>CM060913.1:460459396-460904396 GCA_030737875.1 Allium sativum | reverse complement strand
AATTTTAATCTCTAATCCAGTTATTCAAATATAAAGTTAGAAACAGGAATAAAAAAACTTCAGAAAATAGCAGAAGAGTCACTCAGTTCCTAATTAATTTAGTAAAATGATGAAGTGTGAATTTACAGAAATGTGACCTCTTGCAGAATACCTTCGCCTTCAACCTCAAGAATTAGTGGTTTAGTAAAGTCGAAGGCATGAAGTTTTCTTCAGACAAATAAAACTAACATCAAATTTTAATTTCTTGAAAACCTGTTGGGAAAAAGTTGAAAAAATAAAGAGTATCATATATTCTATAATCAGGGCAAGGAAAACAAGACATTGATACGAAAACATAAATCATAAACATGTTCCACTGAAGAATAGTATTTCTACAATAAATTATATTATGAAAGGTTCGTTGGGAAAGTGACAAACGGGTTCAGGTTACATATGGATTGCAAACACATCATTATTCACCAACATAAAAACCAATTTATTGTAGAAAACATACTCCTTTTCCTTGAACAATATCAAAGCTTGTTGAAGGAGATCAGATGAGTCAAATGCTGCGCCTGCAGCAACAAACACCATTTGACAACAGCCTGGTACGTAGCCCCATCATTGGCCTCCAAATCAAGTTAATATATTAATGCAGCACCGACAAGCTGTGTATCTCCTTTTGTGATTTTACCAAATGCAAGATTTGAATTTGTGCGCTTGTCATGCTCAGAAACAGCAAACTTTGCAACTTCCACCACATATGGAGCATTCAGATCTTTGATGGCAATCCGTTGAGCAAGGTAAACTCCATATCCATTGGCTGTTTCTGGGACGACAAAGAAGAGACTGATGAGAAGAAACGAGAAGATACTGATTTTCATGGTTTCAGATTTTTATCTACTTTCCTCCTGTTAATGTTAAAGCACAGGATTTCTTCCTCTTAAATGAGATTTATATAATGGGATAGGAATTAGTAGAGCCAATATTGATACATGATCATGAATGCCTAACTTGGTACTTCATATATTTTAACATTTATTTTGTAGATATCTTTCCTGTATATATTTAATGCATGTAATTTTATGTATTGATGAGTAATTGTTGGAAATGTTACGAATTATTAAAAATATGAAATAAGTCTATGATGGCTCCTATTTGTGAATAGTCCCACATCATGGGATTATAAGAAAGATGCAAGTATTTATACTTGTTTCTAAGAAATCATATTGGGGCCTTGGGCTCCCAATGCATGTTTTGTTGTGAGGAGGCAGACCAAGCATCATGACCACCACACGTGCGACTGACCGACCGACTCGGTTCGGGCTTGGGCGTTGGGCCTTGGCTATGTGGTGTAGACACTTATATTTTTGGTCCAGAAAACACTGCGCTTTTCGAACTATTTTTAAATACAAAAAATATTTCTGAGTCGACTTTTATTTATGAAGCGGTAAACTCTTGATCCAGTATTTTCAGCAGATCCTATTTTTCGTTTATATATTATCTTCAGTTGTAGACGAGATTACAACAAAAAAAAAAACTGTTTTCTCTTCCTCCGCCATTAAAAAAAATAAAAAATAAAAATTCTTTTCGAAATTTTCGAGCAGTTAAATTAGAGAGTGCAAATCTGCACTGATTTGTTGTGCAAAGCAAATCAGTTATTCATTTTAGAGAAACTGTTTTATCCTAGAGGTGGCGGCGGAAGTACGAACTGGTTTTGCACCACCGACCAGATCGCCGAATCGTCTTCAAGAGAGCGACCTAGTCCGCGACTCAGTCATTGTTTCCCAACAATTTGAAGACGAAAAATGAAACAATGGCTTTGTCTGCTGCCCCATTCAGTCTCGACGACCTAATCTCAAATCGCACTGCTTAATAACAAATTCAGTCAACTTGATCAGCATCTGGATCCTCGAGCCAGCGGTACGGGTTGGAGATCTGGACCCCATGGTAGTTGTCGATGATGATTCATTGCGACAAACGATTGGATACTGAAGAGCTGGAATTGGCGAGTAGAACAAATTGGACTTCCTACAGAGACTGCTCATCAAATTGCAACCGGACAGTTGCATTATTTTCCAACAAAGTTCTGCCACAAGTGGTAGAAGAAGTTGGATAATAAAAAAGGAGTAATCACTTGGAGAATCAGACTTCATGAAGGTACATTCTATTAACGGGATTTATTCTTTATGCTGATTATGTGCAATAAAACAAATATGGAACCATGAATGGTAGATAATTTTTAAACAAGATGCTGCTCATAATTGTTAGATCTAGAAATTTTCAAGTTACACCTAAGATAGTTCCAAATTTGCTCAGAATATGAGCAGTTAAGATAAAGAAGTTTTATGTCTTCAGGAAGGTATTGAACACAAATTACACTTAGGATCAATAGATACATTCCAAGTGATAATTTTATCTTTGGCAGTGAACTTATTATTTGAAACCAGCAATGCGTTTAAGGACATTCTGGGAGCACATGTACAATCCCAAATCAGAGAATTTGACCGAACATGGTTCCATACTGAATTAAAATCAAAGTTTTCATTACCAATAGGCAACTAATGCTAGATATCACTGTCTTTTGTGAGATTTCCTCTGTAAGATACATAGCGTAAAGAATGCTTATGCAGATTTTGATTTTCTGACTTAGATCGAGATTGGGTTCTAAGTATCTACTAAGACTGATAAGTAAAAATGCAGAAATTAATTTTTTCTGTGATTCAATTATGTTAGTCTCTGAGTTTATGAATATTTTCCTATGAGAAAATATAAATTCTCAAACATATGAACATTTAAAATAGTAAACATCCACAACCGGCAAGTAAATAACAGAATGGAATCCGCAAGGAAACCATAAACGACAGCAACAACCAACCCAAATGAATGATTCTGGACAATTATTCTATAATACAAATTTAGAAAACCAGGTCATATGGCACAAAAGTGTCGGAACAGGCCAGACCCTGCACCGCAGGCAAACCTGACTGAGGAGTCTCTAACGGCTATGATTACTGAGATTCACCTTGTTGGTGAATCAGAGGGTTGGAGGGTAGACATTGGTGTTTCTCGCCATGTTTCCTATGATCGTGATATATTCACAATATACACGGTTGCTGACGATCAGAAAGTGTGTTGTGAGATCCTCACGCCACTTAAGTTGTAGAGACTGGTAATAATGAAAATAAAGCATATGATTGGAAAGACATTGATTCTTAATGATGTGATGCATCTGATATGTTTGAAACATTCAAAATTGAAATCAAGCAAATAGGAAAATTAAGAGACTACATAGTGATAGAGGAACAGAATACGAATCAAATTTTATTCTGGATTTTTTATGTGATATATTGTACATAAGAGAAATGCACCCTATTCACCTGAAATGAACGGTAAAGCTGAAAAAATAGGACCTTTACCGAATTAGTAATTGTCATTTTATTAAATTTCGGTGCAGCAAAACATTAGTGGGGGGATATTTATTGACTGCATGCTATGTTATGTTTAGAATCCCTTAATCGAAGAATAAAATTTCACCTTGTGAAATTTTAAAAAGAATTATAAATCCAATGTGTCATATTTTAGAACTTGGGTTTGTTTAAGATATGTTTGCGCTCCAAACCCTAAGTTAATAAAATTGGCTAGTAGAGCATATGAATGTATATTTATAGGCTATGCTATTAATAGCAAAGCATACAGTTTTTTTATGACCTAAATACATATAATATAATTGAAACAAATGGTGCCGATTGTTATGAAACAATTTTTTTTTAAATTAAGGAATAGTGGGGGCACTTCTAGTATGACTATTAGAACAGAATTTAATGAAAATTTTGAAGTTGAACCTAGAAGAAGTAAAAGAACGAGAACTGTAAAAGACTTTGGTTAGGATTTTTGTGTTTTTACTATAGAGGAGGATCCCTTAAACCTCCAAGAGGCCTTACCTTCTTTAGATGCCAATTTTTTGACAAGAGGCTATAAATGATGAGATGGATTCTCTGGAATCCAATAAGACTTGGCATTTGGTAGATTTACCCGTTGTAAATCTATAAGCTGTAAATGGGTTCTTAAAAATTAAAACCTGATGGCACTATTGATAAATATAAAACACAACTAGTAGCTAAAGGTTTTAAGCAAAAAGAAAATATAGGTTTCTTTGACACTTTTTCACCAGTAACTAGAATTACATTCATTTGGGTATTAATCTCACTTGCTTCTATTCATAATTTACGAATACACCAAATGGATGTAGAAACCACATTTTTGAATGGTGAATTAGAAGAAGAAATTTATATGGACCAGCCTGAAGGATTTGTAGTACATGGTCAAGAACATAAAGTATGCAAATTAGCTAAATCATTATATGGTTTAAAACAAGTATCTAAACAATGGCATGAAAAATTTGATAATTAATCACTTGACATGGTTTTGAAGTTAATGAAAGTGACAAATGCATTTATTACAAATATGAGAATGACATTTGCACTATTATATGCCTTTATGTAGATGACCTACTCATCTTTGGGTCAAACATTCATGCCATAAATTCAGTCCAATCCTTATTAAGTGCCAATTTTAATATGAAAGATCTAGGTGAAGCGAGTGTAATCCCTGATATTAAGATTACTAGGTCAAAACGGGGATTTTCTTTGGATCAATCCCATTAAACTGAGAAGACTCTAAAGAAATACGATTATATTGACTGTAAACTTGCATGGACACCATATGATCCTAGTGTAAAGTTATTTAAGAACACTGGTGAGGGTGTAAAACAGTCTGATTATGAGAGCATCATTGGCAATCTTCGGGATGCCACTGATTGTACTAGACCTGACATTGCCTATGTCATGGGATTATTGTGCAAGTTTACCAGTAGATCTAGTATAGAGCATTAACATGCTATTGAGAGGGTCATAAGATACCTAAAATAAACTATGAATCTTGGATTACATTAGTTTTCAGTTGTACTTGAAGGATATTCTGATACAGACTGAAATACTTTATCTGATGATTCTATTGCGAACAGTGGCTATATATTTAGCATTGCTGGAAGAACTGTTTTTTGGGAAATCTAAGAAACAGAATATCTTGACTCAGTGTACTATAGTGACTGAGATAATAGCACTAGCCACAGCTAGTGAAGAAGCAGAGAACTAAAGAAATCTGCTATTTAAGATCCCCATAAGGGAAAAACCGACACCAGTGGTGTAATCGATTGCGATAATACCGCGGCTATTGCAAAAAGTATAGAACCGTTATTACAACAGTAAAAGACGACGTCGTAAGCACAATACTGTAAAAGAACACCACATATATAGTGATGAAAAATTTGACGACTATTGAAAGAAAAACAGAACCGATATTACAATGGTAAGAAATGACAGTCGTATGCATAGTATTGTTAGAGAACATCACATATAAGGTGATGATAATTTGGCAGAACCTTTGACGAAAGGACTGTCCAGAAAGAAAGTCCTTAATAATTCTAAAAGAATGGGACTATTGCCCTGTGATTGTGGAATCACGCACAATGGTAACCCGATCTAAATGACTGGAGATCTCAAGAACTAGTTTCAATGGGTAAAAACAAGTTGTGTAGTGATAGTAGATGAACATGCTAAATTTTAGGTTAAGAAGCATGTATTCCTGAAGTGATTAGAGGATGAGTTAATAAAAACTCTTAATGAGATGTATACTCTATTTGGAGTGGAGTACCTACCTTCAGGAGTGCTCTTGATAGACTCACCTTTGTGAATATGGAAATGTGGCCGTTTCCTATGAAGTTTTAGGCAAAACTTTTAGAGCGTTCACTAAACTGGGATAGACGTGCATGGACATAAACGCACGGGCTTATTTGATTGCACTATAGAAAAGATTGTTTGTGGTTTGATGTCGGGAATAGAGTTCAAGACTACGTGTCACTCTAGTAAAAACTGAATCTTATTCACTACGCAAAGGTTCAAGTCGGATGACACCTTTGTTTATGCACAGTCTTATGTTTTTAGAAACTTCTCGATAATATTTTAAAAAATTCAAGTGGGGGATTGTTGGAAATGTTATGAATTATTTAAAATATGAAATAAGTTTATGATGGCTCCTATTTGTGAATAGTCCCACATCATGGGATTATAAGAAAGATGCAAGTATTTATACTTGTTTCTAAGAAGTCATGTTGGGGCCTTGGGCTTCCAATGCATGCTTTATTGTGAGGAGGGAGACCATGCATCATGGCCACCACGCATTCGCGCGCGAGCGACCGACTCGACCCGGCTCGGTTCGGGATTGGGCTTGGGCCTTGGGCCTTGGCTATGTGGTGTAGACACTTATATTTTTGGTCCAGAAAACACTGCGTTTTTCGAACTATTTTTAAATACAGAAAATATTTCTGAGTCGACTTTTATTTATGAAGCGGTAAACTCTTGACCCAGTATTTTCAGCAGATCCTATTTTTCGTCTATATATTATCTTCAGTTGTTGACGAGATTACTACAGAAAAAAATAAAATATGTTTTCTCTTCCTCTGCCATTAAAAAATTAAAAATAAAAATAAATATTCTTTCCGAAATTTTCAAGCAGTTAAATTAGAAAGTGCAAATCTACACTGATTTGTTGTGCAAAGCAAATCGGTTATTCATTTTAGAGAGGTTATTTTATCCTAGAGGCGGCGGCGGAAGTACGAACTGGTTTTGCACCACCGACCAGATCGCCGAATCGTCTTCAAGAGAGCGACCTAGTCCGCGACTCAGCCATTGTTTCCCAACAGTAATAACTCTAATTTGATTTTCCTTACTTATATATAAGGGGAATGTACAAATATCTATTTGGTACAAATGTTATAAAATAATACTACCTCCGATTCTAAATATAAGATGTTTTACATGTTTGCACAAGAATTAAGGAATCAATTAATGGTGCTTGAATTCATACTCAAAATAAGTCTTTTTCTTAAATTAGCTTCTTTTCGTGTGCATCTATTGGTTGAAACATGAATAAATGCATAAAAAGTCACATCATTTATTATGAATAACGTAAAAAGAAGGCATTAAAACCTTAAACTTCTTATATTTTAAAACAAACCAAACTTCTTAAAACATCTTATATTTAGAAACGGAGGGAGTAATTAATATTGGATTTTATAAAGATAACTGTCCAATTAACCATTATATTCATTGCATGTATGCTAACGATTGCAAAGTAAATACATGATACAATGAAAGATTTAAAACCTTTAAAATACCCTATCCACATTGATACTTATCCATAAAATAATGCCTTGCTCAAAACCTTCAAAAGTTTCTTGCTTTGTTAAGTTAATACTTAAGGTGCTTTTGCACGTAACGGTAACGTGGCATTTTTAATGGAGTATTTAAACGGGGCATTTAAATGGAGTTGGAAGTTAAACGGGATATGCATTTGTGAATTCAAGCTGGGGATCTATGCAGGAATTATTAGCAGACTATTTTAGTTCGTAGTTTTTGATTTAACTGTTTTATGTTTAACTAGTTATTTGTTTTGTTATGTAATATGTTGAAAGATTTTGTAAAACATTGTCAAATATTATCCCCTACGATGGGGGTTGCAACACCTTCGTTTGTGTCACAACGGCAACACCCTCATTAAGAGCATTCGATTTAGCTGATTAGATCTTGAGGGTCCAAGAGGCAGTGCCCCATCCAAAAATATACACATTATTGGCATTTTAATTTAAAATTTGAATTCAAATGGCAACAATAAAAATCCATTAACAAACAGTTATTCCAGTTTGAGATTTTAAAAAAGCAAAATAGGATAACAATTCTCCCGATAATGATTTATTAGTTCCTATAACCAATTAATCCTATATGATTGAAAATGAAACATGCATTTAGTTAGGTTAAGCAGGGTAATTAGGGAGAAACAAAAAAAAAATTAGTTTTTCATATCTAACGCCAAAGGCTCATTCTGGTCCATTGAAGAAACGGCCCAGATTACCAAGTTTTCGCGCATCAAACACAGAAACTTGGCAAAATTTGCAAGCAAACAATACCTTATTCAGAAAACCACATCACATTTTTAATATTTAGGAGAAGCAAATAAGGATAAAGCATAGTGATCCATGTAAACATGAAAACTCACATAATTTATTTGAACTTTCTTAACGAGTAAACAAATTTGATGATTCATACGTATCCAGCATACATGATATTCAAAGCATATTCGTTGCATTTCCCAATAGTTCAACATCTAGTATTTTTCGCTCTTCTACATAGGGGCACATTACATAGCAAATAGAATCTAACAAAAATCAAAAGCATCTGTGGTACTTTGACATTATATGTTCTACTGTATTAGATAAATGTTGAGTTTAAGTTGGCGTTCACACATTTCTCGAAAATGTATTGTGTTGTCTAGTGTCACAAAAATTTAATTATGTCAAATGTTTTTTTCTTTATTGTCATTGATTCCTTAAAAACTTGTTTTCATTGATTTTAAACTTATCTTTCCATTATATTTCTTTCTCCAATCTACCTTTATCCATGGATAAATGAAAATAAATATAAAAAAATCGAATGGTCACCGAAGACTACGACAAGCCGTTCGTCTTTGGAAGTTGTAGGGCAACCTAGATCGCGCATTAGATTACATATTCCTTTTTTTAATTACAGAAACCATTTTCCATGTTTTTTTTTCCATTCATGGATAGTTTCCTTTTCATATTACTTTTTTATTCTCTTATCAATCTATTTAACAAAAAAAATCCTCCTCCATTTTCTTTTTGTGTAATCGCTGTAAATCTCATATGATACTAAGCTAAGCCATGAGATTGAACAACTAGCTTAGAAATTCGAAAACACGACTAAAATGGATATGAAATTGGTGTTTTACTCAACTAATTTTAATATTTGTCTTTGAAGATGCCATGTACATTTATGTATGGTGTTGAACAACGATTGACAGATGAAATTCCTCAGATAATATCTTCCACAGGTTCTCTTGTAGTTTCTTCGTCGTTTCTATCCCATTGCAAGCATTAACAATTTTCAAGTATTCGGTTCAATTGTCCCAAAAAAAGATTTTGGGCATCATATTCATCTTCGAAATATCACTGCTAAATCAGCTCAATTACTATTATTTATTGATATATGATTTTGTATAAAAGAGAGATTAATATTCATACACTGTGCAATAGCGTTCACTGATACCATAATCGTTTTTTCAGTTGTTTTATATTTGAGCATTGTTACTCACACTCTAAAATTGATTAAGGGGTGACATATTTTCTATTTTTTTAAATTTACTAAGGGGAGGACGTTACAAAATGACCCTCCTTGAAAATTAAATTATAATATGACCAAACAACCCTTACCTTGTTAATTGGGGCATGTGTTTATCAGTTGTTACTAACACTCCAATTTTGGTTAACGGGGGACTCAGTTAAAATTCGGGAACGTGCTGCCGAATTTATTACTGGGGCAGAAGTATGTCTAGTTTAGGTCTGTAAATTGGAGAAGAGCCGCTAAAAATGATTAAAATGAAAAATGATTTGGGTATATCAAATTTCATTTTTAGATGTGACACCCCATAACCAAAACTGGAGTGTCAATTACAACATTCGAGAGGTAAAGTAAGGGTATTTTCGTATACAGATTTCTTCTGTGGGTTTGAGATCTTTACCAGAGAACACTAGCTTGAATGGTGGCAGGGGAGTAAGTGCATGCATTCCTAGTTATGGCTTAAAAGAGAGCAGTATATTTCTTTTTGTTTTTGCATGAGGAGATCTCAGGGATGGATGGGAGGGTTGAAGCGACAGGTGCTGGTGGTGGGTCTGGAGGGGTGAATGGGTGGAGGAGGAATCGATCGTTGTGCAAGGGCAAGATGTTTATTGATTTGAGTGGTAGAAAGCTACAAGGTCAAACTGGGGTGGAAGGATAAAAGCGGCGGGCTCGACGAAGAGGACACCATTGAAAGGTTTGGACGCACTGAGGTAAAACGTAATTTTCAGTCCAAGTCAACCAATATTTTTAATAATTATTGCAATATATTTTGTGTCTCACTCTTTTTATCAACATGAACTACCGTAAATGTCATTATATCACTTAAAAGTATGATCTACCAAAGAAACTTTCCTTACAAACTAAAATAGTTGCTCTACAAATATTTACAACCTTGATATTACTTAAAAATAGAATCATACAAACAAAGTTCATGCATAAGTATCTTTTTTTTAATTAATAATACAAGTAAGAATTAAAACGAATAAAAAAATTGATGTTGCAACTTAAAAACAAAAGCCTATATCATCTACACGTAAATCATTTACTTCGGAATTTTTGAAAGATATACAATTTGTAGAGAAACGATTCATACAATACGACCGTGCCATAATCACACGGAAAGCGCGCACCATAACGCTTGCATAAATACACATAGTAGGATGCGGTAATTACACAGATGGACTTTGATATTTTTACAATTTCAAATTGGATGACACATATTATTCGCTTATTCTATTATGTTCCATACATGCATGTGAGAGTATTCTAAACACAACTAAAATATTTCCTTCATGAAATTTAGTCATGCAATTCTTACACATATGTCCCTAATTTTTGTATTACTTGATAAACTTATTTTCCCATCATCCGCTTTTTCATCATGTCCCATACACGCACATGTTAGAGTAATTTAAACACAACTAAATTATATTCTGCCCACAGCAATAGCTCAAGCGGTTAAGGACTTGTATCGAGGTAACAACGATGCGAGTTCGAAACCCGGAACGACACGCTAAAAGAGTTTACCATGTGCATACGCTACGACTGTCACTTATGTGGTAGATATCCGCGGACCAGGCTAGGTGCACTAGGGGGGTTTTACGGCTCTGGTCGGTTCCCCCCTGTACAAATTAAAAGAAAAACTAAATTATATTCTTCGTGGAATTCAACCATGCCACATGTACAAATATGTTAATAAAATTCTTAGCATTTTTGATAAAATTCAATCTACGATGACATATAAGATTAAATGTCAAGCACGTACACCCGTTAAACAAATTTAACCTAGAATTGAAACCATGAAAATTAAAATAAAATCATCAATCAAATATAATGGGCTATATATTAGTGAAGATATACGTGTGTGCACATATATTAGAAACTAAAACAGCTTATTGAATTCGATTTAACCATAAAAACTTAAAATATAAATCCGTGAATACTTTCTATCTTTACAAACGATGAACTTCAAAGATTTCTTTTTATTCTATGCCTACAAAATGTTAACTACTAGCAAATGTTTTATTTTTCAAAATTAAATTAAAAAACCACGAAGCAAAGGAGATAAATATAATAAAAATAAGGTAGAATACAATATGCCTTAGTTAATTTAATATCTAAGCAATATTTTATTTTCATTGTGAAAAGGTCAATCGTAGGACAATTTAACAAAATCTAACTAATTTCTTGGGAAAATTAAATCATGCCACACACATGAGGAAAACCGTAAATCCTTTTACAAATTCAATTTCTTACACCATTTGTAATATTGAATCTACAAACTGCATATTGGGTTTAATAACCTGCAACAGTTCCTAACCTAATAAGTGTTGATGCATGGGATTTTTGATTCACGACAACGAAGAGATGAAGATCATGAAGAATTGGTTAATATATATATATATATGTGTGTGTGTGTGTGTGTGTGTGTGTGTGTGTGTGTGTGCGCGCGTGTTTCTGTGTGTGTGTGTGTGTGTTTGGGTTTTAGTTGTGTTAGAATATGTTAATATCAAACATCATTTATCATAACACAAACATTA
Source organism: Allium sativum (assembly GCA_030737875.1). Lineage (NCBI taxonomy): Eukaryota > Viridiplantae > Streptophyta > Magnoliopsida > Asparagales > Amaryllidaceae > Allium > Allium sativum. Next base: position 460,892,623 of record CM060913.1, on the reverse strand, counting down.
TAAACATACATACATACATACATATACATACATATACATACATACATACATATATATATATATATATATATATATATATGGCACAAAACAGTCATTAATTGGGTTGTTTTGCTCTAACCAGTCGATTGGTTAGAAATAAACCAGTCGACTGGTCAGGCAAAACCAGCCCAGTAACGACTATTTTGTGTGTGTGTGTGTGTATACATACATACATACATACATATATATATACACACACACACACACACACACACTTTTTCATATTCGACAAGTTGACTTGTGAATTTTAGACCAGTTGACTGATCCGACAATAACAATCATTTTCATGAAGAGACATCTCCTTTCATGAAGAGATTTCTATTCATTTCTGAATAGAAATGGTTGCATCTCTTCATCATAATTATTCGTGAAAGGTTGCAGCTCTTCTACTATTATATAAATATCATAATCTTCGTTTACAAATCACTGAATCTTCTTACATTTTCTGATCTTAAACTCTATATTATTTTGCATTCTAAAAGCTTCCTCAAACATTCAAATTGCTTTTGAATCTTTGAATATATTTCATATCTTTTAATTCAATAGTAATCAACTTCCTTCAAATCTTCATAAACACGTCATATATATGAGGATAAGATTACAGGAAAGGTGTACTTAAAATGCTGGCTACTCAGTGTTGTTTAAGAACACAATCAAAATTGAAACTCTTTTTGTATTGTTTAAAGTACTGTTCGGCTGCTTAGGCGTGGAAATCCCGTTCGGTTGCTCGGGTGCGTTGTGAACAGGTTCCTCCGGGTGAAGAGAGGGTGTTGATAGTTGAATTCTAGAACGAGTCTGGGACTAGACGTAGAACAGTGCTCCGAACCTATATAAAAAATCCTAGTGTCATTTTTATTTACTGCATTACTTATCTGTGATATCTTATATTATTTAATATTTACTTGCGTAACTATTGTATAAGTTAGAATATCATATAACATACACTTCCGTATATTTCATATAAATCGATCCTACTCTAAGTAACTTGACTTTTCATTTGGTATTAGAGAAAGACATTATATAACCGTAAAACTATTATTTGATATTCAGATAATATGGAAAATAAAACGAACACTAACATCAACACAAACACAGGATTCACAGAAGGTCAATCTACTGCACGACCTCCATTTTTATAATGACATGAACAATAGTTATTGGGCAACACGTATGAGAATATATATGCAAGCAAATGGTTTTGATTCTTGGAATATCAATCAAAAAGAATACACACAACCCACTACAGATTATGCTAAATGGTTAACTAGTGAAAAAGCAGAAGCTACTGCTAATGCTAAAGCCATGAATATGTTACATTGCGCCTTGGATAGAAATGAGTTCAACCGAGTTTGTATGTGCAATACTGCATATGAAATTTGGCATACACTCAAAGTTAAATACGAAGGAACTAGAAAGGTTTACACTACTAGAAAGAGGTTGAAATACTATGAAATTTTCTGATGCCGTTGTGACGCCAAAATAGCAGGGCGTCATAAAGGCGTCTACAAATTGTAAATCAGAACAATTTTGCCGAAATGGCGTCGGAACTTTTCGATGCTAATACAACACTATTTATTTATCCAACAAAAAATTATAAGGGCGTTGGAATGACATCGAAATAGCCTCGAAAATTTCAATATCATTACAATGTCACTCTTGGATTAAAAAATATATATAAAGGCATCAAAATGACGTCGGAAATTTTCAACTCCATTGCAGTGCGATTTACTTAATCACCAAAAATTATGAATGCATCGAAAGGGCATCAGAATATGCTGACGTCACTCAAACGCTGGATTTATTCAAACAAAGAGAACTAAATTATGTTTCGTTATTAATGTACGATTCAAAAAATTAAGTAAACTAAGTAGCGACATATCATAAAAGATAAAAACGACCATCAAGGGGGTTTGTCGACGGTAAAGGAACCAAAACCAAATTCTTTGAAGCAATTTTCGCCGCTAATATTTTTGTACGAAACATCTTCGCGTAATTTTATTTCTTCCCCGCTTTCTTATTTAATCAATCGATCCGTAGCCTCTTGAGATTTCTTAAATAAAACTATTTTATCAAAAACTATTTTATTTTATAAAATAGTTCTATCTAAGTAATTTCAAACGAATAGTTATTTGGTCTTTTTTCTGTTTAAATATTGAACTGGTAACTTTAAAATTTGGAAAATACTATGAAAGGGGTAGGAACGGCATCCCTGTTTTTTTATAACCATACCCCAAATAAACATTCATTCTCCTTTGTTTCTGTGCTTTCCTCAAAAGTTAAAATCCTAAATGCCTGACCTATGCTTCCGCAGCCACCATAGCAAAATCCTCCACCTTTCCAGATGTTGGGGCGCTCGCTTATATCGATTTCAATGGAAAAGCTTGTTGTTGTCATTGAGGCAGGTAGTTAAAACTTGGTTTTCTCATATCCAGTTAAATTTTTTGATATTGCCTCAGCGATCGGTCCCTATAACGCAATACCACTATACTCGCGTTAGCCAAGGCCATTACAAGCAATGATGTCAACTAACCCAAAGAATAAGGTTGTTAGGGAGAGACTGTATGTATATTATATTTGAACAAGCGTTAAATATATCGTATAATGTGTTCTTACTTTTTCAATCTCATAAGGAAATCTGACACATTTAATTCAAGTCCAAATCTACTACACAATGATTATATATAATTCGGAAAGCAATATAAAATACATAACAATAAATTAAAGTTAGGCACAGATATTCACATCACTAAGGCAGAAATAGATATGAATATAACATATGAGTATAAATACAAGTTAGTGGTCATAGTCGTTCCACTATACAACAAAAGAATATGTAAAGTTCTAGCCAAAAGAATATGTTTACATGAAAAATCTAAGAAACGTGTATAATCAAGAACTACAACTATAATATTGATAGATAAAAAACAAGAATTGGTCCCTGCTAGAAATCCAAAGTAAGCACTTGCATACTCGGTCTGACTCGAGTATCATTTATAGGAAAATAAACAATAAACAGATCAGTCTAGCTGTACTCATCATAATAAACTGAGATAGAAATAGAGATATTATCGGAAAATGACATATAAGAGTTAACAACAATGTTCAAATGTAAAATGTGAAGGCTCGATATGTCCAAAAAATATGCCAAAGAAATCTCGGTTCTATATATGTATATCTCAATAACAAAGAAACTAAGATTGATAAATTAATATTAATAGGGGAATTAACGGCACATATGTCAATAAAACTAAGATTGAAGAAATCAATAAATTAGAAATCTAGAAGATCCCAAAGAAGGGGAAGGCTTAGTTCAAGGCAGGAGCCCGAAGACTCATCAAAAATCAATATGGGAGTCTGAAGACTCAACCAAGTCAATATGGGAGTTCGAAGACTCAACCAAGTCAATATCGATGGTGAGACGCGATCTCATGGCAGCTAGCCTATAGTGTTGAGCCGAAGCTCCTACAATGGTCCGAAGACCGTGGGTCGCGACCTCGTAGGATGATCCAAAGATCATCGATAAGATAAATGAACTGAAATTCCATAGGATGATTTAGAAATCATCGATATAATCGAATGAATAGAAGTACGTAAGGATGATCTGAAGATCATCGCAAATCAGAAGATCGCATAAGCCTAAGCTTCTTAGGATGATTCGAAGATTATCGATGTGACCAGAAGGTCAGATTGATCAGAACTGGCCAAGTTTAGTGTAAACTACGCCAAGCTAGTAAATATAAGAGTTGAGCTACATGTCCCACGACCACTTTCCCTACTCGAATATTTACGAACAAGTTGTATACTCCACTAGAAATATGAAACGATCATTGTCATGGTGTTCAATCGAACGAGTCCAAGAATTAACTGTCGAAGCAAACGCAAGAGGTCACAGTCCTTGTTTTTACTGGGGCTTTTAATTAGATTTCACATACGAACGAGAAAAAGGTTTATCAAATATATACTTGTAGATTTGTAAATCAATTTATAAAATAACCTCATATAACGAAGTAGAGTTAGAAACCGTTTAGTAAAAGATTGGTATCTACTATATATAAAAACCCTTTTTATATAGTTTCAAAGTGGCAAATCTCGTGTAATATCGATCGAAATAACGATCGAACAAAGATTCATGTTTTAATAACGTTAATTTAATCTCATGACTATCGATTATAAATTCATTCACCACGAATCGATCGAAAGTCCATCAAATTGAAATGCAGAAATCTATGAATCAAAGAAACTAAAAAGTCACAGAAAAAGGACGAACGGGCCAAAACTAAGCCGAGAAAGAGCCTGAAACAACCTATACAATCGACTGTGGTCTCTACCGGTCTACAGCCAAAAAACAACAGCACTAGTCGACTGGTCAACTTTCCAGCCGACACCAAAGTAACATGACCAGTCGATTGGTTATTTTTGACCAGTCGACCAGTGATTGTTAAAATGAACATATTGGTTATTTGTTTAGCCAAATCGTATATAACTCATTTTCGGTGAACTATGGAAGTTATGCACTTGATCTAAATGATAATAAGGCCTCATAAGCTCGTCGAAACAACTAAAAAACACAAACAAACATGCACAAAATTATATACATGAGGTTGCAATGATTTTTTATTATAAGCTCAAAAGTGAAATAAATTCCTAGCCAAAGCATGCAAAAGTGATTCAAGTGACTTATGAAGACTAGGACTTTGCCGGGGTGACAATGGAACTTCACAAGATCACCAATTCAACTTGTAGAATATGAATTAGACCGTGTAAATAATCCTAATTATAATTTCAATTCAATGAAACACAAACGCATGAAATCAGATAAGTTACACTACCCTAACCAATTCACTGGCATATGCAAACTCAAAGAAACACTAAATTACACTTTTACAAACCAATATCTTATGTCATAGATGTGAGTTCATAGGAACTTACCTTTGTTCTTAAGGTAAGAGGTAGAAGCTTCAAAATCAAGTAAGATCAACCTCTCTTCCAGAAACACTCTAGAATCTCTAATCTACAATCATATAAATGAATTTCCTAAGAATTAGGTCATAGGAAATTTCAGAAATTAAAGAGAAGTGGAATTGGAGAATATGAAGAGGAAGATGAAGAAGCTTACCGAAGCTTTTGCGCTTGATTTCCTCTTGAAATGGATCCCTAATTGCAACTCAAGGTTTAGGGTGTTAAATTTGGTGATACAAAATCACAAATTGATTGGAACAAATTTGCAAAGAATGGAAAGTAAATATTTTTATAATGGGAATGCATTGATTGCATTTGATGAGATGGCAGAGAAATAAATGAAGGGATTAATTTCTTCCATCTATGCTAAAGAAACGGATTGATTTACTTCCTATGTTTGCACATTTGTTGTTATGGTAATTTGCCTCCATTATATTATTACCATATGCTGGTAATTTAATTGATGATTCACATAGATTTGCACTGGCTATATATTGAGGGGTAGACTTTAGTGTAAACTCATTCTGGCTTGGAGCCAGTGATCCTCAATGGTGTCTCTTCTTGTTAAACCTGATTGAGGTTTGGATATGTAAACTCTTATTTTGTAATCTCTTGTAATTCTCTCATGTGGAATAAAATCTCTCTCTGTTGGACTGGACGTACACTATGATGATAGTGGAACCAGTATAAATATTGTGTCTCTTTGTTTCTCTGTTATAGTTATTTACTATTTTGTTGATGTAATAGAAGAATTGCTATCAGATTAGATTGGTGTTCAATTGGCAAATCTAGATCCTATTTATTGCGCTTCCGCATATGCACAAAAATCATAACGTTTTGGTATCAGAGCGAGGCGATTTGTTTTAAATTGTGCATCAATTATTTCTACAAAGGTTGGTAAATTCAGTGGTGATTATGGTATTACTATTTTGGGAGAAACGGAAGACTTTGGTGGAGAAGATTATGTTGAGAGTGAAGAGTGTTCCAATCTAAGAACTTTGATGTGATATTGAGTTTACTGTGTTGAAGGGGCTATTGGATTTGGGAAGTTGTGATCATGTTTTTGACAGGGGTCTTTATGTTGATGATGCTCGAGGGATCCAAGATGATCAGGAAAGGAGCTCAGGTCAAGTGATAGACGGGTGTCGAGACAGAGATCATTGTGGTTTAGACAGGGGTCTTCACGTTGATGATGCTCGAGGGATCCAGAGTGATCGAGGAAGGAGCTCAGATCAAGTGGTAGACGGATGTGGATATGTATTGCAAGCACTTTTAGATCGTTGGTTTATGCGTGGTGCAGCTCATGGTGGTAGATGCGTCTTTTGCAGGCGGTGGGTGAAGCTTGTAATGGTTTTGATTAAGTGGCAGGAGAGAGATTTTTTGGCGATTAAGAGAATTATCTTTTGGTCTTGACGATGTTGAGATTACTTTGGAATCTGCCTTTTTTTTTTTTGATATTTGCAACATTTTGTTGGCAGGCGGGGACGTAGTCTGAGCTCGTTAACAATTGTATGATGGGGTGCGGCTTTGCTGAAACCCATTTGGTAAATATTCATTTTTTGGTGTATCTCGTTGTGAGATTTTGATTGAAGGTGGAGTTCTGTTGAAGAGTTTTATGTTGTGAAGAGAATTTGATTGGAGATGGGGTGTTGCAGATATGTGATTTTGCATCAAGGTGGAGTGTTAAATTTGGTGATACAAAATCACAAATTGATTGGAACAAATTTGCAAAGAATGGAAAGTAAATATTTTTATAATGGGAATGCATTGATTGCATTTGATGAGATGACAGAGAAACAAATGAAGGGGTTAATTTCGTCCATCTATGCTAAAGAAACAGATTGATTTACTTCCTATGTTTGCACATTTGTTGTTATGGTAATTTGCCTCCATTATATTATTACCATATGCTGGTAATTTAATTGATGACTCACATAGATTTGCACTGGCTATATATTGAGGGATAGATTTTAGTGTAAACTCATCCTGGCTTGGAGCCAGTGATCCCCAATGGTGTCTCTTCTTGTTAAAGCTGATTGAGGTTTGTATATGTAAACTCTTATTTTGTAATCTCTTGTAATTCTCTCATGTGGAATAAAATCTCTCTCTGTTGGACTGGGCGTACACTATGATGATAGTGGAACCAGTACAAATATTGTGTCTTTTTGTTTATCTGTTATAATTATTTAATATTTTGTTGATTTAATAAAATAATTACTATCAGATTATATTGGTGTTCAATTGGCAAATCTAAATCCTATTTATTGCGCTTCCGCATATGCACAAAAATCATAACAAAGAGAATTTAATTTCCCTTTCCTCTCCCCATTTCTATTTCTTTTGAAGAAATGAAGGTGAATGAGAGGGAGCGGGCTGTGGGAGGCACTAAATAGGGCTGAAACGGGTTAGTTTGGCTAACCCAAACCCCACCCGAAGTCGCAAATTTCCCTAACTCTAAACGTATTGATGTTTATACTTTTTCTTGTCGTAAATGGCATTTTGAACTCAATAAAAGTGGTTTCGAGTCCAAATTCATCCGTACACAAAAAGTAAAATTTTGAGCCTATACTCGATTAATGATGTTATATTTAAATAAAATATTTTAATATATTATCGTGAAATATGCGTGTTTTTACAGTTCTTTTCTTCAACCGAATGGTACAGTAGATGACATTGCTGAGGATGACAACTACAGACTTCAACATGGCTTGTACCCATGCGTACCTGGCTAAGGTGATACGGAAATCTGGTTATGAAGAAAGATCGGTCAATAATATTAGAAGGTAACATAATCAACAATTTAGCAAAGTTATTTGAATCTTGTTCGAGGTGATTTTTTATAGCTTTTTTAGTTGCCATTTTTCTTTTCTTTATAAGCAGTATAGGTATTTCAAAAAACCAAGGATGTGTAAACAATTTTTTGATGATGATTAACGAGGCTTTAACGATACTGTAATTGCATAAAATACAAGAAGAACTAGAAATTTAAATAGAACCCTCCTGTGAGGTGGTTTATTCATGCGTAATGCTAATTGTTGTGTCATCCATACTACTTGGTATCTATAATCAGTTTGATGTATTGTCCTTTTAGTGCATTAGGCGTACGTTCGTTTAGGGACTGTAAGGTGTTATGCCGTCCTTTTAAGGGGATAGGTATATTCCTTTCAAAATATTGTAAGGGGTTTCTAAAACAATAGTCTGATTCTCAACTAGTTGAAAGAAAAGAAAATAGGATCCACCATGCTTATTGCTAAACCTACAATTTCTTGATTTGTTTGAGCTTCTTCACCTAATGTGTTGTTTCTCGTTGTGTAGGCAGCTTGCTTTTATTTTTCTTCCTTTTCCAAGAAGTATTTTTCTTGAGTCCGAGAGCCAACGCAGGTCCTAATTACAAAGGTTCTAAGCTTACGTGGGCTAAAAAATTGGTACATATGAAAAATAAGATAAATACAAATTTAGTAGTGAAGTATAGCTGTTAAATATTCATTTTTTTAACTCATATATATAATGAGGAAAATATAGTGATGTTTCTCTTCTGCTTTAAATTTCCAACAAACCATATTTAACCTATCAAATCATCCTTAAAGTACGAAATCACACTTGGACATGAAGCCTAACTTTCCCAGAAATGATCTTATTTCATTTACCAAAGAGTGACCATAATGTAGTGTAGAGAAAGAAGGTTATCCTCATCATAAAAATGTTTTAATCCATGAATTCTAGGGTCAAAGTTGAAAGATGTTTGGGATGCTAACAGTTTAATTTCATTTATGTGTTAGTGTCATCTCGACGCAACGGTAAGGTCACCTGGTTAGGTCACCTTGACGCCTAGGTTTGAGTCCGAAAACAACCTCTTCGTAGTGCGAGGGAAAGACTACCTACAATCAACCTCCCCAGAGCCTGTTATTGTGTGGGAGCCTCGTGCACTGCACTGGGTTCCACCTTATGTGTTAGTATAATATTGGTCATATTAGCAGACCGCTAGCTGAAGTGGGATGTTTCAAAGGCTAATTTTAAATATGTTTTTTAGAATGTGCATTCGTGTATTAAGCTCTAAAATAAGAGGCCGAGCCAAATTTCCATTGAAATATATCAGGTTTACAGAAGTACCAGAGCTAATTGGATACTTTACGGTAGAGGTGCACTGCAGCATAAATTCCAATAAGCTGACTCCTAACACTACATATAAATCATATCTCATATTCAAACTAGCCAAAAAAGAACATGACGTGCTTGGACTAAGCCATCGGGCTCAAGATGTATCAGTCAAGCTCGGTACTCAAATTTTTAAAGGAAAATTAATAAAACCATGTAATTTGTTTAATCAAATATGTTGATCCATGAAGTTCTATTAGTTGTTATTATGACTTCTGAGCATAAAATCACTATTGTATCAATTTTAACTTTTTTAGTTCTAGATTTCACTTTAGGCGTTGCTGATTACAATCATTTTCACTTATATTTTCTATTTTATTGTTGTAGAAGATGAAATTCACTTTCTTACCATTTTTGTGAATAACTACCATTGTAAGACTACGGGATGCCTATGCAATTTACTGCATTTCTTTTCTTTTTTGACAAATCACCATCAGATTTTATTTTATTTTTTTTCTCTACAATTTTAATTGTCTTATAAAAAGAATAAAAAAAATTGAGTGCCTAGTAAATATGTGATAAAGCGTAGGGTCAAGATCTCGAGAGAGTAAAGGGAATGGTTTATGATCAACACAAGGTGAGCTATGTTATTACTTTCAAGGCTAAGTATTGGTTAAGTTGTATGATTAAGGTATATCAGACGAAGATTGTTTCTAGAGATCCCATAGAAAACTCATCAGTGGATTTTTTTTTTTTTTTTTTTTTTTAATAAAGACCATGGAATAATAGAAATTTGTGGCAAAAAAGAGAAATAACAAATTTAATGATTATGCAGGGAAGATGTATATTATATGGGAATCATGGTAAAGGAAATGCATCAGCCAATAAATGTGTGTCCATTATTTCAAATTTATATGCTCCAAAAGAGTTCAAATTTGGAAAAGAAATTGATCAAAGCTAAACATCGACATGAGAATAAAATAGATTTATCGATCAAAGCTAAACTACAAATACAAAGCCATCATATGTTTTACAACCGTGTATTTTCATCTTTATATTTGTAATTGTATATGACCAAGCATATTTTAATTACATGTCACTACAATGTTAAACTAAAATATCTTTATATCGATGTTGGGATTGGGATATGGCTTTGAAAGAGTCTACGACAAAATGTAAGATGTTGGATCTTAAGAGAGCTGGGAAGTGTGGCTCTTATGGTTTGTTCTAACTTGTTCAAGATAGTGTTGTATAAACATATATAAATTGGAAAGCATAGGTTTTATGTGTAAGAGACAACAATCTGTCTTAATGTGGGAATGTTTTTCTTTTAGATATATTAGTGTGCATGTGACAGTAATTTACTATGAATGCTTTATGTTATATGAATGTTTCATTGAATATATCATTGTTTTTTTTCCATACTATTGTTAGTAATATATAATATTTTGTTTGATTAAGATCATTACATTTTGTTGCATGTTCAATATGATCAGAACAAATCTATTTGATGTAGAGTTTGAAAGTTAACAAATAAAGAAAAAATATTGAAAAATTCCTTTATAAATGACCTCGAAATGGCTTGATAAGGTATAGGGAAACTGAAAATGTATACATAATTTGGTGCAATCATGGCGTTGGTACGACGTTTAAAAATATGGCGTCGGAAAAGCATCAAAATACACCTAGGATATGCTGTTGGAAAGGCGTCAGAAAACATCCAATTCTTGGCATCGAAAAGGCATCGGAATTTTTTTCCATGCAAGTTTTAACGATGCTAAAAATGATGTCGAAAAGGCGTCGAAAACAGGTTTTTCGACACCGTAACAATGCCATTTTGGCGTCGGAAAATCAGTTTTCACTTGTAGTGTAAACAAAGCAAGATATCCATGCTCAAAAATCAAATTTAGAATTTCAAAATGAATGAAAATGAATCTATCAATGGTATGTATTCACGGTTACAAAATATTTATCATTCATTATTGGGCTTAGGTGAAAGATATATTCGATATAGTTTCAAAAATCCTAAACTCTTTGATGGATGAATGGGAAAGAAAGTTTTTGGCTATCGAAGAAGCTAATGATCTTTCAATCATGAAACCTGAAGAGTTGATTAGAAATATAATGTCGTATGAAGTTAATTTGCAGGCTAAAAAGATCATGCTCAAGATAAATAAAATCTAATTTTCTATGCTGATAAAGACGAATCAAATTCAAATGAAGAGGACATAGCCTTCATTTCCAAAAATTTCATAAAATTTCTATAATACAAGAAGGGATAAGAAAAATGTGAAGAAAAATCCTACAAAACAAAGTAATACGGCAGATCCATCCTTAGTTGAATACTACAATTGTCATAAAACGGGGCATTATCAAGTAAACTGTCCATAATTAAAGAAAATTCGTAACAAAGAAGAGAAAACTAAGGGGTGAACTTTCTCAGTGACTTGTAATGATTCAGGCTCTTCATCTTCTAAAGTGATAGTGAAAGCGACAATGAGCAAGCTAATGTGTGCTTCATGGCCAAAGAAACTGAGGTTAGTTATTTTACTTTCTAAGAAATGGTTGAAATTAACACAGAAATTCTAGAATGTAGAAATAATTATAAAAGAAAATTTAAAAAACAAACGAAGATAAGAAAAAAAAACAGAAATTGAAAGAGATTTGTTGAAAGATAAAAAAGAGATTTTAGATAATGAAATTAGAAAACTTCAAGAATCTCTGTCTAATGCAAATTCTCAACTTTGCTTATTAAGTCAAGAAATTGAAACTCAAAAAGAAAAAAACAATCTGCTTGTTTCTAAAAATCATGATTTAAATATTAGGATTAAAATTATAGAATTAGATAATTCTAATCTTAAGATAAAATTAGATGATATTTCTAAAAATGTTAATAATCCCAGTAAAGGAAGAGAGAATTTATCTAAAATTTTAGAAAATTCTCAACCTACATCCAGTAAAAAAGGATTATGATATGTACAGAAAACTAATTTTTCTAAGAAAAAAATCTGGACCTAACAAACCGGTAGTATAAAGAAATCAGAAATTTTTTCATCTAAGAAAAAGGTTTCTAAAAATATTAATATATGGGTTCCTAAAACAAATAATTATCTGATTAGGAACGAATATATTAAAAATTTCTTAGAAACCGTACGTAAAAATGTGAATTATATTTTCAAAAGAGATATTGAACCCTATTGGGTTTGGTTTCCTTAGACCTAACTCTTAAGACCCTAACGGAGAAAGTGGGTACCAACACCTTTTACATATTTTTTGCAGGTCCCACTCAAAAATAGAGGAAAATGGATACTCCACAGTGGTTGCTCGAAACATATGACAGGAGACAAGGAGGTGCTAACCAATATTATCTACTCAAAAGGAGGAAATGTCACAATTGGAGATAACTTACAGGCTATATCATCGGCAAAGGCGATGTGAGCAATTACGATATATCTAATTTACCTCTTATTACTGATGTCATATTAGTTAAGAAATTAAAACATAACTTGTTAACTATTAGTCAGCAATGCGATAAAGGTTTTAAAATTTCGTTTTCCGAAATAAATGTAGTATACTAGATTCGAACAAAAATCTTATTTTCGACGGCTATAGAGATAAAATATTTAAATCTTAAATATGACAGTTAATAATAATCCAAATATGTATTTACTAGCCAAAGATAATGATCTTTTGTTATGGCACAAGAGATTTTGTCACATTAATTTTGAAACAATCAATAAAGTTTCTATTAATGAACTTGTAAGAGGTTTACCTAAAATGAAATTTAAATCTTAAAATTTATGTGATGCCTGTCAATTTGGAAAATTAAAGTCTTCTTTCAAATCTAAAAAGGTTATTTCAACATTACAACCACTTGAATTACTACAAATGGATTTATTTAGACCAACTCAAATTCAGTCCATAAATCACAATATACATGTGTTTGTAATAGTTGATGATTTTTCAAGATATACTTGGACGATATTTTTGAAAAACAAAAGTGGATACTTTTGGTAACTTCAAAATATTTGTAAAACAGATTCAAAATTTAGCCAGTTTAAAAATTAAAATTATTAGAAGTGATCATGGAGGAGAATTTGAAAACAAAACGTTTGATTTATACTGTAAAAAAAGGAATATTTCATAATTTTTCATTTCCTTGAACTCCACAACAAATTGGAGTTATAGAACGGAAAATTTGAACTTTATGAGAATGCGCTAGAGCGTTGTTGAATGGAAATTCGTTACCAAAGCCTTTCTTGGCAGAAGCAGTTGCAACAGCCTGTTATGTTTTAAATCATATTTCCATTCGGCCAGCTACGAAAAATACTCCATATGAACTTTTTAATGGAATAAAACCAAATATTTCATATTTTAAGTTTTTTGGTTTAAAATGTTTTACTTTAAATACAAAAGATCAGGTTGGTAAATTCGATTCAAAATCCGATGAAGGAATATTTCTTAGATATTCAATAAGAAGCAGAGCTTATCAAATTGAAAAGAACTAATAAAATAGAAGAATCACTTTATGTTTTATTCAAAATTCTTTTAATACAGAAGTTTTGAAAAATAGAATCTCTCAAGATGAAGATATTATAATTTATAGAGAAGATGAAAACATTATTCATAATGACATAAATGAAAATATCGCTGAAACTCAAAGTAACTCCGATAATAACAATCAAACTGGAAATACAAATGAAGTTAGATCTCCACCGAGAATATTACGATATCATCCGACTCAAAATATTATTGGTGAAATAAATTCAAATGTAGGAACCAGAGGTCAGCTAAATCTTGTAAGTAACGTTGCCTTCTTATCTATTATTGAACCCAAGATTTCAAAAGAAGCTTCTACGGACGAAAACTGGATAATTGCTATGCAAGAAGAATTAAATCAGTTTGAATGCAATGAAGTCTGGGAATTAGTTCCAAGACCAAGTGATCAAGTTTTCATTTGTACAAAATGAGTTTACAATAATAAAGCAGACGAATTAGGCAGTATAAGTAGAAACTAAGCTAGACTTGTAGCACAAGATTATAGTCAAGAAGAAGGAACATACTATGAAGAAATATTTGCTCCAGTCGCTAGACCAGATGCAATTCGTATCTTACTAGCCTATGCTTGTTATCATAATTTCAAATTATATCAAATGGATGTACAAAGCATTTTATTAAATGATTTCATAAAAGAAAGAGTATACGTTAAAAACCATCTTTATTTGCACACGAAAATATCCTGACCATGTATGCAAATTGAAAAAGGCATTATATGGTTTAAAACAAGCACCTCGTACCTTGTATGAACGTCTTAAAAATTATTTAATTGATTCAAGATTTCAAATTAGAAAGGTTGATCAACCACTATTTACAAAACAAGATAATAAAGATATTTTAATAATTCAGATTTACGTCGATTACATTATTTTTGGTTCAACTAATGATAAATTATGTCAAGAATTCTCCAAAATAATGACTAGCAAATTTGAAATGTCTGGGTAAATTGTCATATTTTCTAGGTTTAAAATTAAATAACTTCCAAATTGACTTTTTATAAAAAAGAAAAAATACTACAACAACTTAATAAAACGTTTTGGTATGGAAAATACGTCAAGTAAACTGACACCCATGAGTACAACACATCTTGAAAAAGATTAAAGTGGTAAAAGTGTCGATACAAAATTATATCGAAGTATGATAGGTTCCCTTTTATATTTAAGAGCTAGTAGACCGGATATTATGATGAGTGTTTGTTTATGTGCTCAATTTTATGCTAATCCAAAAGAATCACATTTACGAGCAGTAAAATGTACATCGCATTATCTTAGCAATACTAAAGATTTTGGACTTTTCAATCCAAAAGATTGTCCTTTGAATTAGTTTGATATAGTGACGCTGATTTTGGATGATAACAAGCGGATCGTAAAAGTACAAGTGGTACTTGTCATTTTATTGGCATGTCACTAATATCTTGGTTTAGCAAGAGACAAAATTGCGTATCACTATCAACGTGTGAAGCTGAACATATATCTACAGCATTGGCTTGTGGTCGAGTAATATACATTCAACAAACACTTAAAGATTTCAATGTAAATTTAAATAATTCAACGATTTATTGCGACAACACTAGTGCATGCAATAAATTTATCTAAAAATCTGGTACATCATTATAGAACAAAACATATTGATGTAAGACATCATTTCTTAAGAGACAATATTGAAAAACAAATTATAAATTTAGAATTTGTAAACTCTAAAAATTAGATTGCAGATATCAAGAGAAATAAAAAGCTATTACATTGCCATTAAACAATTTAGGGTTTTTGGTTTAAACATTAGCTCCAAAAACCAAGCGAATCTAATTTGGAATTTCAAGGAGAAACGGGACTTCGTCCTACGGATGCGAGATATCAAAAGTTGATATTTCTCTTAGGCTATGAAATGGGAATTTACGATGGTTGACTAATTCATTTCCGAAACTCAATCACGACGATGTAGCGAACGTCGAACCCGAGCGCTTTAGTCCTACGACAAGGTAGCTGACACCAACAAAAGCACAATACAGAGATTCCAACGAATTTAGCTAAGGAAAGCAATTTTCGAAGGAATAATCAATTTTAATATTAATGATTCAAGGTTGGTAACGGAATACCAACCAGCTAGAAACTGATAAACAAATATTGGTAACGGAATACTAACGAACTACAAGTCGATAATCATATATTGGTAACGGAATACCAGTGAACTAGAAATCAATAATAAATATTGGTAAAGGAATACCAATGAACTACTCAGCGAAATCGATTTCTGACCAGGTACTAAATCTCATTTTGTAACCATAAGGACAAATCATTAGGAATTATACGAAATTCCCAATATTCAGAGACTCGAGTATCAGTTCTAAAAACTCAGAAACATCGAGAAGATGATGGATAAGTAGTGCACAACTTACCACTTCGGAACATCAGGATTTAAAATAATTTTTTGCCAAAAATCTGAAATCGCAAAAACATCAGCAACTAATCAAAGAAGCAATAGACAATTTCTCTAACAAGATGAGATTAAACCAAGGAGGTCATAACCCCCAAAGATTTGATTGACAAGTGTTAACAAACATGCGGAGACAATTGTCAATCCAAATGATTCAAACAAACAAAGGAGGAATATCAAAAGAGCTCATCCTTTCAATATTCATTTCTAAGAACAATGCAAGGCTAAGTCCATAAGTGAATTGACTATAACACTTCCGGATGATCAACCAGATCATAGATTCGAAGAAAGGAATTATTGAGTTCACTGCGGATCGCAAAACACAAATTTCCCCTCCCCCAGGGATTCTCATTCTCTCGAGTGATCGTTCACTAGAGAAAATAAGGAGACCCATGGAATCACAAGAATAGTAAATTCTCTTTAGCAAACTAAAACAAGGATTAAGAATTAGGCTAGATTCTTAATCGCTAAGAATTCTCAAAAATCAATGAATAACTCTTTGGGTTGTTCCTAGAGTTATTTAATTTATTCAAAGAAAAGATTCAAGATAATTTCTAACTGAAAATCTTGAACGACTCAAATTCTTGGAATTGCTCCAAGGATATCTAGAAATAAATTATCTAGAAAATAACAAACGATTACGAAAAATCGCAAAAATCCCATAATATTATTATTTTGATTAACTTATTAATGGTTAATTTAATTTTAGGGATCATTTCAAATGTCGGATTGTCACATAATGGTGTTTAGGAATTCCGAACTACAACATGGCGTCCCATGTCCCGTTCGAGATCCTTAACGCACCCGACGGACAAGTTAACACAAGAAAGTCCTCACAATTTCTAACGTTCACGCAGATCTCGTGAAAATATAAAAATACAATAAATCGTTCGAGATGGCATAAAGGATATAGGATTCCTTTATCAACTTACGAATAAAACACAATTGATATCTTTTGATAACGAAGAACACGGTCGACATATATCAAAAGAACATAAATAAAATAATCTCTGAATAAGGTAAATGACATTAAGGAATTAATGACACATATCTTGACTCAAGAAGAGAGATCACAAGAAGTGGGATGCTTTCCCTCATTCTTGATCTTGAGTTTGGAACGCAACGAGGTAACACAAATGTATCATTGCGCATTCGTTGAGTTAATTTAGCACAAATGCTTGGTAACTCATATCGGCACAACAAGGTAACAAATGAGTTGTTTTAGCCCGAAGGTTTGGTGATCTCACACTGAACTAGAACTATATAGTAGACAACAAGGGAGTAGATTTAGTCATAACGACATGGTATCTCCATACCGATCGACAAGAGATCAATAGACCATGCTTGGTATGTAACGACGTACGAAACAATCTTAACTAGAAATCAAGAAATATCAGGATCAAAGGCGCTTACAATGCGTGTAACGACGCACGGGCAAGATATCCAATGATCAATCAACTACAAGGATCATAAATGATCAACAAGGTAAGTGTGATACACAATAGGCCAAACAGACATCGATTAGTAACTCGAGTCAAAGAATGAGACAGAAGCACCACTAGAGCACACGGGCCCTAGATGGACTACAAAAATCAACCCATAGAGGTCGAGTCGATAACTATTTTAAAAGACTAAAAATGGGCTACTTAAGACATAATCACCCCTCCCGTAGGAGGTACACTGGGTGAACCGGCACTTGCACGGCTGTGACCAACTATTTCGCTTCTTTAAGGAAAAAGAATGAAGACAAAGTTAGTCTCAAGTTGAATTCAAACGATACGAATTCAATCAAAATTGATTTGTATAGATAGATAAGCTATGACGGGTCTTAAGACTCTAACTAAAACCCTAAAGCACAATTCCCGAGAGAGGCTTAAGACAATACCATTGTCATACTATCTTTCCGGAAAGTTGCTCTGATACCAATTGTAACGCCCCGCCTCTAAACCCACTATCGTCCAGTTCATTTCATAGAAATGTCGTAGACCATAACGGAGAATGAGGTTTGTGAAGGGCGACTGATTGTATGATTACTACATGTGAGGAACGCACATCGACTTCTTATACCGATTAAAATTTCGACATTACCATTCGGCACATGGGGCAACTACACAACGACTATATGCAATCCGGAAAGCAGTATAAAATAGACAACAACAATAATATAAATATGGTATATCTCAAAGCCAGATACAGAATAATCATATCACAAAGGTGGAATAGATATGAATAAACCAAGAATGTGTACAACAAGATAGTGGTCAACAAAGATCCAATAATACATGTACCATGATCTAAGTAAAAGAATATGTACACTACGATAGATAATATCATAGGTACAACAATACATAAAGCTGCGGAGACAGAGTAGCAAGCTGAAAGCGGAAGATCAATCTTGCGATGAGTCCCAGAGGAGTACCTAAAATGACTCGGCCTGACCCGAGTATTATTTATAATGAAATAAACCATAAACGGATCAGTCTAGCTGTACCTATCAAATAAATTGAGAAAATAAGAGATATAACATAGGATGACATGAACATGGCATGTCGATACAATCAGGAAATGACAATGGAATGTCGACACACAAATATCTCTAAATAATCTCCTAGCTAATATAGAATACAACATTCAAATAATAGCACACAACATGAAATGACAACGGAATGCCAAATAAACTATAAACACATGAATGACAATGGAATGCCAAATAAATTAAACACATGAATGACAACAGAATGCCAAATACACATCAAATTGATGACCATCGCATCAAAGTAAATCATGAACCATAAATCATTTCTCAAATTGACGCACATCGCGTCAAATCAAGAATCCGAAAATCACTCGAAATCCAGCAAACATCATAAAGGGGCAAACCTGTTCATAGATGAGATACGATCTCTAGGTAGCGAACCCATATATTTGAGACGAAGCTCCCCACAGAGCCGGGTCGTGACCCCATAAGAGAGAAAACACATAAATCATGAAATCTCTAGAAAACATCATAAAGAGGGGCCAGGTCTGTTCATAGATGAGATACGATCTCTAGGTAGCGAACCCATTGGTTTGAGACGAAGCTCCCCACGAAGCCGGGTCATGACCCCGGTAAAGGAAAACATAAATCATAGAAAATCATAGAAAGTCGGACCGAAGTCTCATAGATGAAGGTCACAAATCGAAATTTCCCACTCGGGCGATCGCGAACCAAACAACTATGTCATAAAGGCGGATACCATGGATCGGGGTGAGTATGAATTACAACGAGATAGTTAATATAAGAAAATAGCTAAATGTCCTATAACCACTCGCTATTCTCGAATATTTACTAAACCACTGTTAGTTCATTCTCAAAACATAAATCATGAAGGTTGGACCGAAGTCCCATAGGTGAAATCCAAGAATCGTAAATCCCACTCGGGCGATCGAGGACCACAAAACACAAGTCATAAAGGATCACATCGATCCGGGTGAATAGAAATTACTCCAAGCTAGTTAATATAAGGAAATAGCAACATGTCCCATAACCATATGCTATTCTCGAATATTTACGAACCCGTAATTGGTTTCTATTCAAAACAGAGAAAATCACCACACATATTCAAACGCACGAGTCCAAGAGTTATTCGCCGAAGTAAACATACAAAGGGTCATAGTCCTCAGTTTTACTAAGGTAAATAAACTAAATTTCTCGTCCGATTGATAGGATAAGGAATCGTATATAAATCAATAGAATCAGAACCGGGTTTAGAAACCGAATTTATTTTAAAAGGATTTGAATTTAAAAACTGATTAAATGTTGGTTCGATGCCCATTGACAATATAAAACCCCATTATCCATTGTGGTTCAATTATTCACAAAATTCGTCGTCGTAGCGAAGGGAACAAAAAAATCATAAACCCACATTATAACAACATACAAGAAATCAAAGGGATAACGGTTGTAATTTCGATCAACGAACGAATCGAAATTCCAAACTAGCACTCGAAGGTTTTAAACTATATCGGAATAGACTCGAAGGATATCGAGTCGATAATTCACGTTTTAATGGCGTGAATCATTTTAACAAGAGTATCGAATAAATTAGATATACCAAAAGGAGCGCACGGCTTTACGATGATCTCCGGTGAATTCGAAGACCATCGACGTGCACGGAAGAGCCAAGGAGGAGTCCGTAAACAAGCGGGGTCGTGCGCGGGGGCGCACGATCGACATAGAGTCGGGCCTGGGCAATATTCCCTAGGCTCAGCCAAACCGGTCGACCGGTTCTGGCCTGGCAATTGTCAAGGCTGAATCGAGACCAGTCGACCGACCAAAGAGGGGCGGCCAACAGTTTTCAAACAGAAAGAAAACCGGTCGACCGCCCATTTGGGCCAGTCGACCGGTCCTGACCTGGGCCATTGCCCAGGTCGAACCTAGGGGGATTTGCTCCCCTGTGAGTGTCTGGCGCCGATCGTCGAGGCTCGTGTCTTCTTCGGGATGTCAATGAGACCTCTTCAATCCACCGTATCAACTCGCAAAGCTCGAATGCAAAGATTTTAGTTATAGATTCGAAACGAACCAAATTTCCCAACTAAAACGAATGAACGCGATATAAGCGAATCGTGAAGTCTTAGAACTTGTCAGGTGCGACAATGGTACTTCACAACCTCACCAAATCAACTCATAGCATAAGAATTAGATTGTATTAACAGTACTTATCATGATTTCTATTCCGAATGAAATTCAAACTAATAAGCCGGGGAGTATAAGTTCTCCTCACTAATTCAACAAGCAAATGCAACATGAAATGGTTCTAAATTACACTTTACAAGCACATAGGCTTGAGGCATAAATGTGAGTTCATCAAAGAACTCACCTTTGGTTCTTGAATGACAAGAACAAGCTCCAACAAGGAAGAACAAGCACAAATCTAAGCAAAAAAGCTTTCTTTCTTCAATCACTCCTCTCTAATCACTTCATCAACACATATGAAGACTCACGGATGTTAGAACATCATAAAAATTCAAAATTGAGAGGTGAGAAAGGTAGAGATCGAGTAGAGAAAGCTTACCCATGTTTCTACACTTGATTTCCTCTTGATTTGGATCCCAAGGAGCTAACCCTAGCTTAGGAATTTCTATTTCCCATTCCCTACTCCATTTCTATTTATTTTCTAAGTTTGGAGAATGGATGAAGGAGGGAGGAAGACTTGGGGTTATATGGTGAGCTAGTTAGATCAACCAAGACCCAACCCTAAAGTGCCAAAATTCCGAAGCTCGGAACATATCGATGCTTATAGTCAACAAGGTCGCAAACTATGATCCGGACTCAATGGAAGTGGTCCTGAATCCTAATTTTATCGTTTATGAAAAATGACATTTTGAGTGACACATGAGATATGACGATATATTTAAATCTAAAATCGTCGAATGAGCGGGTTGTTATAGCAGGCCTGGTTTGGACTGCGGCCCGTTTTTAGCTTTATAACACGAAAAACAATAAATATATTATTAAATAAATTCAGAAAACCCGAAATATTTGTGCAGCCGCCGTCCTTATTTCAATGGCCACGAATTTTTGATTCTTTGCATCTCAAATTCTTTCAATCCATGCAACGAAATCACAAACTTAATAAACGAAATCATAGCTCTCGACGAGATCTTTTGATCCATACGGTTCATCAGTGGTTTTTATGTACAAAATCGCCAGAATTTGCATTAGAAGGCGGCACGGTTATTTGGGTTTTACGGAAGACGGGGACTACCGAGTGGGGCCCACTGTTGGGCAGTGGCATCTTTCGAGGCGGCGGACATGTTGGTGTAATTTGATCGGAGACTGGTGGCTTCGAATGGTGTGCGTGAATTAGAGATTACGATGATTTTTGGGTTCTGCAATTCACAAAGAAGGAAAACTTGATTTATAGGAAGAAGGAGCGGACCTTTTGAGGCTGACGTGGCAAGTTTTTTGTTCCATTTTTGTTCCAATTTTCGTTTTTTGTTTTATTTAATTTTCCTACCACTAAAACTTGCATAACTTCTTCATACGAATTCAGAATGACACATGGTTTGTTGCGCTGGAACTGTATCGACGAGCTCTTCGCGATGCCGCTGGTTCGAACTGATTCTGAGAACGTTAAATTTTGAGTTAAAAATTGGAATTTCAATCGCGTACAGAACCAAGGTGAGTGAT
Organism: Allium sativum; assembly: GCA_030737875.1. Lineage (NCBI taxonomy): Eukaryota > Viridiplantae > Streptophyta > Magnoliopsida > Asparagales > Amaryllidaceae > Allium > Allium sativum. The sequence continues at coordinate 460,870,368 of CM060913.1, read as the reverse complement.
TAAACTCACTCACGCGTAACTAAAGCATTCTAATATTAGTTAAATTAATATCATGTCATGATATGATTGTATGGATTGATGTTTGACAGTTTAAATTGCATGTTTATATTTATTTGTATCAATAGTGTAGTTAAATTTGACTGTTAAATGTTTACAGTTAAGTAAAAATTCGACATTTAATTACTGTTTAAAACCTAACATCTGAAAATTTGTAAGTTTATATGATATTGGACTGTTTTGTATATATTGATGTGATAAATGGATTGAATTTAATATGTTTGATATATTGATGTTAATTGTGTGAACTTACCTGTTATTCACATTTATTCATATATGACCATTATTTGTGCTGATTAATCCCAACCATTACCCTAATGTTACGGGCATCGAATAAAACTGGGATTAATCATTAAAATGAATTAAGAACGTAGGTTGAAATGATAAATACTTATGACCCTGATTTGGATTGAAATGATATATATCCTTTGCCAAAATACTAAAATTAAAATTTAAGTATCACTTGGCCATAGGATAGAAAATTATATACGGACATCGGTTGGTTAAATAAAAATTGCTTTAACCTTGAATTTAGAAATATTGTTTAAAGACGATAAGGATGATGTTTTATAAATTGATTTCTTTTGAAACTGAACTTTGAGTTTAGAAATATAAGCAAAAGATAAATAATTTAGTGTTGTAACTGAAGCTATAAAAATGAAATTTAATGTGAATCGAATTTATTGAAATTGAATTGTTTCACCCACCTTTGAAATTTATTATGAATCAACATTGGTTTGAATTATATATGAATTGTGAACTCGATATTTGTTATAAAATTGAAATCATTGAAAATGAGAATCTGATTTGAAATGTAACTATTTGAATTTATTTGATCGAATAGAAATGAATGTTAATTGAAAGTTTAATCGATGGAATTATTGAAAATTGAGCTGGTTGAATTGAAGTTGAAATATGACTTCAAGTTTAATTGAAAATGTTAGAGAAACGATTCTAATTCCAGCTATAGTATTTCAAATCATTTTATAAACTATTTAATAATAATTATATATATTTTTCCTTTATAAACTATTTTTCTTTATTACTATTTTATTTTATAAATTATTTAAATAATCATTATATAATTAACTATTTATTTTATAAATTACTTAATGTTTTAACTATATATTTTAATAAATTTGATAAATTCTATTTTAATTGCAAACTACTTATTTTCAAACTATTTCAATCATATATTTAAATTATTATAAATATACTATTAATTATTTTAATATTCAAATTATTAAAGTTGGAAATGATCCAGGATTTTAATTGTTTTAAATGGAGATTTGAGTATGAATAATAGTATATTTTGAATATTTAATGATTTTGAAAATATCATATTTTCGATATGAAGTACGAACCCCTTTGAAATGTAAAAGAACCGACCGGTGTGAAAAATGTAAACAATTGGTTGTTAAAGAGACCGAGATCGGATATTGTCATACTCTCTGCCAATACCGAAAACCACTTTAACAACTGTGTACGCGGTGGAGTTCCAGAAATGGTGTTGGATGGATTTTGAGGCGATTACTGGATTTGAAGAAAGAGAACGATGATGGATATCCTTGACCTTCGGGTCATAATTAAAATGACTAAAACAGGGCTATACCGTGACCAAGTGGGGTTAGTACCTCCATCAGCAACACTTCTTCCTTTATTACTATAGTCCCTCGGTTTGATTGATTCGATTTGATGTGCATCCGTGATTTGATAGTGTTGTCCGAGGTGGGCGGTGGTTGCGGCTATGCGTTACCACCAGCCGGGCGTGTAACTAGTATATTCATACTCTGGGCATTCCTCGTGTGCCTTGTCATATTATCCTAATCGCGTCCCCTGCAATTTTGATTTAACGTTATTGTATCACGTCGCATCCCTATCCGCCGACGTACTGGTGTGTTATATGCAAACTGTACGACAACGGTATAAATGGTGTAAGGGTAATAATAGTAATCCCGCTTACATTATTTCATTATGTTATATTTAACCATAGACATTATTATAATAGCGTATTATATTATATAGTATTAGTTTGACGGATCCTTAAGAGATGGAAATTCCCGTAACATCTCTTAAGTTATGGCACTCATATTATTACATTAAATTTGATTTAACTAATATGAGAATGATTTAGTTCTGATCTAAGTGTTTGTTGTGTTTCTCTTTTTGCAATACGTACGCTCGGGTCAGACCGAGTTGCAGTTAGCGAAGTTTCACTTGCTTTGAAGATACCATTAAGAAGATTAAGATGGAGCTCAACAGACGTATTATTATTATTATTATTCCGCTGCAAATGCATTGGTATGTTGTATGTTAGTTTACTCTGATAATCGTTGTAAAATATAATAAAATGTATGTTTTAACAGCTTAATGAACTGTTATTTATTTATTATATTTTGTCCTTCCGCTGTGAGATTCTTTATTTGTTTTCTTCTTTCTTCTTTTTCTTATTTTCATATCAATAACTATCGGTATTTTGATCTGTTTATGTCGACATTAAGGATCATTGTCGATTTGAACTGTCAAAAATCCCGGATGTTATAGTTGGTATCAGAGCTTTGGTTTAGCGAAAACCTTGTCTCTATTTGGGATTAACTCATTAGAGATAGGGTAGTAATACCCTAGAATGAGTTTGAGTGTATATGAGAGAGCGTACTTGTAATTTTGATATAAAATGATTTTGCATTGTGTTGATTTGTTCTGTTGAGTATTTATGAATTCTGGTCGGTACTTGGGGCGCCAATGCATCGATAGGGATTTCTAAACACTCAACAAGGCTTATCGACCTAATATTGTTTTGAATTATATATATATATATATGTAGAATTATTTGAAATATATGAATTTTGATTTTGTTGATGATAATATTAAATTTTCATCATTAATTACTCGATTAATCATAATTAAGACAATTGGTTGTTGAATGGTTAAGAGAAAAATAAAATATTGAAATTAATCAGTAATAAAATAAGAAGTGAATTTGAGAATTTGATTTCGGGTGATTTTGTAACATTGATTTGCAAATGGTTTGAAATGATATATTTATATTTTAAAAGTGTTTCATATAGAAATTGTTTTTAAATGAATTATTGAAAAAAAATAAGTGTATGCCCTCTTTTCTTTGAAATTGATTTCGGTGATGAGTGCACGCATCATCGATGTTTATTTTCAAGAGTCTAAGTGTAACATCCCATAATTTTCAGTATATTTAAATTTCAATTTAAAATAAATAAATTGGGATGTATTAGGGAAAATCAAAATTTTGTTAATTTTAATGATGGTGATTGTTTGGATTTAGTATAAATAGATTTCTCAAATGTAGTTTTATTTAGAAAGGCTGTTTTGAAATTTAATATTAAATAATTAGATTAATTTGAGTGAGTTAATTTAAAAATGGATTTCAGATTTTAATTTGGATGGTGGAATTTAAGTCGTTAAATTTTAACTGAGATTCAAATCAAAATTCAAATAATCAAAGTAAGATTTAAAAATGTGTGAAAATTTATTTATACAATTTATTTAAGTTATAATTTGATTTAATTTGAATTTTATGAATATTTAAATTGAATTTAAGCAGTTAATCGAATAATTGAATATTTTATTTATTTAATTAACTGTGAAATTTAACCGTTTTGGCGACTGTCTCGGAATTCGACGAAACTGGCGACATTGAATTCAGAACGATGAATTATGGTAGGATTTCAATTTGCGTTACAATCCGACTTACCATTTGATCGTACGAGAGAAAATGTGAAATACAATCAATGTAATATGATAAATGGGTTGTCTCTAATATTTGTTCCTCCTTTATATATAAATAAACTCCTTTATCATCTAATCAGCCATTTTCCCTTTACGTATACTTTTTCTATCTCTCCCTTATCTCTAATGGCTGAAAATCAATGTTAAACCCTAGATCAAAAATAAAATACAACCTCAAAAATTAAATCTCTTCAAACCATAGCAAATTATATGTCGATTCGAAGCTCTCGACGATACGAAGCCTCTGGTATAGTTTGTTTCAACATGCATGGATAGATTCGCCAGAAATCACGGTCAAAGCTTCTGTTTTCGTAACCCTAGGCGTCGTTTTAGGTGTTTTCGATTTCAAAGTTAATTGGAGAAATTGGCATGTGGGTTTTGTAGAGGAGGGTCATACGAATCTATTGCATGTGGTTGGAGGTTGTATAGTCGTGTGTGGAGCCGGAATTTTTGGTTTGGAAGGTCAGAAAATGTGACCGTTTGACTCGATGGTGGTGGCTCCATAGTTGATCGGAATTGATGGGTCCGACACCAAGGGATGCGCGGCGAGATGAGGGGCAATATGGTGGTGGTCTTGGCGGCTATAGAGGTCGGTCGATGGTGAATTTTGCGGTCAAACTTACGGTGGTGTATGGGTTTAGTCGCAAGCGTGACTGTAGCGGAGGAACGAGCGGGAAGAAAGGGGCAGGGGACCTGCTGACATGGCGGCATCAGATTGGTGAAGAATCATTATTTAATTATTTATATATACTTAAAATTAAGAGAGTAAAACGCTGATAACTCTTTCGTTTTGACTCGGATTTGGACGTGGTTTGTTGCGTTGGGATCGTGGTGGAATTGCGGACGTTTTGGCACTAACCTGGCTGCGTTTGGAGACTGTCAAATTTTGGGCTTCTTTTGAACGTTCGATCCACTAAGGACCCAAAGGTGAGTGATTTTTCCACTCACGAAATACTGAATTATTCACATATTTATTTAATTAAATTATGAAATAGTTTGGTTGCATGGTTGTGATTGGCTGTTGAATTTGGTTGCTTAAATTTGATATACCAGTGTGTTAACATGCAAATTAGATCGATGATCAGTATTTGATTTAAATTTTAATTTCTAGTTAAAAATTCTAATCCTTATAAATCCTGAAAACAGTTGAAACTGATCAGTTGAATGGAATGGTTGTGATGGATGCTTGGTTGAAATTTATTACTGAATTGAGATTGACACAGTTAATGCTCCGGATTCAGTATAGTGTAATTGCATGTTCTTTGTGATGAAAAATCCTATTTAACCTTGATGTTATGGGCATCTAATAAACCCGGGATTTATCGATAAAATAAATTTAGAACACATAGTGAAATGATAAATCTCTGTGACCCTGATTGGATTGAAATGATAGATCCATCCCTGAATATCGAGAAATTTAAATCTAAAATCACGTGGCCATAGGATAGCAAATTATATATGGACATCGGTTGGTTAAATGATTTTAAATTATTTGAATTCAATTTGGTGGAAAATTTCATTTAAAGGAAATGTATCGATTTTTGATAAACTTTTATTTTCCTTTAAGATATGAATTCTCGATGTTATTTGGAATGGTTAAGAATTTCCCAAACTAATTTGGAAGTTTGTAATTTGGATTCAAATATGATTTGGGATTTATTCCAATAATTGGTGGACTCAAATTTAATAAATTCCTTTTGAATATAAATTTTTGAATAAAAGTAATCGAGGATATTTGGAGTTGTTGAAACTAAATATGAATATGGTTTTGAATCCTCGAATTGGAAATGGGATGAATGGGTTGGAATAAGATATTGAAATGGTGTAACTCCATTTGAGACTGGAATTTAGATTCAAGTGTTGAAATTTGGAAGGAGAAACAAAATTTAATGTTTAAAATTTTAATTTATTCTATTTTTATTTTATTTTATTTATAAACCATATAGCTACTTTGTTATAAGTGTAGTTTTCTTATATATATATTATTATTTAAAAATTATTTGGTAAGGCTTGTTTTATGTATATATATATAGTGATTTAAATTACCTTTGTATACTCTAATGATTTTATATAAGTAAATCTTATATAATGGTTTTATAAGTATTTAATTTCAAAATTTTATTTTATGAATTATAATCTTCTTCCGAATGGAAAGTGGTTGGATTTAAAACCGTTGGTTCAAATGGAGTTGAGATAAGTTATATTCTATTCGAATATGAATTGATTTTTAAATCGGTTTTGATATGTAAAGGTAGATTTTATTCTATTTGAATATAAATGGGATTTCCAAGGATTGAAATAAATAGGTATGGAAATATATATACTTTAGTTGAATATGAAGGGATTTCGAATGTAAATCGATTTGAATAACTGAAATCTTTTAAGATGAAGTATATCCTATGTGAATATAGATCGATTTGAAATATTATACGTGTAACACCCCACCTCCGCCAGGGTCACTCTTGCAAGTACACTAGCTTTGGAGGGGTGTTGGACAAGGTAAACATGCATGCAGATATCACAAGACAGAACATATAAGTAAAACAGAGTAGTAAAGCAGCGGATAAAACTAACATTTCAAAACCATGGTCAAGTTACATCAAAGTACTTGGTCATTATTTTCCCACAAAACAAAGTCTAGAACATAAACTGAAAACTGAAAAAAAAAAACATAAAGTAACTATCCCCAGAGTAGAATAAAGCCACAGCATGCTCAAGTCCAAACCGTACATGAGCTGTCCAGAAAAGCAGCTAAAGATCCAGCTAGGTACCAATGTTCCCACCCTGCAAACCTGGGGGGGGGAAACGGAAGAAAAGAGGCAAAAGAAAACGGGTCAGTGAAAAAGACTGGTAAGTCCTATCTACTATTAGTATAAAAACTAATAAAGTTAACTGGACATGTAAAGCAGAGATGAAACATAGGGTGATAACTGGAATGGTGAAAAGATAGATCAAGTGTGGCATCGCATATATAAGGTTAGGTTGCACCAAGTGTGTACTAGTAATCTATGTCAAGTATCAGCAAGAAAAGATCCCTTGGCCCAATCTTGGCCCAATATCCCGAGATGACCTAGTTCAAGGTCCAACAACACAGTCTAGTCGATCGGCTCCCTAAAAGCCTAATTCGTCAAGTGTCGGTGTCATACGGCCCAATCACGAACTGTAGTCAAACTGTGCTAGGTCCACCCTAGGGTGTATCAAGCCCTAGGGTGCCAACCACGGACACAAATCAAGCACGCACAGTCTAAACCTACGGGTGCCCGTGTCTGCTTTTTCAACTCCGGACTATGTGCACGACCATAGTCCGCCTGAACCTACACCGGCGCACCTACTCAGCCGTCGTTTTGGTCGCTTACATGTCAGCCCAGTAATCGTGCCCCACCCTAGCCTAGTCCCTAAGGTATCATGATACAATCAAGAGGGTTACTGGTGAAAAGGACCACGTAACTAGGGTTTCTAATGGGTTAAATGTGGTTAACCCTACCCCCATCAAGTTGGTTAAGTGTACCCAAGGTTCATGACTTAACCCTATCAACCCATCGTGTTTAATCGGTTAAGTATTCAAGTGGTCCATGACTTAACCCTATCATGTGGCATTAATTAATTTAATGCAACCAACCTCTCACATTAGACCTTGTTGTGGTTACTAGTTAGGCCGGGCGGGTCCGGGTAGCTTTACACCACAACTTGGTCTAACCTCGAGTTTCAAGTGCGACATGACCAACTACTCACATTGGGTCCTATTGCTTGTAGCCACTAGTTAAGCCGGTCGGTTCCGGGTAGATTTATGCTACAAACTCAACCCAACCTCGAGTTGGCCATTCTCATGTTTTCTAGAAGTCATGTCCAAGTTCATGTTTCAAGCATAATCACATGTCATATTTCATGTCATCTTTTTCAAGTCATGTTTTTATGTCATTTTAGTTTACCCATAACGTAACCCCATTGCTTGTAAGTTCGCATAAACGCAAATAGATCTCAAAGGGGAAACTTAGAAGCATGACATAATTAATAAGGTTTTGGGCCACAAGTTAAACATGGTGGCATATGAGGCAAATGTATTCATAAACTTGCATATTACATCATAGGCCTCAAAACATGCATGATATCAACTTTAGCAAAATAGATGAAACATAGTCATAAATGACATAGGATGATAGCAAGTGATTCGCATATAACATCATATGCAAGATAGCATAAGGTAGATCATAAACTTGCATATTAGATTATAAGCCTCAAAATATGCATGATATCAAACTTTAGCAAATAGGTGAAACATGATCATAAATGACATAGGATGGTGGCTAGTGATTCGCATATAACATCATATGCAAGATAACACAAGGTTTATGAGAGTTTATATGTTGCTTTATGCAACATTTCCAATCAAAGCTCATAGCTTTCTATGCATAAGGTAAAGGTGATAGCTTTACAAACATGCATAGAATAAATTTATGCATAACATGATAGGATCAAAGCACATATCATACATAGGCCCAAACTCAAACTTGCAACATGTCATATTTAACTTCATAGTTAGAATCTAAGAGTAGTATAGGGATTACAATGCTATGAAGACTTATAAAATATAAATAAGATTGAGATAAAGCCACTAGCAACTCTAAAGACCCCCAAATAGCATGCTTCAATGAAAACCCTTGAGGAATTAGAAGAAGATCCTTGCTTTGATGAAGATAGATTGGACTTTGGCCTTAGAAACTCTCAAATAAGCTTAGGAACTCTCATATGAATGAAGATGGAGGCTATGATTAGAGGGTGGAGGCCATGATTAAACATTTTGGCATAGTTTAGTTGTAGGATTGGTTTATGATGATTTAGGCTAGGTATTAGGGTCCTTTTATAGAAGATTAGGTTAGTTTAGACCCTAGGATTAACCCTAATTCAGATCTGGGCCATCAATTCACGTCACTAGCCTCCAAACATGTCTTGAGAAACAAGTCAGGTGCACCCAGGCCAGACTGGCCGACCACCCAAGTCGACAGGGGTGTCGACTGGGCAGTCGACACAGCCTGGGGTGTGTCGACTCCCAAGTCGACTCCCCAGTCGACTTGGGGAGTGGCGGGATCTTTTCCCACCTACATGCCTAACTGAATTTGAAATCTGTTTTTAAATTTAAATTTTCTGAAAACCTCCATGGGCCTTAATTGGGTCATACGGACTCCGATTTTCGAAAACTCGGACTCTATTTCGCGTATTTTTCCGAGATGAACGCAATGGCACATCCCGTTTCCCTTGATTCAGATTTTATCATTGAATTTTGCCTTGATTTATGTTATAAATTGTTATTCAAAATATGGGTTGTTACATCCTCCCCACCTTAAAGGATTTCGTCCCCGAAATCCCTAAGTTAGGAAGAACGTATCCTACCATTCATCATCCATCTACTCAAAACATCATCCACGTGCAGCCAATGTCCTTAACAAATTCTAAATGCTGTATGATTATATGCAAAGGTGTGTGTATATGTACTTATCTAATGCGAAAATCAGGCGGTTACTGATTCAGTAAACCGCCTTAATGCAAAGTATGTTAGTGAAATGAGTCCATATCTATGCAAAATCCTAACATAATTTATAATCTCTGCATGAGTGCACATAACATTCATCCATATGCAATGTCCACATGATAGTATAACAAGTTTCATCCATGAATAAATATAAGCACTCATGCATATGCAATATGGAAGTGTGTGAGCCGATCTTAGTGCCTAATGTGTATCATGTATCCACGAGTATCCACTTGCAAACACTTGCAACCACTTGCAAACATCAAGCATAACATGTTTCAAATACATGTTTCATCCAAAGGGTTTCTACCTAAGGTTCTCATGACAAGGTTAATAAGATAACAAGATAAACAGGATAAACATGGGTAGCAAAAAGGAAGATATGCTAAAAAGGAAAAGAGATCGAGAATGTACCCTCAAAAAGAAATGGATAAAGCCCACGCATCTTCTCCTCGGTTTCCCAAGTTGCATCCTCTTCGGCTTCACTCCACTGAACTTTCACGAATTTGACTTCTTGATTTCTTAGCTTCTTGATCTCCGTTCCCAAGATACGAATCGGAGCCCTCCTCAAGGTTGCCTCTTTCTCTACTTCTACGTCTTCAAGAATGCTAGGTTCAACCACCTCAGCGGACTCATGTAAGCACTTTCGGAGATGCGAGACATGAAAGACATTATGCACTCCGGCTAGCTTCTCGGGCAATTCCACCTTATAAGCCATCTTTCCATTCTCTCTATGATAGAGAAGGGTCCTACAAACCTTGGTGCCAGCTTCCCAACTTCTCCAAAACGTACCAGATTACGCAAAACCTTCACGAAAACCATATCCCCAATCTCGAATCCTAAGTCTGTCCTTCGCTTGTCAGCATAGGATTTCTGTCTGTCTTGAGCCGCTTTCATCCGTCTTCTCACCAATTCAACTTTCTCGGATGTGTCCCGTATCATATCGGGCCCAAGTGTAAGCCTATCCGTTGTCTCGCACCAACAAGATGGTGACCTACACGGCCTCCCATACAGAGCTTCAAATGGTGCCATCCCTATGCTAGCTTGATAGCTATTATTATAAGCAAACTCTACAAGAGGAAGGTGGTCTTCCCAAGTACCACCAAAGTCAAGAACACAAAGCCTCAAAAGATCTTCTAGCACTCTATTCACCCTTTCGGTTTGGCCATCCGTCTGGGGGTGATAGGCTGTACTCAGATTCAATCGCGTACCCATCGCTTCTTGCAAACTATTCCAGAACTGGCTAGTGAAAATTGGGTCACGATCGCTAACTATGCTAGAAGGAACTCCATGCAATCTCACTATCTCTCGAAGATAAACAGATGCTAGCCATGATGCGGTCCTCTTGCTCTTCACTGGAATGAAATGAGCACTCTTCGTAAGTCTGTCAACTATGACCCATATGCTCGTATTCCCTTTCCTTGACCTAGGCAACCCATCCACAAAATTCATAGAAATACTTTCCCACTTCCATTGTGGGACCTCCAATGGATGTAATAGCCCTCCGGGTTTCTTCGACTCGGCTTTCACTTGTTGGCACACCATGCACTTTGAAACATACTCTGCCACATCTTTCTTCATTCCAGCCCAAAAGAAAATGCGCTTCATATCCCTATACATCTTATCTCCTCCATGATGTATAGTCATCTTCGAGTGATGTGCTTCTTCGAGAATTTTATGCACCAAGTCTCCTACTTGTGGAACGCATAGCCTTCCATCACGCCTTAGCCAACCCTTGTCATCAATAGTATATCTAGCAAAGTGACTAGACGTCTCACCACGAATCAACTTGTCCATGACCTCGACTATCTGCGGGTCTCCTTTCTGCGAAGCCCCAACTTGATCAAGAAGTATAGGTCTAAGCTCAAGGAATGCTAACGAACCCGCCGTCGACTCAACAGCTGTTGTGAAATCAAAGGTTGCCAAGAACTCTAGGCTCCTCATCTCAACAAACAAGGGACTCAAAGTCAACCTACTTCTGCTTAATGCGTCAGCCACAACATTGCCCTTGCCCGGGGTATAAGCTATCTCGAAGTCATAAGATGCCAAGAATTCCATCCACCTTTGCTGCCTTAGATTCAGATCCTTCTGCGAGAAGAGGTGCTTGAGCGACTTATGATCAGTATATAACTCAAACCTTTCGCCTAGAAGATAGTGGCGTCAGGATTTGAGTGCAAAGACGATCGCCGCCAACTCCAAATCATGAGTGGGATAGTTCTTCTCATGAACTTTAAGTTGCCTACCCCCATAACATATCACTCTTCCCTCTTGCATCAGAACAGCACCTAACCCCGTGCTACATGCATCGGTGTACACGGTAAACATCTTACCGCCATCGGGTAATGCCAAAACTGGAGCTGTAGTAAGGGCCCTCTTGAGCCTTTGAAAAGCAAGCTCACACTCTAAGTCCCATGCAAAGACTAAGTTCTTCTTCGTCAACTTAGTAAGAGGGGCTGAAATCTTAGCGAAGTCCCTGATGAACTTCCTATAGTAGCCCGCCGGACCGAGAAAGCTTCTTACTTCGGTTGCATTCCTAGGAGTCTTCCAGTCTTGAACTGCAACCACTTTCGCGGGATCCACCGCTATGCCTTGCTTAGAAACTATATGTCCAAGAAACCGAACTTCCCTTCTCCAGAAATGGCATTTGGAGAACTTGGCTTTCAACTGATGAGCTCTAAGCGTATCCATCACTTCCTTGAGATGTCTGGCATGTTCTTCCTCATCCTTTGAGAAGATCAGAATATCATCCACGAAGACAACCACGAACTTGTTAAGGAACTCCCTGAACACCCTACTCATCAAATCTACGAAGTAGGCGGGTGCATTAGTCAATCCGAATGGCATGACAAGCCATCCAAAGAATCCATCTGGAGTCCTAAACGCAGTCTTATCAATACTATCCTCAGCAACTCTAAGCTGATGGAATCCGGTGGCTAGATCGAGCTGAGAGAAAACAGAAGCACCAACAAGCTGGTCAAAGAGGTCATCAATCCTCGGTAGCGGATGCCTATTCTTCTTTGTCAGCTTGTTCAACTCTCGATAATCAACACATAGACGAAGCGAACCATCCGCCTTAGTAGTGAATACCACAGGAGCACCCCATTCAGAAATGCTTCCCCTAATAAAATTCTTCTCAAGCAACTCCTTGATTTGCTTACTGAGCTCTCTTCTTTCTCGTGGGGCCATGTGCCTAACGGGCAATGAAACTGGCTTGGCATTATCAACAAGATAAATACGAAAATCTATCTCTCGCTTAGGGGGTAACCCCTTAACCTCTTCAAAGACATCAGGATATACTCGGACCACCCTTACAGATTGCAGATCATTGATGGACGAGTCAAGAGATTCAAGATAACATAACATGACGGGATCTCTAGGGTTACAAGAAATTTCTAGGGTATTACCGAGGCGAGTCATGAGCCTCACCACCCTATGCTCACAATCGAGGATGGCTCCATAACTGGACAACCAATCCATGCCCAAAATCAACCCGTATCCCGTGAATCCGAGAACATAAGCATTACACGTGAATTCTACGGTCAAGATAGAAATCTTCAAATCCACACAAATCATAGATAGATGGGCGGAAACCCCAATTGGATTTGAAACACTAACGGGATCCTCAACTAGACTAGTACTTAGGTGCAAACTTTCAACAATGTCAGAAGAAATAAAACTATGCGATGCGCCAAAATCAAATAAGGTGCGAACAGGATAATCAGAAATATAAACAAGGCTTTCTACAGAAATACTACCTCGGTCCTGAGCTGGAGCAGTGTTGAGGGCATGCACTTGCCCTCCAGAAGGTCCTGCACGCTGAGTCTGTCCTTGCCCTTGTCCTTTCTTCTTGGGGCAATCCTTGCTAATGTGTCCAGGCTCTCCACAGTGAAAGCATTCGCCCAACTTCCTCTTCTTCTTTCTGCAATCTTTGGCTCTGTGCCCAACAATCCCACAGAAGTTGCATTTTCTTGGGTCTTTTGCCTTGTTGTTGTTGGCCTTATTGCCCTTATTGTTCTTGTTGTTCTGATTGCTCTGATTTCCTCCCTACTTGGAGTCCGTCTTCTTGGTTTGAGTCTCATTAGTCTTGACTTCCTTCTTGCCATTCTTATCGTCTCCTTGAAGCAATGCCATGTCCACTAGGCCTTCAAAAGTGGCCCCCATGGGTATACGAGATAGGACTAAACCTTGTAATGGCTCATTCAACCCTCGTGCAAAGCGTAAAGCCTTCTTCTGGGGAGTATTAACCATGTCCAAACCGAATCGAGCGAGCTGGTTAAACTTATTCACATACTCCCTCACTGTCATGTCCCCTTGCTTCAAAGATATAAACTTCTCCAATTGCAGATTCGCCTCAGCTGATGATAGAAACTTAAGCCCAAACCTCGTCCTAAAGTCGGCCCAAGTCCAAACCATAGTCAAGTTACATCAAAGTACTTGGTCATTATTTTCCCACAAAACAAAGTCTAGAACATAAACTGAAAACTGGAAAAAAAACATAAAGTAACTATCCCCAGAGTAGAATAAAGCCACAACATGCTCAAGTCCAAACCGTACATGAGCTGTCCAGAAAAGCAGCTAAAGATCCAGCTAGGTACCAGTGTTCCCACCCTGCAAACCTGGGGGGGGGGGGGGGGGGGGACGGAAGAAAAGAGGCGAAAGAAAACAGGTCAGTCAAAAAGACTGGTAAGTCCTATCTACTATTAGTATAAAAACTAATAAAGTTAACTGGACATGTAAAGCAGAGATGAAACATAGGGTGATAACTGGCATGGTGAAAAGATAGATCAAGTGTGGCATCGCATATACAAGGTTAGGTTGCACCTAGTGTGTACTAGTAATCTATGTCAAGTATCGGCAAGAAAAGATCCCTTGGCCCAATCTTGGCCCAATATCCCGAGATGACCTAGTTCAAGGTCCAACAACACGGTCTAGTCGATCGGCTCCCTAAAAGCCTAACTTGTCAAGTGTCGGTGTCATACGGCCCAATCACGAAGTGTAGTCAAACTGTGCTAGGTCCACCCTAGGGTGTATCAAGCCCTAGGGTGCCAACCACGGATACAAATCAAGCACGCACAGTCTAAACCTATGGGTGCCCGTGTCTGCTTTTTCAACTCCGGACTATGTGCACGACCATAGTCCGCCTGAACCTACACCGATGCACCTACTCAGCCGTCGTTTTGGTCGCTTACATGTCATCCCAGTAATCGTGCCCCACCCTAGCCTAGTCCCTAGGGTATCATGATACAATCAAGAGGGTTACTGGGGAAAAGGACCACGTAACTAGGGTTTCTAACGGGTTAAATGTGGTTAACCCTACCCCATCAAGTTAGTTAAGTGTACCCAAGGTTCATGACTTAACCCTATCAACCCATCGTGTTTAATCGGTTAAGTATTCAAGTGGTCCATGACTTAACCCTATCATGTGGCATTAATTAATTTAATGCACCCAACCTCTCACATTAGACCTTGTTGTGGTTACTAGTTAGGCCGGGCGGGTCCGGGTAGCTTTACACCACAACTTGGTCTAACCTCGGGTTTCAAGTGCGACATGACCAACTACTCACATTGGGTCCTATTGCTTGTAGCCACTAGTTAAGCCAGTCGGTTCCGGGTAGATTTATGCTACAAACTCAACCCAACCTCGAGTTGGCCATTCTCATGTTTTCTAGAAGTCATGTCCAAGTTCATGTTTCAAGCATAATCACATGTCATATTTCATGTCATCTTTTTCAAGTCATGTTTTTATGTCATTTTAATTTACCCATAACGTAACCCCATCGCATGTAAGTTCGCATAAACGCAAATAGATCTCAAAGGGGAAACTTAGAAGCATGACATAATTAATAAGGTTTTGGGCCACAAGTTAAACATGGTGGCATATGAGGCAAATGTATTCATAAACTTACATATTACATCATAGGCCTCAAAACATGCATGATATCAACTTTAGCAAAATAGATGAAACATGGTCATAAATGACATAGGATGATAGCAAGTGATTCGCATATAACATCATATGCAAGATAGCATAAGGTAGATCATAAACTTGCATATTAGATTATAAGCCTCAAAATATACATGATATCAAACTTTAGCAAATAGGTGAAACATGATCATAAATGACATAGGATGGTGGCTAGTGATTTGCATATAACATCATATGCAAGATAACACAAGGTTTATGAGAGTTTCTATGTTGCTTTATGCAACATTTCCAATCAAAGCTCATAGCTTTCTATGCATAAGGTAAAGGTGATAGCTTTACAAACATGCATAGAATAAATTTATGCATAACATGATTGGATCAAAGCACATATCATACTTAGGCCCAAACTCAAACTTGCAACATGTCATATTTAACTTCATAGTTAGAATCTAAGAGTAGTATAGGGATTACAATGCTATGAAGACTTATAAAATATAAATAAGATTGAGACGAAGCCACTAACAACTCTAAAGACCCCCAAATAGCAAGCTTCAATGAAAACCCTTGAGGAATTAGAAGAAGATCCTTGCTTTGATGAAGAAAGATTGAACTTTGTCCTTAGAAACTCTCAAACAAGCTTAGGAACTCTCATATGAATGATGATGGAGGCTATGATAAGGGGGCGGAGGCCATGATTAAACATTTTGGCATAGTTTAGTTGTAGGGTTGGTTTATGATGATTTAGGCTAGGTATTAGGGTCCTTTTATAGAAGATTAGGTTAGTTTAGACCCTAGGATTAACCCTAATTCAGATCTGGGCCATCAATTCACGTCAGTAGCCTCCAAACATGTCTTGAGAAACAAGTCAGGTGCACCCAGGCCAGACTGGCCGACCACCCAAGTCGACAGGGGTGTGGACTGGGCAGTCGACACAGCCTGGGGTGTGTCGACTCCCAAGTCGACTCCCCAGTCGACTTAGGGAGTGGCGGGATCTTTTCCCGCCTACCTGCCCAGCTGAATTTGAAATCTGTTTTTAAATTTAAATTTTCTGAAAACTTCCATGGGCCTTAACTGGGTCATACGGACTCCGATTTTCGAAAACTCGGACTCTATTTCGCGTATTTTTCCGAGACGAACGCAATGGCACAGCTCGTTTCCCTTGATTCAGATTTTATCATTGAATTCTGCCTTGATTTATGTTATAACTTGTTATTCAAAATATGGGTTGTTACAATATGGGTATAATATAATGACATGGAAATATATTCTAGTTGGAATGTAATCGGTTTGGGAATGATTGGGATATCTTTGATATGAAAGTATATTCTATTTTGAATATAAAATGGGTTCGAAACAAATATGATATTTTGATATGAAAGCGAACCTTTCAAATATAAAAAAACCGACCGATGTGAATGATGTAAGCGTTGGTTGTTAAAGAGACCGGAGTCGACATAAGGCATACTCTCTGTCAGTGTCGATACCACTTTGACAACTGTGAACGTTATGACGTATCCAGATTGAGTATGATGAATTAGAGGCAATTATTGAATCCAAGGAGATGATCGATGACGAAATAGCCCTGACCTTCGGGTCAGAATTGAAATGACTAAAACAGGAGCTATACCGTGACTAACTGAGGTAGCACCTTTGATCGGACACACTTCTTCGATAATATTTCTATGACTATGATGATGATTTGGGCCCATTTATGACTTTGGGAGTGTGTTCCGAGGTGGGCGGTAGTGGTTGCTATGCGTTACCACCGGTCCGGGAGTGCAATTGGTAGAATCCTACCCTGGGCATTGCCTCGAGTGCCTTGTCATATTATCCTTATCGAGCCCAATACGATTTTAATTTGTATCGTACCTATGAAGTGCCCTCTGATGCTATCCGTGTTAGGGTGGGTTTACGGTACTGTATAGACTACGGTATTATAAATGGTGTAAAGGTAAAAATGTAATCTCGCTTACGCTATTTTCAGTATTTATACTTTACTGAGTAGACTATCATAATAGCGTATTACACTATGTAGGTATTAGTTTAACGGATCCTCGAGAGATTGAAAAATCCCGTAACATCTCTTGAGTTACTGCACCCATGACACTAAAGTTATTTCATATTTTAATTTGACTAATATGGGAATGATTTAGTGCTGATCCGAGTGTTTGTTGTGTTTTCTTTTTATGCAATACGCTCGGGTCAGCAGATGTTGCAGTTAGCGAAGATTTCAATAGCTTGGAGGATGAAGACGAAGTTTTGGTATATATCTACTATATATAAGTATTCCCGCTGCATTTTATTTCCGCTGTGCTATGTAGAGATCTGCATATGTAACTCTGATAATCGTTGTATGGTATAGATAAATGTATGTATTTCAACTGTTTTAAACTGTTTTATTTACTATATGTTGTCCTTCCGCTGTGAGAATTATGTTGTTGTTCTTTCTTCTTTCTTCATTTTCTTCTTTTCCCAATAACTGCCTATATTTGTGATTTGTTTGGGTCGACATGTGTGGTTTATTGTCGATTTGAACGGTCAAAAATCTGGGTCGTTACACTAAGTAGGGAGACATTTAATATTTTGTATTTTTTTTACGAAATTGAACTTTATTTAAATCCCTTTTATAGTATGGTTTTATGTAAACAATATATTATATGGAAAAAAAATTAAAAGAAAGAAGAACCTGAAATTTAATTCTTGAAATCTTGAATAATTAATGAATTGAAACTTCTGAATATTAAGAGATTTATAATCAAAATAATTTTTTTACGAATTGCATAATAAATTGAAATGAACGGTAACCACTAAAAATTGTGTAACAATCAATTCTGTTCTATAACATGAATAACTTACCAATTAATTAATGCACAAGTATAAGAAGGGATAATGAAAGTGAAGAAAATTTGATTGGTTATAAATAAAAATAAAATTTAAGTTATGTAATAAAAACGAAATATGCTTAGTTATGTTATGTTAAGTAATATGAGTTAACCGAATCAATGAAAAATTAATTAAGCAAATTAATCGGTAATAAACTAAAATGCTTTGATATTAGTGTTTGCTTCGTGAAAATATAAGTGAATAGGCTTATAATTATAAACTTAACGATGGTTGAACGAATTAATTTAATTAATTAAAAATGAGCTCGTCGCGTAGCGGTAGTTCGTAATTTTCCGAATTGAAGTTTAATTGAAGGTATAGAATCCAAAATATGTCATTCTTTGAAACAAGAATCTTCCGGTTCTATTGGATTATAGTTTCCTAATGAAAGAGAAAATTTTAAATTTCAACTTGTAAATTTCAAAATATGTGTAAACCAAAATTTCAGAAAAACATCGCTAAGGAAATTCGCTATTTAAAATTTATTTAAAAATAAAATGGACGATAATAAAGTCGATAGAATTGTTGAAGGAAATTTAAATTAAATGTGAAACATAATTCGATGTCAGTCAGCTAAATATGTACTGGATAATTTTGTCGTTTAAACAGAATGGCAACAACTCGTGGCTTGGGTAATTAATAAGTAATAAATATAATAAACCAAGTGTTAAATTTGGAAATGAACTTGAGAATGAAATATAACAAATGAAAATATGGATTGTTTAAAAGTGATGTAAACAATGAAATCATGCTAATAAAATAGCAACATTGAAAAATTCTATAGATTTTCTTGGTTGAATGAATATACTTGATTAGATATTTTATAATTGTTTTAGTTACAATTGCTAATTCCATGTGTGTTTACTGTAAACATATAAATATTATTTCTTTTATATGTTGTTGAGCGTTAGTAGGTACTGAAGACAATTTGCTTGCATTGGAGCTACTTGCGCATAAAAATTGCTTTTGCATGCTGAAAAAAAAATCGCTAATAACGCAAATGGAAGGTACGTATATCGAATTATATATCGTATTTTGGCAATTTATATTGTTTTCCCCAATTTTGGGATGCCTCATCATTGAGATGAGAGGTATATTTGGAATTATTATATATTATTGTTTTCCAGACCAAACCATACAAAGGTGACTGCCGAAATTTTTTGTGAATTTATGACTTAGAAATTTTGTGAAAATTTGAGTTTTGTTTAAGTAAATGTTTTCTAAGGTTAGTTGAAATTTTATATTATTTTTGCCACTTCATTTCTACGTTCCTTTTCGAGGACGAAAAGTTTTTAAGTTGGGGAGAATGTAACATCCCAAGATTTTACGATAAATTAAATTATTTTATTTAATATGATTTTGATTTTATGGTTATAAATAATATTTAATTTTGAAATTTGACGTTGAAAACACAATTGAATTGCTAAATTTAATGAAAATTGTGGTCGCAATAATAAAATTTTGATTTATAAGTTTACATGAATTTTATTTCGATTTGAATTAAAATTAAAATGAACATTCACTACAACAAAACTGGCATTTTATAGCGGCCTATAGCCGCTATGAATAACAATTATAGCGGTTCGATAACTGCTATATATCGACATGTTATAAAAAATAGATGAATAATTATAACACAGAAACTGCCGCTATAAAAAAGTCTGATTTTATAACGGCTATACACCGCTATGATACGTAAGGATAATAGCTCGTTATTGCCGCTATAAAACATGTCATTCTTCATGAAATAATGAATTTATATAACACTGTATAACTGCTATAAAATATTAATTCAATAGCTTGTATATGCCGCTATAAAATATATAGATGTGACACTTATAAAATATATAGCTGCAATTCCTATAAACTTACTGATCAAAATAAATATTATCATAAAATAATAAAAACACACAATTGAAAAGGCTAGATAAAATTTTTCTAATATACATTCCAAGAGGCTAAAAATGTTACATTCAACATAGTACAATGTACAATACATAGATACATACTCAGACAACATTTCCAAGATATGGTACAACAATGAACTTCAAACATCAACAAATTGACAATGCCTTCCTCATCCTCCTCACAACATTCTCATAGACCCAGCCAGAGAATATGAAGGCTGCAGGCGTGATTTCACTCCACGACTTTGTGAACAAGTCTGTGAATCATCTTTCTGTTTTTGAAAAAAAAATAAGAATACAAAGGCTACAAGCTATGCATAATTCTCATAAAATGAACATTTTCATGCTGAAACAATGTGGTTCAGCCACATATTAAGCATGTCTTAACTTTTATATCTGAATTGTGTATTAGTTTTCTCCATGTGCTGGAAAAGAAAATACTTGAAATTTCAAGGTATACTCACTGTCCTAACTAATACCTACAGCCTACAATATCTTGAATAGTAATTTGTACCATAGTTTAAAGTTTCAGTAATTCATTTCTAGCAATAAACGGGTCGGGATACGCTGTGAGTTCCAGTTCCAGTCTACATTCCAAAAATCTTGAAATTGACAAACAGGAACTTGAAACCAAAATTTGGAATCTTGATTTGTACTGTATACCCCAAGTTTGTGTTCATCTAGCACATTAAAATGTGCTTAAAATTCAATATAATAAAGGTTCCTAACACTCATTAATTTTATAAAAGAACAAACCATATTGACTTTTTATCGCAAATAAACAAAGAATGCCAATAATGAAGCAATTCTGCTTTTCTTCTTCTAGAATTATCACATAAGCTACAAAATTGACCATCTCTTAACAAGTAAACCAAATTTGACAAATTGGATAAATGTTCCTTTCCGATAAACTCATTTTTTTACTTTAAAATTCCATTTTATTTTATTTAACTTAAACTTTACTTTTGTAATTTTGTACTTTCCTAAAATATAGATTTTTAATTTTTTTATTTGTTTACACATAGAAGAAAACGCTAATGGGGCTTCTAATCAACAAATGTTATTATTACAACGTGATAGAATTAACTTTTTTTATCAGAAAATCAATCATTCTGATTCACCCCCTAACCAATCATGTCCCTTATCTAATTCATTTCTCCTTTTAACAATACCCATAAAGATACCTCAACTCAGTTGTAAGCATTTTTAAATTACGAGCATGTGAAAAATAGAAATAAGGTGAAAACATAGGACAAACTTACTTGGCAGATGTCTACAATTATCGAATCATTTCTAGCCTTGTGGATTTCCCAGCACTCATCGGCATATTCTTCATCCGGAAGCCCATTATGATCTTTTGCTTCAATATATGGCTTCTTTCTCACCAGATTTAAATCTTCATGTAGTCCAATAAAAAATGCAAGGAGTTCCTGGAAGTTAACATTTCAAAATAGATAATGAATTAAAGGGAATCTTTTACTTTAAAGTATTTACACAGCACAAACATCTCATCTGACTCCACAAATATAGAAGGCAATTATCTTCAAATACAAGATAACCATAACTTGGAATAAATACAAGACAACATAACTTTCCTCGTTATTCAAGTGTTTTAGCATCTGCTCTTAAAAGACCTTGCTGGATTATACTTCTATTCAAATTTACAGCAAATACATTTCATAAACTCACAGTGACCACTTTTATAGAAAACCCCATACGCTTGGGTGCAAAAAGAATCACATTGACTGCTCACGAATATCTGTTATAGTAATGGCAAAATCAACTTGACCTTAGTTCTACTTTTCCCATTGCATGTTATGCTAGTGCAGTAGAAAAAATAAATTGTGATTGTTAAAATTTATGAATCTATTTACTATTTAATATATCAAATCACAGTGATCAGACGAATATTTGTATATGTGATATTTATTGAATAGCCTCAAAAAAATACCAAAAAATTGCAAGGGTGCAACATATGTGTGTGGTGCCTACACCGTCAATACTTGCTAGCTCTGCCACTAAACCTTCCTATACAAATATAATATATATGTGTTGCCATACAAATGAGTTGCAAATCTCATATACTTGACAAAACCAATTTTAGGTTAAGTTCACAATGGATGTAAAGTACATAAGGTACCTATTCCACATTCAAATTTAAGTTTACACCAATAGTAGACCAAAGTTGTATACTCGCATAAGTCAAACTTGCACCAATAGTAAACCACAGTTATACTCATACAAGTCAAACTTGAGTAGGAAGTTCTAGTAATTGGTGTGTGGCTACTGAAACATGAAAGAAGAGAGAGTCTGACTGCCATTAAATTTTTAATGGGAATTAAATTTATTACGCCACTTACCACCACTTTCTATTTTTCTTATTCAATCTAAAACAGCCTCGTGTCTCTGTTTTACAATCATCGTTCACTACTACACAGTTTTCTAGCATTGTTAATCTACCTTCTTTCACTTCCATACATACAGTGATAAATAGCCAATAAGGATAACTGGGTATTTGGCAAGGAGGTATTTTTGGTGCCCATATATACTACAAAATCAATATTTCATTTACATCCACACACAAACGATTAAGTATGCTAACAATGTAATGCATGAGAGAGTGACTAATAAGTTTTATTCATCTTTTAGTTAACCGTGCTGTATTTGTCTTCCCTGTCTAATATGTTACTATGATTCGTAGACAATCGTCAGTTGGTCTCATTTTATCTCTCACTGTCAGTTCTGGGCATGCTTGCACGGTCTCAACTGGATTTTTCTTCTATTTGATACTTCACTAAACATACTGGTAACTTTCCATGATGTTTACAATCAATTCAAATATCTTAGTTTCTTATATATCTTTATTTCTTCAAATCTTACATGTAACATTCCAGTGGATCTTGCATGTGAATGGTTATAAATGGTAAAATTCACATATTTTATTGCATGTATTTATTCATTTTTTTTTTCCAGATCATACATGAAATTATTAGACCCATACTTATTCAAGTGGCCTTATCCTTTTCTTCACCTCGCAACTCCACGGGCACCTCTCTAGCAAAGTTTAGCTACTTCAATTTTTTATGGCAATTAGCAACACATCATTGTTTACAAACTTAATGGACTTACTGATTGTTTTCAAATACCGCGAAAAAACTTTAAAATTATATTTTATATCTATCTTTTTCATTTTTTTCCCTCACAATACGAATCTGCACTAAATTGCAGTTAATCAGATCAAGAACTGAAAAAAAAACTTTCCACAACGATATACATTTCTCTCGTGAATATTTCAGCCAAAATCTGTAGTTGTTTGTAAAGAATACTGTGTAAATAGTTGTAATTTTTTACGCAAATATCTAGCAACTAAGTGCAGATTTTAGTTGGAAAAAAAATAAAAGTAATTTGAGGATTGCACCTTGGTTGCGTTTGTTAATGAGGTTTTCTTTTCTGACCAATTTCAGAATTTTTGAAGTGCGTCTAAGTCCGTCTAACAAACATATTGTTTATTTGTTAGCAACCATATTTTTGAAGGGCGTTTAGCAAACAAACTCAAAACATGTTGCTCATCTGGCAGCAACCACATGTGATAAATTAGCTAAAATTTGCAAATGACTGCAACCTTTTGTTATTTTGTTGCATTGGTTTTATTTTTTTGTTAACATGAATTGTGGATACGTATTTTAATATTTTTATTTGCCAATATATTGGAAATAAAGACATAGTTGTTGTTTGCTGATATAAATATAAGATAATTGTAAGAGGAAGAGCATATCCATTATGACTGAGACAGCTCATTACTCCATACTATATCATAAACCACAGTACATAGTAATATTTGTTTCCTCTTTCATTTAGGGATGGGCCAACAAGATACTTTTGGCAACATAACATGCAAGGGGAAAAGTAGCATTAGCATAACAATAAATTGGAAAATAAAACAGTAAGATCTAGAATTTCATGCTATCTCCTTAGTAAGCCTTTACTGCAGAAACATGTTCTTAATTCACATTTTTAATCTTTAAATTATAATCTGCACCGATCACGACATAAACTACATACATCTACTTAATGATTTACGTAAGTGTGACAGCTTAATAAGAAGCTGTGAAATGTTTAAAGATCAAAGATCACAAATGAAATAAACTTGAAACTACGAATTGTTCACTATTTTTATATGTTAGTAAAAATGAAATGACAGACTAAAATCGTGGGTTAGCTGAATATGGGGACCGCAAATCAATAAAATGATAAATCTTAATATTTCTATCTTTGAATTATTTAAATTATTCTTGGATTGTAAACTATCAAATTTAAAATAAATGATTTGTGTTAACATGGTGCTTGAATGATTTAATCAATCATAATGTTATGCTAAAATTTCTACTAATCAAAAATCAACAATTTGAGCTTATAGCAACAATTGCTCATCTAAACAGTGCGCCTCAAACCACATATCATTCAATTCTTTTATATGCTAATAAAAATGAATGATTGACTAAAGTGTACGGTTAGCTGAAAACGGGGAAGTAACTTTAGAAAAATGAAAAAAATATTAGTATTTCTACCTTTGAAATGTCAAATTATTGCTGAGTTATAAACTGAAATTACTGAAGTTAAAAAATGAAAGGTAAAATAAATGTATTGTGTTCACGTTGTGGTTGATGGACTTAATCAATTATAGCTAAAATTTCTATTAATTCAACACCCACAACTCGAAACTATAGCAACAATTGTTCATTTGAACAGTGCATGGCTTTTTTTTATAATGTACTAAAACTATTGTACCACTTTAAAAAATTGTTAAAACGAAGTTTACACGTTGATAAATGAATTGAATCAAACAATTGTTTAGTGATGATCACCTGATTTCTGAAATGCTGGACTGGCTAGAGAATTTGAGCAGCAACCTTTGTTCTTGTATATATCATTCAGTGAATTCCTAAATCAATATAAATCAACATATCAAAATATGCTTTCTAAATTTTCTTCTACCCTCTTTATGTGATATAAATTTTTCATTCTTGTTTCGTTAAAGGCTTTATCATTATAAAACTTTATTAGAATATGTTGGCTGGTGAACAATTAAGATCAAAGAATAACATATGGTATATACGTATATCCAGAATTGCCTATTTGTTTTCTAAGGCTGTCAAGTACACGTATATTCAACGTATTTCACGACGTACATACAAGGTAATTCAATAGTCATAAAAATGCAGTAAAACACTTTACAATTTTCTTTATACCAAAACTATAACAAGTGAGTAGTTACTCAAAATGTATTTATAGTAGTTACTCAAAACTATAAATACATGTGTTACCTATGTTACCTATGGTTGCCTCATAAAGGTCCGCAAGAAGAGAATAACATCCGTCAAAAACAATAAGATTTGCTCAACTACTATTATATTTGAGTATTTTTAGCATCAAAAGCGAACAACAGCTCCTAGATAATATGATGCTACACTGGATAAAGATCTAACCTGTTCTAGAAGATCATTCACGCGTTGAAGTATGCGCCTCAATGCAGATATAATTGTAATCTCTCGAATTTGATCCCAATAAGTAGAGCCAATCTTTGGACAAGTACGTGGATATATCTCAGATAGCATGCTTCTGGCCTTTACAAGATGGAGGAATGGTATATTAGTATACAATCTTAGAGGATCGGAACATTAACAAAAGGCAAACACACAATCAGGAACAAAAAAGTGTGATCAATAAAAATATCTAAAGTATGAAACGAGATGTAACTGTACTTCATGATAATATTATAATTTTATACCAGCTGAGAATGCAAAGATGAAAAATCTATCTTCTGGACAGACTTTGTAGATCCATCTGCAACAGCATATACTATCTCTTCTACCTGGAAAAGAGCCTTCAGGAATTATCCTTCTTACCACAGATAATTTAATTATTAAGCCATATTTTATAGGAATGTAAAGCTGTGTTTTTAGTTATAGAAAAGTTGCACGGTAATTTGCAGTAAAGGGAGGCGCGTATAATCTAATGTGGTAAAGAACATGCGGGGTAGCATGCAACGTGTAAACATGTTATTCACCTATTGTGATTTATATAGACCAGCATCTAGTGCATGATGCAAGTAACTAGATCATATAACATAGGCATGACACTGAAATTAAGCAAGATAATAGAAGTCTTCCCAGTATGCCAGTGTGCCCTGTAACATATTCAAAGTGGAAACTTTGGGGGAAAATTGCATGATATGGAAATTCCAATAAAGTAGACTCAAGTTATACGAAGGAAAATAATTTAATCATATTAGCACAGTAAAATGATAAGAAGATTGATAATAAAACAACTTATTTTTTATTTCGACTTGGCACTGAAAAAACTGAAATAGAGAAAATGGGTGGATCATATTCAATTTCATATTATAATATGAAGATGAAAATTGTTATTCAGTTACAGTTCAAGATTAAATTATTGTTGAGAGATTTGTTTCAAAAAAACATTCGTAAAACCAACAAAAAATCATCAAAAATAACAAAAAGGGAATTTAAAAGAGTACATTTTCCACCTATAATAAATTCAATCTAGAGTGAAGAAAGTCCGGTTCGCGTACTTCTTTATTTATGAACAATAAAAGTGAAATGAACAACATTTAGAGGCACTATGCAAATTTTGTAGAGAGACAAGAAGAGCATATAAAATCTGAAACATGATGTCACATTTATGTCTCATATTGTCTATGAATTTTACTTTCTAATCTGTAAACCATATGGTATCCTAGAACAAAGCTTATACATAAATTATGGTTGCACCTCATAGATAATACGGTATTTATTTACTATCACTTTACTGAAATAAGCATGATTAAACACTAATAAATTATCAACAGTGTATTTTTATTCGTTTCTAATCCATGTGTGATTTTTGCTATACTGATGTACCAACATGAAAATGTGAATGTCTTACATTTGGATCAATATCATTGGCTAAAACCGATTGGGAAGTACAAACTTACGTCGAACTGACAATAACTCCACCAGGCCGAACTAGTTGAATGGCCTGATCATACAACTTTCTTAATATGTTGCATGCTGTCGCAGAGAATCGATTGTTTCCTCACCAGCAAATAGTCGAGGTCGCAAACCAAGAGCAGAGCAAGGAGCATCAAGTAAAACTCTATCAAAACTATCTAGTACAAATCCTTCTGAAATATCAACTCTTGCACCTATGCAATTGTTTCTTCCCGTACCATTTTTCTTCCTATGTTCATTACTAGATTTTCCAAGGTATCTTCCATTGCTAGCTTTTCCATTAGAAGCTGAATTAACAGCTGATATCTGCATATCATTATACACGCACATTTGATAAATCAAGCTTGATATTGAACATGAGCAGTGTTTTCTTATTAAGATTCATAGGTAATAAGGAAGAATTAAGGTTAGACTGGGACAACAAAATTGGGTTTGAAAATATAAGTGCATTATTATTAGCAAGGTATTATGTGGTAAGCATTTAAGGATTAACATGACATTTAAGGAACAATGCTTTATTTGTATATGATTTCAGTAATTATATGGTATTTTCATTGAAATTCCATAAACCCACAGTAGACATTAATGGAGGCTATCAAGTTGTCAAACTCCAGTATCTGTTTGTAGTAACATATCATCATCTTCCTCATTTGTTTTTTTGTCCAAACGATAATTTTAAGTCGACCGGTGCAAAAAGTACAAATATGCTGTGGAAATTACAGTGACCGCCTGATCACTTCCATCCCCTCGATATCCTTCCTCAGATCCAAATTTGTACTCCCCTCTCCACTCTCCCTCCCTCCACCCATGTGTATAGGTGAATATCGAGTAGTAAATGAGTTAAATTATATATTTTAAGAATATTTTCAATACCTTCTTATCATGTTGCTTTTGGTCTCTATTTCTGTTGTTTTCCTTCTATAAATATTCTATCTTCCTCCTAAAAGGTGTGCCCGTTTGTCTCATTTGCATATATTTATATAAGCTAAGTCTATTTCTTCCTGAATTTTTCATTCATAATTGTCACTTCTGCAAAAATTAGAGTACTGCTCAAATTACAAATAAATCCATGACATTTAGCACGAAAGAAGATTTCAATGCATTATATCACAATATTTCAGCAATTATACCGATGACCTCTTAAAAGTTCTGGCCCCAATTCCGCAAGTTCAAGAGCAGCTTTATCTTCTGCAGACAACGCAAATCTATGCTCAGCTTCTCCCCCTAAATCATATTTTGCCTTTTGCAAGCATCTGCCTAAAAATAGATTTGCACAGGAGCGCTTACCAGAATCGAAATCCAAGATTAGGGTTTCATAACGTGAAGGAATGAACCGTCATGGCTTGGATAGATCGGGTAAGGAGACCGGAGACGGAAGGAGTTTGTTTTCTTTGATCAGGTGTAGAGATTGGAGCAAAATGATGGAGGGAGGTGAAATTGTTTTGGAGGGAGGAGGAAAAGAATTCATGAAAAGTTGGAGAGAGACGAAATAATTCCGGGAGGGGTTAGAAAATGTGAGCGTTACTTAGAGTGGTGTTAACAAAATGACTTGAAAAGCAAATAATTAAATTTAATAATAACACTTCAGCATATCGTGTTATTAAATGGCGTTATTAATATCATATTTTGTTGTAGTGGTTGAAATTTGTATGTTATTTTACTAAGAATATTACGTTTTAAGTAAAACTGCTGTAGACTTCAAAGTTGGGCTTCGCCACTAGTTCGATTGCGTTCAGAAGGCGTCAAAACCTATTGTTAGATAGTGAGCAGGCCTGATTTGGACTCCGGTCTGTTTTTAGCTTTATAACACGCAAAACGATAAATATATTATTAACTAAATTCAGAAAACCCTAAATATTTGTGCAGCCGCCGTCCTTATTTCAATGGCCGCGAATTTTCGATTCTTTGCATCTTAATTTCTTTCAATCCATGCAACGAAATCACAAACTTAATAAACGAAATAGTAGCTCTCGACGAGATCTTTCGATCTACACGGTTCATCAGTGGTTTTGTGTACAAAATCGCCAGAATTTGCATTAGAAGCCATCACGGTTATCTGGGTTTTACGGACAACAGGGACTACCGAGTGGGGCCCACTGCTGGGCGGTGGCGTCTCTCGAGGCGGCGGACATGTTGGTGTAATTTGATCGGAGACTGGTGGCTTCGAGTGGAGTGCGCGAATTATAGATTACGGTGGTTTTTGGGTTCTGCAATTCACAGAGAAGGAAAACGTGATTTACAGGAAGAAGGAGTGGACCTTTTTAGGCTGACGTGGCAAGTTTTTTTGTTCCATTTTTGTTCCAATTTTCGTTTTTTGTTTTATTTAATTTTCCAACCACTAAAACTTGCATAACTTCTTTATACGAATTCAGAATGACACAGGGTTTGTTGCGTTGGAATCGTATCGACGAGTTCTTCGTGATGCCGCTGGTTTGAACTGATTCTAAGACTGTTAAATTTTGGGATAAAAATTGGAATTTCAATCGCGTACAGAACCAAGGTGAGTGATTAAACTCACTCACGCATAACTAAAGCATTCTAATATTAGTTTTATAAATATCATGTCATGATATGATTGTATGGATTGATGTTTGACAGTTTAAATTGCATGTTTATATATATTTGTATCGATAGTGTAGTAAAATTTGACTGTTAAATATAATTTTACAGTTAAGTAAAAATTCGATATTTAATTACTGTTTAAAACCTAACGTCTGGAAAATTGTACATTTATATGATATTGGACTGTTTTGTATGCATTGATGTGATGAATGGATTGAATTTGATATGTTTGATATATTGATGTTAATTGTGCGAACTTACCTGTTATTCATATTTATTCATATATGACCATTATTTGTGCTGATTAATCCCAACCATTACCCTAGATATTACGGGCATCAAATAAAACCGGGATTAATCATTAAAATGAATTAAGAACGTAGGTTGAAATGATAAATACCTATGACCCTGATTTGGATTGAAATGATATATATCCTTTCCCAAAATACTAAAATTAAAATTTAAGTATCACTTGGCCATAGGATAGAAAATTATATACGAACACCGGTTGGTTAAATAAAAATTTGTTTTGACCATGAGTTTAGAAATGTTGTTTAAAGACGATAAGGATGATGTTTTATAAATTGATTTCTTTTGAAACTGAACTTTGAGTTTAGAAATATAAGTAAAAGATAAATAATTTAGTGTTGTAACTGAAGCTATAAAAATGAAATTTAATGTGAATCGAATTTATTGAAATTGAATTGTTTCACCCACCTTTGAAATTTATTATGAATCAACATTAATTTGAATTATATATGAATTATGAACTCGATATTTGTTATAAAATTGAAATCATTGAAAATGAGAATCTGATTTGGAATGTAACTATTTGAATTAATTTGATTGAATAGAAACGAACGTAAATTGGAAGTTTAATCGATGGAATTATTGAAAATTGAGTTGGTTGAATTGAAGTTGAAATATGACTTCAAGTTTAATTGAAAATGTTAGAGAAACGATTCTAATTCCAACTATAGTATTTCAAATCATTTTATAAACTATTATAATAATAATTATATATATTTTTTTTCCTTTATAAACTATTTTTCTTTATTGCTATTTTATTTTATAAATTATTTAAATAATCATTTTATAATTAACTATTTATTTTATAAATTACTTAATGTTTTAACTATATATTTTAATAAATTTGATAAATTATATTTTAATTACAAACTACTTATTTTCAAACTATTTCAATCATATATCTAAATTATTTTAAATGTACTATTAACTATTTTAATATTCAAATTATTAAAGTTGGAAATGATCTAGGATTTTAATTGGTTTAAATGGAGATTTGAGTATGAATAATATTATATTTTGAATATTGAATGATTTTGAAAATCTCATATTTTTGATATGAAGTACGAACCCCTTTGAAATGTAAAAGAACCAACCGGTGTGAAAAATGTAAACAATTGGTTGTTAAAGAGACCAGGATCGAATATTGTCATACTCTCTGCCAATACCGAAAACCACTTTAAAAACTGTGTACGCGGTGGAGTTCCAGAAATGGTGTTGGATGGATTTGGAGGCGATTACTGGATTTGAAGAAAGAGAACGATGATGGATATCCTCGACCTTCTGGTCATAAATAAAATGACTAAAACAGGGCTATACCGTGACCAAGTGGGGTTAGCTACCTCCATCGACAACACTTCTTCCTTTATTATTATAGTCTCTCGATTTAATTGATTCGATTTCATGCGCATCCGTGATTTGGTAGTGTTGTCCGAGGTGGGCGGTAGTTGCGGCTATGCGTTACCACCAGTCCGGGCGTGCAACTAGTATATTCATACTCTTGGCATTCCTCGTGTGCCTTGTCATATTATCCTGATCGCGCCCCCTACAATTTTGATTTAATGTTGTCGTATCACGGCGCATCCCGATCCGCCGACTTACTGGTGTGTTATACGCAAAATGTAACGCAACGGTATAAACGGTGTAAGGGTAATAATGGTAATCCCGCTTACATTATTTTATTATGTTATATTTAACCATAGACATTATTATAATAGGGTGTTATATTATATAGTATTAGTTTAACAGATCCTTAAGAGATGGAAATTCTCGTAACATCTCTTAAGTTATGGCACTCATATTATTACATGAAATTTGATTTAACTAATATGAGAATGATTTAGTTCTGATCCTAGTGTTTGTTGTTTTTCTTTTTTTGCAATACGCTC
This sequence comes from Allium sativum, assembly GCA_030737875.1. NCBI lineage: Eukaryota > Viridiplantae > Streptophyta > Magnoliopsida > Asparagales > Amaryllidaceae > Allium > Allium sativum. The sequence goes on along the minus strand of CM060913.1, from coordinate 460,838,539 downwards.
GGGTCAGTCCGAGTTGCAGTTAGCGAAGTTTCACTTGCTTTGAAGATACCATTATGAAGACGAAGATGGAGCTCAACATACGTATTATTATTATTGTTCCGCTGCAAATGCATTGGTATGTTGTATGTTAATTTACTCTGATAATCGTTGTAAAATATAATAAAATGTATGTTTTAACAGCTTCATGAACTGTTATTTATTTATTATATTTTGTCCTTCCGCTGTTAGATTCTCTATTTGTTTTCTTCTTTCTTCTTTTTCTTATTTTAATCCCAATAACTATCCTTATATTTGATCAGTTTATGTCGACATTAAGGATCCTTGTCGATTTGAATGGTCAAAAATCTCGGATGTTACAGCCTTCAAAGCTATGCTCAATGATGAAGAAAAAAGATGATCATGTAAATTTTAAATTTTATTCGCAGTACTGGACAACGTTACAAAAAAAATTGTGATTTAACCTTGAATAAAAGAAACACTAATTTATTATAGCCTTCCTTATGTTGTCCCACTATGGTATATTTTGTGATCAAGATTTGATATAGTAAACAAATACATCCCCACCAACCTCTAGAGCCTAATATTGTAGTTGGTAATTACATATCATGGATTGATTAAATATTTCTTGACATTATTTACCTAATTTAAGGGAAGTTTAGTGATTCAAATATCATTATATAAAGTTAGCTCCTAAAATTCTTATAAAAAGTAAACATTTTTTTTTAACATTCATGCTTTTTAATAAATTAATCATTTATAAGTTCAAAAACCAACTAAATATAAACAGGTGCAAACATCAATTACTTGATTTTATATATTATTTAACTATATTGCTGGTCCAATACATCTTTGAAGAAAACAACCAAGAATGAAAAGAAGTCGGCATAGATATTTAATTATAGCAAAAAGTACAAACATTAAACTTTATCTCCTATTTACTTTTATCGAATTACTTGCATATGGTTTGTTAGGAGTACAAATGAATCGCTGATAATTTTAATTTTCGTATGTCAAAGAATATGTGGTGGTCAGAATAAAAGGTAATAACCTCGGGTTTAAGAAAGGGCATACAGACTTTAACATCTATTTGCATAGTTAGATGGAATGCCAAATGAAATAAAATATGGCTAATTTTAATTTCTTAGCTATGTGTGCAAGACAATAATACAGGGCTTGCATATACCATCCACTAAAAATATCTAGTAGTAAAAAGTGGGTTGGTTTCCTCTTCAGATTGAGACCATGTTATGCTATAAGTTTGATATGTAGAAGAGATTTTTTTTATTAAGACGGCATGGCGTCGGATATTGGTTTGATGACCATGTTTGTTTATAATCTCAAATATTAAATGACTACTTCAGCATGTAGAAAAAGAATTATGTCTAAAATTCAAAATAGGTGGACTTCTATAATAACGCACCAAATGAACTCAATCGTCCGGATGGAAACGATCAATATGGATTTTTATATCAATTCAAGTGCGAAAGTAAATCACCTTTTCAATGATATTTATTTTTATATAACAACAAAAAAAATCAAACTTCTCCATGAATGAAGAAAGCGCTTTGGCACATAGGTAACTATTATTAGTTGCATATCTTAAATATGGAACCTAGGTAATTATTGATTTCAATGAAGCAAAAGTTGATGCTAACAATATGATTACCGGAGATTATCAAATACTGAGTACTTGTGAGATAAGGAACTTGAAATATGAATATATTGAGGTATACTCCCTAGACTTTAAATTTTTTTATTTTTTATTTGTCATTCCTATTCAAGTACCTTAAGTTCCTATATTTTATAAATTTTAGAAAGAAGTTATTTGTCAAGTAACCATCAGGAATATAAAAGAGGAACAAACTTGGTATTATGATGCTTTCTTAGCATGTAGTGATCAAGAAGTTAAGGAGAAAGATGAGAAGTATAAATGTCCTAATTGTAAAAGAAGCGCACCCTGTCCTGACATGAGGTAATTTTCTGTAATGTTAGAGAAAAATTTACTTACTTTCCTACTAATAGTTTTTATATGTGTGTGTGTGTGTGTTTGTGTGCGGATTTAGATTATGTGTTATTGTTGAAGATAATAGTGGCAGTGCTGCAATAATTTTACAAGACCGTGAGGTTTACAGAATAGTTAAGAAAAATGTTTATGACGTAATGAGAGATCAAGAAAAGGTATGTATAGCTCCAAATATTCTAACAGAAAATTTTAATATTTTATTATTTGACAAAAATAAATAAATTATAATATTCTTTTTAGCAAGGAATGAAAAAATGAATTTCCAACAATTTTGAAGTGTTTCAATGGAAGGTAGTATACAATTACTATATGTGTTGGTGAGAATAATGCACTAAGAGGTTCAAGCATATACATGGCCGCAGACATATTTGAAGGTTTTGAGTCGATTGGGAATTCTATGATAGAAAGTGAAGACGGTGCAGTTGCGTTACAAAGTTCACAGGTATTTTGTTGTCACACACACACGTATATAGTTAGTCATATTCATTGCACCAAGTTATTTTATTTCATTTATATGCAGATGTCTATACCAAGTTTCAGCACTGAATCTAAAACTGAAATCAATATGTAAAGCCTCGGTACTGGAAAGTCTACAAATACTAATAGTTTGAAGAGGAAAAGCAAATAGATTGATAATGATGTCAAGCTGCCATATAGTTTTAATGACTTTAAGGATAAAAAAGATAATGAAAATGGATTTATTTCAAAACCAAAAGCAATTAAAAAAGAAAAAGTAAGTTATATATATTTGATGGTTATTTTATATACGGTGTACATATTATTATTATTTTGGTAAGAAATGACTAATTAATACTGTGCATCTATTCAAATGTTTATTGCACTGCAGGAATGAAAAATATTCAAAAAAGTGGAAGTCATGAAGTTATGATGGGAACAAGATTGGACTTGAACATAATTTTCATGTTTATTTTGTTTGGAACGAAACTACTCATGATCTTATATTTATTTTGCTCTGATTTTCAAATTTATTTTGTTTGAAATGAAAACTACTCATGATCTTATATTTATTTTGCTCTAAAAACTACTGTTGATTAATGTATTTTTCTGTTATGAATGTTTATTTTTATGTTGTAATTTGAAATTTTAGTTAGAATGGCTCTTATACATATAAAAATATATTTAAAATTTAATAACAAAGCATACATTGCATCATTTTATATATATATATATATATATATATATATATATATGATGACATCATATACACTTTTTTGCTTCATCAAAAAAGTTAACATATTGTTGTTAGTATATAATTTATATAATATTACTTGAATTGTATCACTTATTTAATTTTAATGATTATTTGTTCAATTTTTCACATTTAAAGATCACAAAATAAGTTTAAATTGTAATGTATTAAGAATGTGTTTTCAGAATAAAATCACAAATAATCATTTTTTTAAATATTTATGCCAAAAATAACCATTCATAACAAAAAATTTAGATGAATAACAAAATAATTAATCAAATAATCATCCACGGCAAAATTATTGTTGGGTGAACAACATGACAATTAATTATTGTTACTGCATAAATTATTAGATGGATAACAGAACAATTAATAGAAATAATCATCCATGGTAAAATTATTTTCGAATGAACAACAGAACAATTTATTATTATTGCCGCATAAATTATAATATTTAAAAGTGTGTATATATATATATAACTACTTAATATTAATTACAATAGTTTATTTTTATTTTTAATATTTAATCATTACAGTATATTTTTTTAATAACATAAATTTTAATGCCCTGCAAAGCGGGCAAAAAAATACTAGTGAGTAATAAAGAGAGAAGCAAATTTGTACTGTTAATTAGAGACGTGAAAAACTTTTCTTTATTGTTATTTACTTGTCAAGTAATTTATTAAGATAAATGAGATATAAACTTATATATAGTTTTTATGCTATATGTTCTTTTATTCAAATCAAAAATTAATCGTTTCCCATTTTCGTCGATATAAATGTAGTATCCATATTAAAGTTATTATAAGTGGGTTTTTTAAATGAACTAGGGAATATTAGCTAACTAATTTTATTTATTTGGTTTAAGATTAAGGTATTAAATTAAACTAAATGCACAAACATAGTGCAAAATAATTACAAACAATATAATTGAATAATACTTTATAGCAATAGAAATTTGAAAGGGTAAGTTTTTGAATGTAAAATGGTTAGTGTGAATCAATACATTACTTGTCATGCAAAGATTTTTTACATTAGGCTATTATAAGAGAATTAAGACGAAGAGAGAAAAAAATGCTAATTTTTTTTTTGACTTTAAAATTCCATTGCATTTCTATTATTTAGTAGATATATTAAAAATTGAGTTGAGGTTCTTGGTTTTTAATTCACTCGTTTTTTATCATAGTTCATACAATTATTTACTTATTTATTATTGCCGTTTGTCGTTTTATATATCATAAAACCTTCATCCTTTCATGTTCCAATCTTTACATATTCACCCTTTAAAAAAATCAATAGTTGCATATACGTGGACTTTGAGAATAAAATTTTGCAAGTTCATTGTAACCCGAAATACTCGATCAACAATTCATTCATCTTAATTTTGCATCAACAAAATATTTAATTTCCTTTCAAATAAAACATAAAAGCACTGCTTTATATCTTCTTACCAAATATATTAGAGCTTTTTGACGCTTCAACGATAAATTGCGCCTTGAATACAAAAAATTCCCACCAAGCCCGCACTGCACTTTTGTGCTAGGCAAAGCCTCGACAACACTACCCACATGGCTAAAATTGTTCGAACGAATTATGAAATTGACCAATTTATAAATTTTATTATCTAAAACATAAAATGATATAAATGTCAGAATAATTTATTTGAAAGATTAAATATTATTGAAGGGCCATAGATTATAAGGTAGTATATATAAACATAAATGTTGTATATTTTCTAGTTAATTTGATTAGCTAAGCAATAAAATAAATGGAATGGACATTTAAATTGCTTTAAATGATTATCATTGCCAAAAGCTAACTTTCTTAATATAGATTGGCCACATCATTTTAAAATACATATTGAGGTATTACTGCTATTTAATTAAGGCTTGGTTTAATTTAACAGGGGATTTGATATTGGCTCATTTTGATGATCTCTTGATTGTTGTATATATTAGTGTATGCATTATTAAACATTAGATAGGGGTGAGCAAATGGTTTGTTCGGTTTAAAACTGATCAAAAATGCTGAAACCAAAATAACCATTCAATAATCATAAACTAAACCAAAAGAAATATTTTTTGAAACCAAACCAATCGAACCGATAATATTTGGTTGGGCTTGGTTGGTTTATTTGGTTTATCTTAAAATGAAATAGATCTTTTAGTTGATGATATAACATTGGCTAAAATAACTAATTGAGTTCATATGACATAAATATTTTAGAAAAAAAAAAATCTTTCTTCTAAAAATGTTAATTTGAAATATAAGAAAACTAACATTGTTATGAAAATATTATAAATAATAGCATTGTCAGTGGTAATTTTTTAACTTTAAAATAAGTTAATTTTTAAATTTGGTATAATTGGTTGATTCGGTTTTCAAATATTAAAAACCAAATCCGACCAATAAACCGATGTAATATAAAAATAAAAATCAAAACCAACTAATTAACTTACAAAACCAAACCAAACCGACCAAAGTTAATTGGTTTAGTTGGTTTTAATCAATAAATGCTCAACCCTAACACTAGCCAACATAACCATTTCTCACTCTCTCTTAAAAAAACATATCTATTTTATGGCTTCCAAGCCAAGAATAGCTTTTAACTTTACTTCAAAGAACCAGAAGATCTCTAAGGTGGAATTAAAAAAAAAATCAATTTCAAGGTGTTAAAGATTTTGAAAATAAGTATATTGTTGACACATTTTTGGGCAAAAGCTGTCACACATGGAATTCCTGAATGATAACATGCTCGAGAGATGGAAACAATGTCAGAAGAACATTGAGAGATTTGGTCAAAATCACATCCTCAACATAAACAGGCCCGAAACTCCTATCAGACGACCTCTTTTGGGCCCTAAAACAGCGATTACGGAGCTGAGCTCTGTAACTTTTGTAGATCTCTGAGTTAGCTTCAGTTTGAGCTTCAGTTGGCTCAATCGGACTTACGGTTTGAAAGTTATGCCCGTTTCCGTAAACTGGTGTAATCTGGCAATTTCCTGGATAAAGCGACGAAGCAGCACACGATCGGAGTATGGATCACACACACTCGGATCGTCCCTCATCGGATCACCCCTCAACGGATTGCCCTCCACAGACCACGACCCATCCATGGTACATCTCACGATCCGACCCGATCGCCAGCACTTCACTCCAGCTTCACCATGCCGCTCACGACCAGACTCGGCTTGTGATAGCCATATCACGATCCGACCCATGACCGCGATCCGACCTTCAGACCTGCAGATACGCTCCCTATTTTGACCTATTCTCATGCCACATCTTGCTCCTATTATCCTGGATCGGGTGCCACGTACCCCGTCACGATCCGATCAACCCAGAAGCTCTCCTACAGCTATAAATACACCATTTTAAGGCATTTTCAAGGACTTTTGGCCATTCTTCTTCACGGCTTCCACCATTACTGAAGTGCAAGGACTTTGCACTTTCCTACAGTCAAATTCTTCTCTTTTCTACACAATTAACACGTGGATTACGTGTATAAACCCTTGTAACCTCAATTAGCACACGGATTGTGTGCTTGCATGTAACAGATTCTTGTAATCTGTCGGTATAACAATAAGATTATAAAGTGGACGTAGGCTATATCTACAGCCGAACCACTATAAAAACTTTGTGTGTCTCCTCTTTATTTACTGTTTTCTGCATTTTGTGATCTGTGATCTGCATTTGGGTGTTAAGCCCAGATTTTGGTCTAACATTTTGGCGCACCAGGAAGGGGGGGGCACACGACAACTTCAACTTCTTCTTGGATTTTTTGGCTATTGGATAAATGGAAATCAAAAGGAAGAAGACTGGAACTACCGCTCATGCTGATGATGTTGAAGACACAAGGAACGAGGCAAGCCAGGAAGTGTCCTCTCATGGAGATCCGTCAGCATACTTGACCAGAGAAGAGATGGACGGCGTTCTCGCTGAATTGAGAACCCAAATGGCAAAGCAACTGGAGATGATCGATGGATTCTTCGCTCGGATGGATGGAAGGCCGACTAATATTCAAGCCACTGAAGACGAGGTTACGGAAGCAGCTCGTGCATCACATGGACTCGAAGGCAACCTCCTCCCTATTGGAAATGCACTGCGATCTACTTCAGTTCCAGGTCAGAGGAATACCGAATTGCGAGCCCCAGTTCATCACCAGGACTCGGCTCGTGAGGACCATCTAGACCCAGCTCGTGGTGGGGACCCACATCCGCTCGTCCCCCATGGTCCAGGAACCGATCCTCACGACCCTGCCTCACGACTCGCCCCTCCTGCCTCACGAGCCGACCATCTCGATCCACGAGCAGGCCTCCATGACCCGGTTCGTGACGCGCCTCCTGACCCACGAACCGCTCCCAGCAGCTCAACAACTTCCTGCTCGTTCTGCACTCCATGATGGGGGCACCAGCTCTGATCTTGGCAGTTTACAATAGCTTTTTGAAGGCAATCGACTCGCTGATCTGATTCAACGCCTCACGAGAGGCCGCACTTACCAGAACGACGTGGATGACGTCAGTCACAACCCGTTCACTCAGAAAATCTGGAATTCCCGCAATCCCCCGGGTTTCAAACTCCTACAGCTGGAGCCATACAACGGTAGGACAGATCCTACCGTGCATCTCATGCTCTACAAACGACATATGGAAGTTCAATCGACATCGGAAAACGTCATGGAAAAGTGTTTTCCCCTCTTCCTGACTGACATAGCCGCTACGTGGATTCGGCAGCTAGAAACAGAATCGATCAGCAGTTGGAACATGTTGGTCGCATGCTTCATTGAACAATTTCGGGTTCACATTGCACGACCCAAGAACGTCATGTCTCTCACCACAATCAAGCAGAGGCCCAGAGAAGCTCTGCGTTCATTCCTGGAAAGATTCAACATTGCAGCAGCATCAGTTGATCGCCCTGAACCATCGATGGTACGGATGGCAGCAGTATCCGGCGTTCTAGATAACTCGGAGTTCAAAAAATATTTGTACAGAGATCCACTGAGAAACCTCAGCGAATTCTACCTTGAAGCAGATAGATTCCTGCGGGAAGAAGATGCAACTTATGAGAAATGCACTCTCAGTGTCAACATGCTCGGAGATGGAGAACCGCCCAATCCTGGAAAAGGCAATGACAAGCGTAAAGGAAAGACCCCTGCTACAAATGATCGTAATGCTCCACCCCGGAGAGGGTCCAGATACGACAAATACACTGAACTGGACGACACTCTGAGCAACATATACGTGGATACAGGAGGTGCCGCCTCATATCCAAGGCCTCCCAAGAGGGAGCCAACGCTAGCACAACGCAACTCCGGAAGACATTGCATATTTCATGACATGGACAGTCATAACACCGATGACTGCAGACATTTGCGAGACCTTATCGAGGATCGGGTCAGGCGAGGAGAACTACCCGAGTACGTCATTCAACCAACAACGCCCACACCTGCGCTACCACCACAGACTCCCCGGAGAGGGAACGGATCGAGTAATCGCGAGCTTATCATTAACTAATCTCACTCAGCGGATCTCTTCAGTTTGCTGGACACCGGTCCATAGTTCATGTTTTTAGGTTTTTAGGCGACTTCTCGCAATCCTTTGTTTTCCCTGCATGTAATAAGAGTCGTCACATCAGCCCACACGCACGGAACTGGCTTGTGGTCTCCAGTCGTGTCCGGCAAAAGACTGCTGCATTTTCATGAATTAGCAATAAGCATGAGCTCCGGCTCCCAACTGGATCCGTCCAGTATAAACAAATCATCATGTGCTTTTCCTTGGTCGTCTAACTCCGGTAAGGCCGTCTTGGAACCTCATATGCATTTCCTTGGTCGTCATACTCCGATAAGGCCGTCTTGGAACTTTCATGGCATTTCCTTGGTCGTCTTACTCCGGTAAGGCCATCTTGGAGCCTTCATCGCTTTTCCTTGGTCGTCTTACTCCGGTAAGGCCGTCTTGGAACCCCTCTAACATCTACTTGGATGGTTTACTCCGGTAAGGCCACCTAGGAAATATTCTTGCATTGTTTGTTTTATCTTATTGCAGGTACAAATTCCTGGTCTTCTTGGATTTCTCTGGCCTTAATACGATCCCGTGTGATCGTCGGTTTTTTGGCCTTAATACGATTCGGCGTGATCGTCGCATCCTGGACTCGGATTTCTCAGATTATCCAAAACACATCTTCCTTCAGCCAGCTAGATATGTTCTGGGGGGCAAACGTGTTGACACATTTTTTGGCAAAAGCTATCACACATGGAATTCCATAATGATAACATGCTCGAGCGATGGAAACAATGTCAGAAGAACATTGAGAGATTTGGTCAAAATCACATCCTCAACATAAACAGGCCCGAAACTCCTATCAGACGACCTCTTTTGGGCCCGAAAACAGTGATTATGAAGCTAAGCTCTATAACTTTTGTAGATCTCTGAGTTAGCTTCAGTTTGAGCTTCGGTTTGGCTCAATCGGACTTACGTTTTGAAAGTTATGCCCGTTTTCGTAAACTGGTGTAATCTGGCAATTTCCTGGATAAAGCGACGAAGCAGCACACGATCGGAGTATGGATCACGCGCCATCGGATCGCCCCTCATCGGACCACGACCCGTCCGTGGTACATCTCACGATCCGACCCGATCGCCAGCACTTCACTCCGGCTTCACCATGTCGCTCACGACCAGACTCGGCTCATGATAGCCATATCACGATCCGACCCATGACCGCGATCCGACCTTCAGACCTGCAGATACGCTCCCTGTTTTGAACTATTCTCATGCCACATCTTGCTCCTATTATCCTGGATCGGGTGCCATGTACCCCATCACGATCCGGTCAACCCAGAAGCTCTCCTACAGCTATTAATACACCATTTTAAGGCATTTTCAAGGACTTTTGGCCATTCTTCTTCACGGCTTCCACCATTACTGAAGTGCAAGGACTTTGCACTTTCCTACAGTCAAATTCTTCTCTTCTCTATACAATTAACACGTGGATTACGTGTATAAACCCTTGTAACCTCAATTAGCACACGGATTGTGTGCTTGCATGTAACTGATTCTTGTAATCTGTCAGTATAACAATAAGATTATAAAGTGGACGTAGGCTATATCTACAGCCGAACCACTATAAAAACTTTGTGTGTCTCCTCTTTATTTACTGTTTTCTGCATTCTATGATCTGTGATCTGCATTTGGGTGTTAGGCCCAGATTTTGGTCTAACATATACATAGGATAATAAACGATTAGTATTAATTATCCTTTCACCTTCGTATCATTATTAACTTCTGAGCATTAGTGTTGTCCCTTAGTTGGCTAAATTAAAGTCGACTAAGGGCAATAGTTATTTTTTTTAACCGTTGCCCCTCCCTTTTTCCCTTCTCTTCTATATATATCCAATATCAAATATCAAATATTATTAAATTAGGAAAATACCCCGAAGGACAAAATGAACACAAAAATGTTTCATAAGGACAAAGAAGCAAAATTTTGTCCATAATGACAAAATTTAGAGTAAATTGAGAAGGGATTTTTACTTTCAAGGACAAAAGGAACAAAAAATGTTGCCTAAATTCCTCTATTTACACTAAATTTTGTCTTGACGATAAAATTTTGCCTCATTGTCCTTTTGGAACAATTTTTTGTTTTTTTGCCCTTATGGATAAAACCCGTTATTAAATTATGCAACATTCTTTAATATTCATACTCAATTCAACACAAAACAACATCAAATATCAATAATACCAGAATAACATAAAGGAAATTCAGTTTCACAACCCCGATCCGATGAACAAATTGTAATAACCCGTAAATTCTGGGCCAATTTAAAAATTTTATTTTGGCAATTTTAGAGAATTTTGATTATTTAAAATGAATTATTTTAAATAATATCGACGAGAAATTTATTTTGAATAGAATTTGAACGTATATATTATATAGATCGTCATTAGAATATAAATATTTATTTTAAATTATAAAAGGAATTGAAAATGGCGCGGTAGTTCGATAATTCGATTTCAAAATTCAAATGAGTGTACCGGGTGCAAAATAAACCAGATTTTAGTGAAACAAAAAATATTTGAATCTAATTGGGAATATCTTTCCAACGAATCCAGAAAATCGAAATTTCAAAGCGGGAATCAAAAGATATGTCCAGTTGAAAATTCAGAATAGTCGTTATGGAATTCTGGCCCTTAAAAATGGAAATTTTGCAAACGACCTCGGTTTTCGACGAAACCACTTTTGTTGGATCCGTGATGTCAAATTATTGCTAGGTTTCAAAATTCGTAATTTTTCGAATCAATATGGGAGCGTGGAAAAGGAAAACGCGTTTGACCAATTTTAGTTGATTTTAATCGACTGGAAAATGACCATTTTTCAAACAGTCTCAGAATTTGACAAAATTAGTTTTGTTAGGACCATATCGTCAATACGAAGCTAGAAAATATTTTTCGGGAATTTTTAGGGTTAGTATGTGGCCCCAGTAAATTGAAATGTGCGTTCAAATTCAATATATAGGGTTATATGTTGATTTTGACGAAAACTGATCGAATCAGCTTATGAAACATATCCCATTGTGTTAGGAACGGGGGTAATTAGCTATGGACGACAGGCGGTGGGTCCCGTTTCGAGGTCGAAATAACAAGTACCTTTTTGAAATTAAAATAATTAAATAAAATAAAATAATCCCTCCCACCCCTTTCTTTCTCTTTCCTCGTTAGTCAACCCCGCCTTCGATTTAATTTCAATCAGAAGTAAAATTAAAAAAAGAGAAAGGAAGGGGCGACGGGTGGGGGGGGGGGACCGCCGTCGCCACTTCCATCGCGACCCCCCCAGGTGGCGCCGACCACCATCGACCCCTCCCTTCCTCTCCCTCTCCAATTGACGCCCCCTTGCTCCCCTCGCGCGACGACTCCACCGCGATGTCCCCCACCTCCGTTCACCGCCCTTCCCACCGCCCTCTCTCTCTCGTCTCCTCCTTCTCCCTCTCCTCCTTCCACTTAGAAGCCCTCTTTTGTGGTAAGAATTTAATTTATTTTATTTACTTGGTTTTATTTAATAAAATTAGTTTTAAAAGGAATTTTTAAATCAGTTTTTATCTAAGGAAAGCATTGTTTGAATAGATAAAGTAGGGATTTTTATTCATGAGGATAACGTGTAAAGATTTGACTTTTATATTTTTAGAATAATAAAAATATGATTTTTATGTTATAGGAATAATAAAAATATAATTTTTATATTATAAAGAAATTCAAAATATGATTTTTATACTATAGAAAGAATAAAAATATAATTTTTACAAAGTAGAAGTATTAAAAAAATAGGGTTTTTATATAATAGAGAGTATAAAAATATTATCTTTTATATATGTAGAGAACATGAAAATATGATTTCTATATTATAGAAGTATTAAAACTTCGATCTTTATATTAGAAATAGATATATAAAAATATAATTTTTATATGGAGAATAACGTGATAAAAATATAATCTTTATTATATAACACCGTTATAAAAATAGAATTTTTATCTATATAATAGTGGTGTAAAAATAGAATTTTTATCCATATAGAGTGATTATAAAAATATGATTTTTATATACATAGCAACAATATAAAAATGTGATTTTTATATATGTAGTGGCTACGGACAACGAAATTGACGAAAGGCGGGTACGACGAAGATTTTTACAAAGAAGAGTCGCGGCGTTTGGTTTAGCTTTTAGGTGAGAACTTCTCACTTTAAATTTCCTTTTCTAGTTAAAATATATACTAGGATGCAAACGGTGCTTAGCAGCACTTGACACCCGTCATCCACAGACCATGGACGGCTTGTATGCTTGTTTGATGTGTTGTGAAATTTGGTTGTGATGTTGATGTGAAATCGATAATAAAATATTCATGTGCTGAAATGAATTAGTTATCGTTAAAAATATAATTTTTAACGTGTATATAAAATAAATATTTATAAACAAATCAGACGATTTGTTTATATACACTGGTTTGACTGTTATTGATTAGGATGATAAATTTTACACATCACCCAACTGCACAAATAAAATCTGTGTTTGATTGTTTGAAACCCCTCACGGGCATTGGGATGATATATGACATACACTAATCCCAATAATTAGTTGTATGTCGATCGATTGATTGACAGACTGTTATAAGCATTAGATATTTATATTTAATGCTTATGCAGTTGTGTGGTGCACTTTGGATGATGGTTGATTATTTATCGTTGTTATTATATACATGTGTTGTATGGAATCCATATAATTAACATTATATGGTAATTGATTGGGCCTCATTCCAATTGGGAAAATAAAGAATATTATAAAATATATATTCATGTGTTGACAGTACTCATCCGTTGAGATTAGTCATGTGTTGAACGAAATATTTTAACAATAAAATTTACATCTTTATCATATATAAAATTAGAAACTAACTGGAAAATAGACAAGACGAGTGGTCTCCTGGGATATTGATCTGATGATGGTTTTGGCCTTCGGGGTTAGTATTTAGGGAATCGTTCTCTTACTAATTTACGGTTGGAGTCTGATTTGACATCAAACGATAGTAACCATAATTTTTATAAAATATATTAAATAACAAAAATAGTCGCGTGTTGACAGTACTCATTTGTTGAGATTAGTCATGTATTGAAAGAAATAAATATTCACTTGTTGAAAAGAATAATGGGATTATTGAAATATATAAAGCCGTGTTGATTAGGGATGCGCTATTTTGACGCGAACGATATTTATATCGATTATATTCGTTTTTATAATGAATATTGAAAAGAGATAAAACGAATTCGAACTGAATTGAATATAAAGTGAATTCGAATTGAATTGAATTGAAAAGAAAATGAATTAAAATCGAATTAAAATCGATTTGAATTGAAATCAAATAGAAATGAAAGTAAAAAGAATTTATAATGGAAAATTCAATTTTGATTTGAATTTGAAATGAAAGTTGAAGTTGTTTTTGAAACAAATTTGAAACGATTTATAAAATTCGTTTTAAAAGGAAATCGATGAAATATATATATATATATATATATATATATTATATATATAATGGCCTGAATAGAACGCGCCGCGCCGCGGCAGTTCGTGAATTTCAACTATTGATTTCGAACGAACATTATGGGAGATCCGACCGTCGGATTCTCCTAAAACCGGAACCGTTGGGTTCGTATCGAAAAGAGCTTTCCAATGAGAAATTTGAAATCTGACGGTTGGATTTGATGATATGTCCGAATCAATTTCAGAAAAGGTCGTTGTAAGTGCAGTTCGATGGCCGTTATTGGAAATCGACTGTACGGGCCTTGATAAAATTATTAAAAATAGTAATAATTTGTGTAAAATCATAAGAAATGATTTAGGAAGAATTGGGATGAAAAACTCCATATTTGAAAAGATAAAAATAGATTTTTATCGAAATGAATTAGTTTTGAACTAGAATTATAATTCTATTTATTTTTAAATAAATAAATTGAATTTGAAAAGGGTTTTAAAAGTAACCAGAATTTCCAATAATTGAATTGGAATGGATTTGAATCGAAATTGTCTTTGGAATATTTCGATGTTGGATTTCGTGATGATACAGGTATTGTTATGGGAATTTGAAAGATATATTTATATCGTTATTTCCAATATGATATTTGTTGGTCGTAGAATTAGATATTGAATATAAACCGATATATTTTCTATTCAGAGCCTTGTATTTTAATATCAAATATGATTTGGGTTTATCGTAAATGGTGTATTCATTAACACTGTTCTTAAGCCCAGTTGAGAAAAAGAATAAATCTTTTTATTTAGACTTAATGAAGTGTACCAATTAAATAATATTTAATTGGAATTGAATTGGTATTGATTTTTAGGTTTATCGTGAACAGTGTTTTAAATAACACTTGTTCTTTAACCCGATAATTAATGGAATGTGATTTTGGGTTTATCGTGAACCGTGTTTTAAATGACACTGATTCTTTAACCCAGTTAAGGATTAAAACTAAGTGGAGTTTTAATGAATCTTTAATTAGATTGAAAAGATCGAGAATGGAGTATCACCAGTTTTACTCTAGGCGATAGTTAAATCTTTAATTAGATTTGAACGTGAAATGGTAATTGAATTTACCGATAACATCGTGGTGTTAGATATGAAGTATTACCAGTTTTACTTCATGGGATGAATAGGTTGGGATTGGGAAATAAATGATTACTCTGGTGTGGTTCGCTAATCCCGACTAGTTTGAATTGATATTCAAAGAAGATTAAAGAATAAATTTAAAGAATTTATCTTTGATAAAATTAATAGGAACCTTTCCCAAATTGTAAGAATATTTGAATAAAAGAATATTCTGAATTGGAATGAGGCGTATGTTGTGTTTGTGTAGCACTTATTTATTATATACGCGAGTTATTCAGAAAGGCCGAGTTTATCCCATTCTGAATAACTGATTCGACGTGAGTCGAAGATAAAGACGGTGGTTGAAGACCGGAGGTCTTCACGTCGTTTGGGTGATTACTGATGATCATGATTGGGCTGTACACCCAAGAGGAGGGAATCAGTTAGTGGTCGTCTAGACATACTTGGAGATCGATGGATATGCGAGGTACTAGGTGCCTCCGGTTTCGTTTAGACCCAGAACAAACTTGTAAATGGACTGTGTCTGACATTGGATTTCAGTCCGTGTGATTGATTTCTGTTAAATATATATCTGTTTGGCAGCGGAGAATTTATTCTCTTGCTTAACGCTCTTCTTTGAGACGTACGAGCTCAGGGGTTATATATTGATGGATATCCATCGCATGGAATGAATTGCCTGTGTGGCATGCCTAAGTGGCAATGGATCAAGGCTTCTGTTGAAAAGCAAAGTCTTGTGGTTGATGATCAAAGCACGGCCTGTATGGCGTAGCTTTTTGTAACGTTGATTCGCAAGCCTCACACCCCGGTGGTGAACCAAAAACGGGAGAGGACCTCAGGGAGGACATGCGTTTCTTTCTAGTTAGAACTGGCATCAGTGGTTTTACACGCCCTGACGAGTTTGACTTATGTGGTTGTTGTTGTTGCGAGGCGCCTCGGTTATATCGGTTTTGGCCGATGCATTCTGGTCGGCAGACGGACCAGACTTACGCCCCAAAGGTCGGGGAAACGCAGTGTTCAAGATTTAAGTTTAACCCACATCGGTGGACCAGCCCTGTCGCTCCAAGGGTCGATGCGCTCTGACCCTGAGGCTCGGGCTAGAGAGTCTCAAAGTCGACGAGGACTATCTTTTGCCTCGGTTCACAGATGGAAATCCAACTTCCAATACGCGACTTTCCAATTTTATTTGTAGAGCCTAGTATGGCGACATAGTGGGATGGGGCGCTTATGCCGTCTATGATTGATACTTATGATGTGAAGTTGTTTTACACACTATGCACTTATAATAGTATCAAATGATTTGTTTAAAAGTATCAAGCATTCTTGGCTATTATCAGGTAAAAAATCCTATCCTCCGGCTTGCGTTGCATTGTGTGATGGGACCTGGGTCTTATAATAGCTTCATTTTTCTTTATTTAGCATTGCGTTGTTTGTTTTATGCACTGGTATTCTTGGGAGGAAAACCGTTCCGTGTTATATGGCGTGGTCCCTTGATTTACCTAACTTAAAAAAAAGATTAATAACTGTTTTAGTTCTCACACCAGTCACATGACTGACCTAGAGTTTATTGTTTTAACCTAAACTCTGGGTGCCCTTTTTTTGACACGGGCAGCTAGTAGTTTTGGTTTTACAGATTTATATTCACAGGATCCTGATTTATAGCTGGAACGATACTCAGAAAGCTCTGTATCCGTGTATTACTTCTAGTTGTGTTTTGTATTATTTTCCGCTGCCATGTATTTAAAATGTAATTTAAATCTCTAATATTTTCTGTGTAATATTTATTCATACTCTGTATATTCTTGTATTCTGATGAAGTTTTTGTAATTAACAATGAAATGTTCTTTTGTCTGCGTTTTTGTGTGTGTTGTTCTCAAAGTATCCGCTCTTTCCTTCATGGGGAAGTTACGGGTTACTACACAAATCCCAAACCGACATAATTAAAACATGCTTCAATTGCAATAAAATTCAAATCACTATCAGCATCATTATGGTATCAACTCATATCAACCTCTACAAAATCAGGATTGCAACAAAATTTAAAGCAATACCAAAACTCCCATAATTGAGATTACTTCCAATATACCCTTTTCAAGCAAAATTGCAGTTTGAACAAGAGTATGTCTCTCCTAATAGCTAGCAGCAAAGACTGGCTCCTTACCCTCCTTAGAATTTGAATAGTAATCAGATAATCAATTCAGGCATAGCGATTAGGGAATTGAAGAAACATGGTTCAAAAGTATTGAAGCTACAGAAGAAGATAACATGAATGCAGATATTCTTTCAGTGTCATCCAGGGGAACCAAACTTTTCAAATCAACATCGACGAATTTCCTACTAAAGAATTTGGACAGCAAGCTCCTGTTTCTTCAAAACTCCGTAAATGGTCTTTGGACGAGTAAGTCGAGCTTTCATACTACTAGATTGAATGTTCAAAGGACAAGGGAAAAGGTACCAGCCAAAGTGAAATTTCCTTTTGGCATTCTATTTGCAATTTTTTTAATGAACGACGTTCAAATTGCCTTCCTAGAACGGTTGATTCTTTGAACAGTCTTGGAAAAAAAAATTGTTTGTCAACGTTAGAAAGAAATAATGGTCCATTTATATGCAAGACAAAAGAGTGGGGCTAGCAACATTGATATGGTAATTCTCTTATATTACTTTGTTTATACATCTTGGTTTAATGAGTTAGTTATAACATATTGCATCAAATACAGCTTAATCAAGCACATGCATTATACGTGACTGAGCACAACAACCAACCTTTCAACATGCAACATTGCTATGATATATTTTATAAGGATGACAAATAGGGAAGAGAGCGACAAGAATACTGGGCTTTTTGGTTCCTAACTAGGAAGATGGGCAATGAATCAAGCCCCGGTAGTTTAGATGCACAAGAAGATACCCCATTTACAACTAGTATCGATGGAAGATCATGCGGAAAGTCAAGGGGAAGAAAATAAATCATTTATTGATTATAATAGATGTTATGAATAAGTAAGAAAGTCTTACTATTGTTGAACAAATTACACAGAAATACATCGACGAAAAGGAAACAAAGAGACTTAAGAGGGAAATAGACAGACAACGCGATCGTACTGAATTAAAGCAAGAACGAGCTGAAGAGTTAAAGTTAAAGAGACAAGAATTGGCTCATCAAAAAAATGCCGATGATTTGCTTTTGTTGATTCCAACTGGAATAACCTCAGTCCAGTGCAATGGAGGCACATAGAAAAACGAATTGAGAAGTTTAATAAACACAACGTAAACTTGTGGGGAACTATATCCATACTAAGTATCTTATTATCACTAGTTGTATTTTTTGCTTACTACTGCCTGTATTTGTAAGGAACTATATCGTTACTACGTATTCTAGTATCACTGCTTATATTTGTTTCTTTTTATTGGTTGTATTTATAAGGAAATGTAAATGTCTCTGTGATCTTATTAGTAGTGTAAACATGTAAACCCTATTTAATTCAAATGATATTCGATAAATAAATAAAGAACACATACAACAACTTCACCAACTACCTAGTGCAAAATGACAGAAATGTTAAAACTGAAATAAGAAATTAATTAAAACGTCTTGTTTACGATTGACTTCCCACGTGTTCCCAGTAATGTTTCACTAGATTTTCTCTGAGGTTGAGATGAGCCTATAGATCTCGAATATCTTTAATTCACTGCATATACTAAGCAATTGTATTAGGGTCTTTGTATGTTTTTCTTTGAAATGCAACAACAATAAATGGATAATTTCTAAGTTTTAGCTCATATTCATCATGTTCTTCTTCGACAATCATGTTATGTGAAATTATAAAACAATACTTGATATCTGATATTATTGTAGGGTCATAGTAGTGCATCTCCTTTCGTAATATATGAAACCTTACTTGAAGCTCTCCAAAAGCTTGTTCGATATCTTTTTCCAAATTTTCTTGTTGTTTCGTGAACATTGCCTCTTTAGTATTATTACGTCTTTTATATGTTTGCACAAGAGTTTACCACTTTAGATAAATGTCATCCACCAGGTAATGACCCATAATATAATCTATGCCTCCTATTTTGTAGTAGCTTAGAGGTGCTACATCGTTGCATAAGTCATTGAATAGATAAGACTATTGCAAAATGTTTATATCATTTAGAGATCCGGGTGCTCCAAAAAATGCATGCCAAATATACAAATCAAACGAAGCAACGACTTCCAATATAAGAGTGGCATTTTTGTGGTGTCCTGAGGATTGGCCCTGCAATACAATCAAACCACTTTCCACCTCCAATGCATAAAATTTAAGTTATCTAACATACCTGAAAACCCGCATTGTTCTCCCATTACCGATAATTGACCAATATTATGAAGGCTTTTGGACCAAAGTTATTTGTCATCAAATTGGATAACAATGGTTTTACAAAATTCTTTCATGATCAAGATTACCATCACCCATGGAGATAGATTTGTTACCTTTGTATTCTTTACATCGCAAATTTAGATTTTCCAGATTGTGAGTAATGTGATTTGTTGCTCCAGAATCGGGATACCAGCTGTCATTTTGAATAAGATCAACAGTAGCAGTATCTCTTTGATTATTGCCTCTTTGAGAATTGTTGGTATCTTAATTTGCTTGAGCAACATTAGCATTGGGAATACCATTGTTTTTTTGCCCTTGATTTGCAGAATAGTTGTTGTTATACCTGAAATAACATTTCAGTGCAGTATACCCCTATTTTCTCACAGATTTGACATTTGGGTCGGTTGTTATTGTTCAGTCGACCTCTGCCCCTTTCACTATTTGGTTTACCTCCTCTCTAGTATGACTTCTCTGCTTTATTATTATCTGTTTGATTCTTAGACTTGAAACCATTAACAAGATTGGCATTAAAATATGTTTCTTGAATACTTTTACTGCTTATTCTTGCTTCATGAGACAGCAAGATTGAGTGAACCTCATCTAAAGATGGGGTAATTTTTTTGTGATGTTATGACATCAACCACATCTTCATATTCATCATTTAAACCACTCATCAAGTATATGACATAATCATTATTTTGAATAATATTACCAGTAGCATTAAGTAGATCGCACAATTTCTTGACTTTTGAAATGTATT
Source organism: Allium sativum (assembly GCA_030737875.1). Classification (NCBI taxonomy): domain Eukaryota; kingdom Viridiplantae; phylum Streptophyta; class Magnoliopsida; order Asparagales; family Amaryllidaceae; genus Allium; species Allium sativum. Next base: position 460,818,046 of record CM060913.1, on the reverse strand, counting down.
CTCTTATGCTAAGGTTTTCCATTCAAATATTCTGAAGTTGCCTCTTGTAATGAAGGACTTTGTCAGATGATTGATTATTGAATTCTCTCTCAACAATAGTCCAAATAGCATTTGATGAATTACAACCAATTACAAGAGGCAATAAATTAGCACTTATAGAAGAAAGTAACCAAGAACTTATTAATTTGTCCTGTCAATGATATTGAATGTATTCTTCATTTGCAATAGTTCTGTTATTCTGATCAGTAATAAATTTTGATGGTATGGGTATGGTACCAAGAATAAACTCTTCTACACCATATCCTTGAACTGTAGTCTCAATTTGCAGTTTCCTTAGCAAATAGTTATCTTCTTCGAGATGAATTATAACAAGTTGGCTCTTGGGGCTAATTATTGTCTTAACAAACTTCTATGCAGGCGACAGAGTGGGATTTTCAGGACTGATTCCCGAATTTGATTCAGAAACTATGGATTGATCTCCCATGCCTGCGAGAATCAAATGTTGGGATAATGAAGAGAAATCAACACACTCACTGTGTTTTGAATGCCAAATATGATTAGAAAATACAAGAACCATAGAACATAGGTATGAGCCGCCAGAAATGAATGATGAAGAGGTAAGAAAGTTTATCAATACTCTGAATGACTTTCTAGCAAGTTTTTTTTAATGAGTTTCTTGATCCTATTTCTGGTGGCCAAATTACATAGTATATAGATATTGGAAATCTGATTGTAATGTAAAATACTGTATTGAAAGTCATTGTGCAGAAAGTATGTACATCGTTGCTTTATATAATGCAATGTTATCACCGCTAATGATATAAACAAAACAGAAAATGGGCCTTAAGCCCAGCCCAATTACATAAAGCTTAATATATATCTGATGAAGCAAATAGCGAGTGGTTTTATTACCCACCCTCAATTTTATCTAGGGTTTTCATCCTTCTCTCTGCGCCGCTGCCATCTTCAATCTTCATCTCCTCTCTAAACTTGACAAAATTTCTCTGTGACAACGGCTTTGTGAGGGCATCAACTCTTTGGAATTGAGCGGGAACATGGTTTACATCCAATTTTCCACTTGCAGTTTGTTCTCGTACAAAGTATAAGTCGATTTCAATATGCTTTGTACGAGCATTTTGAATCGGGTTGGCAGAAAGCGATACTGTGCTCAAATTATCACACCACACCACCGGTCGTTTACTGGGAAGAAACCCTAGCTCTCCAAGCAATGAATTTATCCACATCACTTCAGCTGTGATGCTTGCTAGTGATCTATACTCCGGCTCAGTGCTAGATCGTGAAATAGTTGGCTGCTTCTTCGAGCACCAAGAGATTGGGTTGCATCCCATAAATACACAATATCCAGATGTCGATCTGCGGTCATCTGGGTCCGATGCCAAATCTGAATCACTGTAAGCTTGTATATGTAGGTTTTTACTAGTTTTTAGCTTAATTTCATAATTAATTGTTCCACTTAGATAGCGTAGGATCCTTTTCACTGATATCCAGTGTTTATTAAGTGGAGATTGCATGAATTGGCATACTTTATTCACACTGTAACTGATATCAGGTCTGGTAACTGTTAAGTATTGTAACGCACCTACTATGCTCCTGTATTCTTTAACATTCTGAACAGTCTCTCCTTCATGCTTAGATAGCTTTAGGTTACTGGTCATGGGAGTTGGCATAGATTTTTGCCTTGTCCATTTTAGCTCGAACAAGTAGTTCACTAATATATTTGCTTTGAGACAGTATAATTTCTTCATTGGGATTTCGAGTGACTTGTATTCCAAGAAGTAGTTTAGATTTCCCAAGTCCTTGATAGAGAAAGTTTGATCCAAATATTGAAATATCTTGTTCACTTCTGCCTGATTACTTCCAGTGATTAAAATATCATCAACATACACAAGTATAAATGTGACATCAGTTCCATTCCTTTTAATATGCAGTGAGTTATCTGACTTAGCTGTAGTGAATCCTAATCTCATGAATGTGCCTTTAAGTTTGTCATACCATACTCTAGATGCTTGTTTTAGCCCATAAATGGCCTTATTTAATTTGCATACATAATTCATGTTGTGATTAGTCTTGTATCCTTCTGGTTGCTCCATATAAACATCCTCCTGCAGCTCCCCATTTAGAAATGCATTACAAACATCCAGTTGTCTAATGCACCAATGTTTGTGTAGGGCAATACAGATGATTATTCTTATAGTAGAATGTTTGACCACTGGGGAAAATGTCTCTTTAAAGTCAAAACCATATTCCTGTGTGTATCCCTTGGCCACTAATCTAGCTTTGTGTTTTAGTATGCTACCATCTGCTGCTCTTTTTAATCTGTAGGTCCACTTACATCCTATGATGTTCTTATGTTTTGGAGCAGCCACTAGATTCCATGTTTTGTTTTTGATTAGGGCACTATATTCCTCATCCATAGCATTTTTCCATTCTCGACATTTTACTGCTTCATTATAGTTGATAGGTTCTCTCTCCTCTATAGCTGTTGAGTACACCTTAGGCTTGAATATACCATGCTTGGCTCTTGTCATCATGTGTTGTCTGTTCTAATCATGTGGCTCATCATCACTGCTTGCATCTATTGTGGTATTGCTGTTCCCACTTCCTGAATCTGTGTCTCCACTTTCATTTTCATCAGTATTGTGGTTAGTATCACCACCTTCACCAACAATAGAATTGGCTGGACTGTAACTAGATCTGGTACTAGGCACACTTTCCTCATCCTTTTCTTCATCATGTACTTGATGTTCATTGCTAATTTGTTGTTTATTGTTGTTCACCACATCTTCTATTAACTCTGGTGGTGCTAGAGTACACCTTTCAGTATTGATAATTCTCTTGGTAGTTTTAATACCTTTATCTATAAATGGAAATACATGTTCATCAAATACAACATGCCTCGAGATAAATAACCTCCCACTATTGTCTATGCACTTGTACCCTTTCTGGTTTTCAGTATAACCAAGAAAAGTACAAGGGCTTGATCTTAAGCTCATTTTATGCTTGTTATAGGGTCTGAGGCAAGGAAAACATAGGCAACCAAAAATTTTCAGTTCAGAATAATCTGGTTTTGTATTGTGCATCATTTCATATGGACTTTTGTATTTTAAAAGCTTAGTAGGCATTCTGTTAATTAAGTACACTGATGTTATAAAGGCCTCTGACCAAAATTTTAAGGGTACTGAGGATTGTGATATCAGTGTAAGCCCAGTCTCAACTATGTGCCTATGTTTTCTCTCAACTAGCCCATTTTGTTCAGAAGTATGTGGGCATGTCATTCTATGCAGTATGCCTTTATTATCAAAGAATTTCTTTAAAGACTTGAATTCACCACCACCATCTGTTTGCATAATTTTGACAATACAGTTTGTTTGATTTTAAACTAGAGTTACAAACTGTTTTGTCACATTACAAGCATCTGACTTGCTTTTAAGTAAATAAATCCAAGTATATCTAGTAAATGCATCAACAAAGGAAAGATAATACCTATATCCATGATCTGTTTTTAATGGAGAGAGACCCCACAGGTCTGCAACAATGAGTTCAAGTGGTCTGCTATATTTTGTATCAGACCCAGTGAAGGGAAGTTTATGACTCTTGCCGATTTGGCAATGTTTACACATATATTGATCAGGTATGATACTGCAATTAATTCTATTTTGATTCAGAATATGTTTAACAGTTTTAACATTTGGATGCCCCAATTTGCTATGCCACTCATCAAAAGTTTTATACATGTTATTATCATTAGCAATAGTTTCAACATGACTGTCAACAAATTTAACATGATTATCAGTAATAGATTCAACATTATAGCAATGATTTCCATTGTCACTGGCATGCCTGGGCTTCAAATTCTTGAACTTGTATAGCCCCTTATCCAAACTACCCTGTAGTAATATGTTTTTATTCAGTAAATCGCTAACAAGGCAATAGTTTGGGTGAAACTCAAAGTATACATGGTTGTCATTGGCAAATTGAGACACACTAATCAAATTTTTCTTAATCTTGGGGACTCTAAGTAAGTTATTTAAATAGAGTTCCCTTTTTCCATTTATGGAACCACAACCAACATGTGATATACTGATAGTTTCACCATTACCCATAGGGATAGAACACATACCTGAATAGCTTTTGTTTCCCAGATTTAGATTCTGCAGGTTATTTGTGACATGATTTGTAGCTCCTGAGTCTGGGTACCATTCATCAAGATTTATATCATCTGACTTGTTAGAGTCATCATTGTTTGATCCTTGTGTCTGCATTCTTTATCCTTCTGCATTTATTCTTTGCTGTCCCATTTGAGTTATATTGACATTTGGTGCCCTTTGATTTTGTTGATTCACATTATATTCTGTGTTAAATCTGAAATAACACCTGCTTTCAACATGGCCAAATTTCTCACATATTTGGCATTTTGGCCTATTATTGTTATTGAATCTGCCTCCTCTGCCTCTTCCTCTTTGACTAGTGCCTCCTCTGTAAAATTGATTTTCTTGCTTATTGTTTTTGCCAGTATTTCCCTTTTGTTGGCCTTTGTTTCTTGTTGTGGAGGCATAGTTGATAGAGTATTCTGATTGCTTCTTCTGTTCAACTCTTCCTTCATGTGCAAGAAGGGATGAATACACATATTGTAGATCAGGTACAGTTTTCTGAGAAGCAATAAATGTAACTATGGACTCATAATCTTCATCTAATCCTCCTGTGATATAGAGCATTTGTTCACTTTCACTAATCATATGTCCAGTTGAATTCAGTTTATCACATAGAGTCTTCACTTTGGTTAGGTATTCATTCATGGACATCTCATCTTTCTTTATGCATTGTAACTGCCTTCTATATAACATGGATCTTGCTCCTGATTGAGCACTGAATGTTTGTTCAATTGTACTCCAAATAGCATATGATGTATTGCATCCAATCACACGCGGTAGAATGCTTGCACTTATTGATGATATTAACCATGACACAAGAAGATTATCTTGCTTCTGAAAGTTTAAGTAGTCTTCATTACTGACTAGATTCCCATCTTTATCATGAACCATTGCAGGTGGGATCAAACTGTCCCTTTGATGAAATCAAGAAGTCCATATCCTTTCAATGCCGCTTCTACTTGAAATTTCCAAAGCATGTAATTATCATCATCTAATGGGATGGTGATTATGTGAATTTTGGGCTTTATCAATTGGAAGCTTGGTGATGGAGGATTGGTTGGTGGATTGGTGCCTGAATTGGCTGAACTGAGTGCTTGATCTGTTTCAGCCATATGTTGGATCAAGAAAAGCTTTCTTGGATGATGGGTGATAGCACTTGGATGGTGAAATCACTGTCAAGTGATTTTGCAACCAGTGTAAAGGTAATAGATGGTGAAAGTTTCAGAAAAACCGAGGTACTTGGATGGCAAGATCACCAGAAATGATGATTTCTGCAACCAAATCTCGTGCCAAAGGAAAACTGTAATGTCTGATGGTTGAAACTGCAGCCAAGATTGTAGAAAATGATGAGAATTTTCTGATTCTACCTCTTGGCGAGGCAGTTCTGATCTCCAGTGATGAATAATGCCTGAGGAGAACAACTTGAATGCACTTTCTTTCAATTTTAAGCAATCAATTTTGTATTTTTGATCTTTTATGCCGCTAGGCTTTCTTGCTCTGATACCATATTGGAAATCTGATTGTAATGAAAATACTGTATTGAAAGTCATTGTGCAGAAAGTATGTATATCGTTGCTTTATATAATGCAACGTTATCACCGCTAATGATATAAACAAAACAGACAATGGGCCTTAAGCCCAGCCCAATTACATAAAGCTTAATATATATCTGATGAAGTAAATAGCGAGTGGTTTTATTAATAGAAACACCGTGTTGATTGTCTGATGCAGCCTAATTCTCACGAATTACTGGGACAGCACTGACGATCTGCACCGTGTTTCACTCTCAGATGATGAGCATGAACTCAGATGAGAGTTCCCACGTGATGAGATCATTCTGATGGGAAAAACTCACACAAACACTTTGAGTTGATTTCTCGTGTCGTTAGACAAGTTTCGGCTGCGATACCAAATTTAGTTTGAAGAAATATTGAAGAGATGGATTGAATATTGAAGAAGATAGAATGTTGTTATAATAGAAAGTATTGCAGAATGGTTTTCTATAGACCAAATGTATAGGTGCAGGCTATATTTATAGCCTTATTACATCAAATATATAGCCTTAATATGAGACGACTCCTTGTTCATGTTAGATGGGTCTCAATATATTTCAATCAAGCATCGTGTTAGATGGGTCTCAATATATTTCAATCAAGCATCCTTATTATGAGATTCCTTGTTCATGTTAGATGGGTCTCAACATATTTTAATCAAGCATATATCATTAGTAAATGTGTAATGTAGTGTTTTATGCGGAATTTTGATGAGGATCTAGTATTGTTTATTTAGATACCAATGGAGTATAACAAAAATAATTATGAAATCTCACAAAAAACAAAGAACAATACAGGACACAGAAGATTTAACGTGATTCGGATATGAATATCCTACGTCCACGGAGACCCAACAACTTTTATTTCTCAATGAAAAAATGAGTACATAAGAGAGGAGGAAGATTACAATAGAGAGAAGATTAATGGTGGATTGCCTTCTTCATACAATAACATGACCTCTATTTATATAGAGGGATTTCTTGACCTCCAAGTAAACTTGGCACCCAAGTTTTCTTGACTTCCAAGTAAACTTGACACCCAAGTTTTCTTGACCTCCAAGTAAACTTGACATCCAAGTTATTCCATATAGGAGCCAATTACATGATTGACAATTAATCTTTCCTTCTCTACAAATATTTGAATCATCAATTTCAACACTCCACCTTGATTCAAATATGACAGTCTTTCTTCATCATCTCATCTTCAACAATCAACATAGAAGTCGTTGGGCCCAACGCCCCATGGCGCTCAAGTAACAGGAAGCAAACTGATCAAGTTTGAGCAATGCTCAAACTTGTCCTTTGGAAGTGACTTGGTCATCATATCTGAAGGATTATCCGAAGTACTCACCTTCAATAATTTGATCTTGCTCCGTTCTTCCTCAAGCATAAGAAAGAAACCTCTAACATCAATGTGCTTTGTCCGTGAACTATAGGCTTGATTCTCAACAAGATGAATAACACTCTGACTGTCTGAAAATAGCTCCACTGTCCGCTGCATCATTGAAAGATCATCCAATAACTATAGTAAGTACAATCCTTCCTTTGTTGCTTCCACAATCGATATCAACTCTGCTTCGGTAGTCGACAAAGCTACGATAGATTGCAGCTTTGATCTCCATGAAATCGAGCCTATGCCAAGTGTAAAAACATAGCCCGACACTAACCTTCTAGCATCTCTATCCCCAGCATAATTAAAATCACAGTATCCTCTAAGAAGGATGTCACCATCTACTCCACCATATAGCAAACCCACCGAAGAAGAGACTCGAAGATATCTAAGAATCCACTTCACTGCTTGCCAATGTTCTTTGCCTAGGTTAGACATATATCGACTGACAACACCAACTACATGGGCCAAATCTGGTCTCGTGCACACCATCGCATACATGAGACTACCAACAACACTAGAATAAGGTATATTAGCCATATACCTTTTATCTTCTTCCGATGTAGGAGAATGGTCTTTCGACAACTTAAAATGAGAGCCTAAAGGAGTGCCTACCGGTTTGGCTTTCTCCATCCCAAATCGAGCGAGGACTTTCTCGATGTACTGTGCCTGAGTGAGCCTTAACTCTCTCCGCTTCCTATCCCTGCTTATCTCCATACCCAATATTCTTTGTGCCTTTCCCAAATCCTTCATATCAAACTCTCTACTAAGCTTCGCTTTCAACTCCTTAATTTTGACCATACTCTGGGATGCAATCAACATATCATCAACATATAACAACAAATAAATCATGTCATCATCACATCTCCTAAAATAAACACACTGGTCTTTGAAGCTTCTGGAGTATCCCTGTGAAAGCATAAACTTATCAAATCTCTTGTACCATAGTCTGGGAGACTGCTTCAGTCCATAAAGAGATTTGTTAAGTTTACAAACATAGTCTGGCCTGCTGCTATCAGTGAACCCTTCCGGCTGCCGCAAATAAATCTCTTCATCCAGACCACCATGCAAGAAAGCAGTTTTGACATCTAGTTGCTCTAACTCCATGTCATAATGAGCAATTAATGCCAAGAGAATACGAATGGAAGTATGTCTAACAACTGGAGCAAAGATGTCATGATACTCTACCCTTTTTTTCTGAACATACCCCTTTGCGACTAGTCTTGCTTTATATCTAAAATCTCCACTGCCGCCGTCTTTTACTCTATAGATCCACTTACATCCAATAGCTCTCTTGTCGGCAGGAAGTGGCACCAAATCCCAAGTGTGAATTTTCCGTAAAGATTCGATCTCCTCTTCCATTGCTACTAACCAACTGGAACTGTCAACAAATGCAATAGCGTCTCTATAATCTCTGGGCTTATCATGGACAACATTTAATGCATATGTTGCCATATCATCAAAGTCAATGTCTTTGATGCTCAAACCAACAAACTCATCAAGCCATCTGGGCTTTCTTCTTTCTCTAACAGGTTTGGTCTCTGTATGAGCTCCACCTTGAGTTTGATCTTCTGTGCCAGTATCCATACTATCCTCATCAACCACGGCGTCATCGGAAACGCCATTTGAATGTCTATGGAAAGAATTAACAGATGATTTGCTTTGTGTTTGGTATTCTTCACATGTCCTCTCATCATCATCCGATGAGGAAGGCTCCACCTTCAACATAGCCTTCTCATCAAAAGTTACATGCCTGCTTATAATAAGTTTCTTGCTAATAGGACACCACAACCTATATCCTTTTACTCCTCTTCTATAACCTAGAAAGATACACTTGCGAGCTCTAGGTTCCAGCTTTCCTCGACTCTCATGCACATAAGCTGGACAACCAAACACCTTGAGGAATGAATAGCTAACAAGCTCTCCTTTCCATACTTCTTTAGGGATCTTCGTATCTATGGCAGTAGAAGGTGTGCGGTTGATGAGGAAAGCCGCCATAGATAAAGCTTTGGCCCAAAATCCCTTCTTTAACTTAGCAGTCAATCTGAGGCACCTAGTTCTTTCCAACAATGTCCGATTCATCCTTTCTGCAACTCCATTGGACTGGGGGTCGCCTGGTGTGGTGTAATGCCTCTTAATGCATTCGGACTCACAATAATCGATGAATTCCTGTGATATGAATTCACCACCATTATCTGAACGGAGAACTTTCAACTTCTTCCCTGACTGCTTCTCCACCATGGATTTCCATTTATGAAATCTAGTAAAGGTTTCACTTTTGGACTTCAGAAAGTATACCCATACTTTACGAGAGAAATCGTCTATAAATGAAACAAAATAACTAGCTCCACCTAAGGATGGGAAAGGGGAAGGTCCCCAAACATCAGTGTGAACATAATCCAAAATAGCTTTTGCCTTATGCTCACCAACACCAAAAGAAATCTTCGTCTGCTTACCAAGAACACACTCTTCACAAAAACCAAGCTTTGAATGCCGAACTCCGTCAATCAAACCTCGCTTTCTTAGCTCATCCATGCTGCGCTCGCCAATGTGGTCCATCCACAAGTGCCATAATCTGGAAGAATCTGAATCAGCTGAAGTAACTGAAGCTGATTCACCAACTACAGTAGTGCCCTTTAGTAAATAGAGATTTCCTGCCCTCACTCCTTTCATAACGATCATGGAACCCTTAGATATTTTCATCTTCTCTTCTTCAACTACAATCTTTAGTCCAAGTCTACTCAACGCCCTAATAGAAATCAAGCTCCTCCTTAAGTCAGGTACATGCCTAACATCAGTAATGGCTCGAATAACACCGTCAAACATCCTGATCTTTACACTACCAACACCAACCATACGACAAGAAGCATCATTTCCCATCAGAACTTCTCCTCCATCAATCTCACGGTAAGTGGAAAAAGAGTTCCTATCAGGTGTCATATGATAGGATGCGCCAGAATCAATCAACCATAGGGTGCTCTTACCAGAAGAACTAGAAGCTGTAAACACATCAGTGTCACTCTCTGTATCTGATTTCTCCGCTGTAGAGGATGAAGCTTGCTTTGGGTCTTTTCTTTTTCCTTCAAGCTTGGGACATTGTGCAATAAAGTGCCCGGGCTTCTTACAATAATGGCAAGTCAATTTCTTAGGCCCCCGAGACTGGGACCTCGAAGAATTCCGTTCTTCACCTTTCTTTGACTTGCTTTGACTTCTACCTCTCTGAACAGATAAGCCATCGGTATCACTATCAATGCTAGTGCTCGCCAATTTACCTCTTAACACATCATTATGAAGGCCAGCCTTTACATCAAAAAGGCTAATTTTACTGCGGCCATAAATCATAGAATTGACAAAAGTAGTATATTCTTTAGGCAAGGAACAAAGGAGGATCACAGCTTGAGCCTCATCAGTAATATCAACGTCTGTTGCCTTCAGATTCATAACTAAAGTGGTCAAGGCATCTACATGCTCCATAAGATCGGCTCCAGGCTTCATCTTAAACGAATAAAGTTGTTGTTGTAGAATAATCCGATTTGTGAGAGACTTGTCTTGATATGCATCTGATAATGCATCCCATAGTTCCTTCGCTGTCTTCTTCTTAGAAAATTCTTTAAGGACTTCATCTGAAAGACTCAACTGAATTGTTGTGAGAGCTTCGTCTTCCATTTCCTCCAATTCAGCTGCATCAACATCTTTCAATTTCTCAGGCGTAGAAACAACTTTAAAAGTCTTCTCCTTTTTCAATACGGCCTCCATCTTTATCTTCCAAGTACCAAAATCTCCTTTTCCGTCAAAACGTGTTACTCCATAATTGATGTCAGATCTTCCAACAGACTTACTAGAAGTAGCCATTAATATCCAAATAGAAACAATAACACCAGCTCTGATACCAAACTGTAGTGTTTTATGCGGAATTTTGATGAGGATCTAGTATTGTTTATTTAGATACCAATGGAGTATAACAAAAATAATTATGAAATTTCACGAAAAACAAAGAACAAAAAAGGACACAGAAGATTTAACGTGGTTTGGATATGAATATCCTACGTCCACGGAGACCCAACAACTTTTATTTCTCAATGAAAAAATGAGTACATAAGAGAGGAGGAAGATTATAATAGAGAGAAGATTAATGGTGGATTGCCTTCTTCATACAATAACATGACCTCTATTTATATAGAGGGATTTCTTGACCTCCAAGTAAACTTGGCACCCAAGTTTTCTTGACTTCCAAGTAAACTTGGCACCCAAGTTTTCTTGACCTCCAAGTAAACTTGGCACCCAAGTTATTCCATATAGGAGCCAATTACATGATTGACAATTAATATTTCCTTCTCTACAAATATTTGAATCGTCAATTTCAACATGTAATGCCTGCCAATGGATCTTGGTAGTAATATCTTATTATTATTTGTTAATGATCATGGATAAAGAAGTGCATGCACACGGCTGAAAATTCTCAATATGATTGAATCCTCTAAAAGTTGGAACAGGCAGCATATTTCTTCTGAAGGCTTAGAATTTTTTAATTTACCAACAGCCTCTCCTTCATGCTTAGATAGCTTTAGGTTACTGGTCATGGGAGTTGGCATAGATTTTGCCTTGTCCATTTTAGCTCGAACAAGTCGTTCACTAATATATTTGCTTTGAGACAGTATAATTTCTTCATTGGAATTTTGAGTGACTTGTATTCCCAAGAAGTAGTTTAGATTTCCCAAGTCCTTGATAGAGAAAGTTTGATCCAAATATTGAACTATCTTGTTCACTTCTGCCTGATTACTTCCATTGATTAAAATATCATCAACATACACAAGTATAAATGTGACATCAGTTCCATTCCTTTTAATATGCAGTGAGTTATCTGACTTAGCTGTAATGAATCCTAATCTCATGAATGTGCCTTTAAGTTTGTCATACCATACTCTGGATGCTTGTTTTAGCCCATAAATGGCCTTATTTAATTTGCATACATAATTCATGTTGTGATTAATCTTGTATCCTTCTGGTTGCTCCATATAAACATCCTCCTGCAGCTCCCCATTTAGAAATGCATTACAAACATCCAGTTGTCTAACGCACCAATGTTTGTGTAGGGCAATACAGATGATTATTCTTATAGTAGAATGTTTGACCACTGGGGAAAATGTCTCTTTAAAGTCAAAACCATATTCCTGTGTGTATCCCTTGGCCACTAATCTAGCTTTGTGTTTTAGTATGCTACCATCTGCTGCTCTTTTTAATCTGTAGGTCCACTTACATCCTATGATGTTCTTATGTTTTGGAGCAGTCACTGGATTCCATGTTTTGTTTTTGATTAGGGCACTATATTCCTCATCCATAGCATTTTTCCATTCTCGACATTTTACTGCTTCATTATAGTTGATAGGCTCTCTCTCCTCTATAGCTGTTGAGTACACCTTAGGCTTGAATATACCATGCTTGGCTCTTGTCATCATGTGGTGTCTGTTCTGATCATGTGGCTCATCATCACAGCTTGCATCTATTGTGGTATTGCTGTTCCCACTTCCTAAATCTGTGTCTCCACTTTCATTTTCATCAGTATTGTGGTTAGTATCACCACCTTCACCAACAATAGAATTGGCTGGACTGTAACTAGATCTGGTACTAGGCACACTTTCCTCATCCTTTCCTTCATCATGTACTTGCTGTTCATTGCTAATTTGTTGTTTATTGTTGTTCACCACATCTTCTATTAACTCTGGTGGTGCTAGAGTACACCTTTCAGTATTGATAATTCTCTTGGTAGTTTTAATACCTTTATCTATAAAAGGAAATACATGTTCATCAAATACAACATGCCTCGAGATAAATAACCTCCCACTATTGTCTATGCACTTGTACCCTTTCTGGTTTTCAGTATAACCAAGAAAAGTACAAGGGCTTGATCTTAAGCTCATTTTATGCTTGTTATAGGGTCTGAGGCAAGGAAAACATAGGCAACCAAAAATTTTCAGTTCAGAATAATCTGGTTTTGTATTGTACATCATTTCATATGGGCTTTTGTATTTTAAAACCTTAGTAGGCATTCTGTTAATTAAGTACACTGATGTTATAAAGGCCTCTTACCAAAATTTTAAGGGTACTGAGGATTGTGATATCAGTGTAAGCCCAGTCTCAACTATGTGCCTATGTTTTCTCTCAACTAGCCCATTTTGTTCAGAAGTATGTGGGCATGTCATTCTATGCAGTATGCCTTTATTATCAAAGAATTTCTTTAAAGACTTGAATTCACCACCACCATCTGTTTGCATAATTTTGACACTACAGTTTGTTTGATTTTCAACTAGAGTTACAAACTGTTTTGTCACATTACAAGCATCTGACTTGCTTTTAAGTAGATAAATCCAAGTATATCTAGTAAATGCATCAACAAAGGAAAGATAATACCTGTATCCATGATCTGTTTTTAATGGAGAGGGACCCCACAGGTCTGCAGCAATGAGTTCAAGTGGTCTGCTATATTTTGTATCAGACCCAGTGAAGGGAAGTTTATGACTCTTGCCGATTTGGCAATGTTTACACATATATTGATCAGGTATGATACTGCAATTAATTCTATTTTGATTCAGAATATGTTTAACAGTTTTAACATTTGGATGCCCCAATTTGCTATGCCACTCATCAAAAGTTTTATACATGTTATTATCATTAGCAATAGTTTCAACATGACTGTCAACAAATTTAACATGATTATCAGTAATAGATTCAACATTATAGCAATGATTTCCATTGTCACTGGCATGCCTGGGCTTCAAATTCTTGAACTTGTATAGCCCCTTATCCAAACTACCCTATAGTAATATGTTTTTATTCAGTAAATCCCTAACAAGGCAATAGTTTGGGTAAAACTCAAAGTATACATGGTTGTCATTGGCAAATTGAGACACACTAATCAAATTTTTCTTAATCTTGGGGACTCTAAGTAAGTTATTTAAATAGAGTTCTCTTTTTCCATTTATGGAACCACAACCAACATGTGATATACTGATAGTTTCACCATTACCCATAGAGATAGAACACATACCTGAATAGCTTTTGTTTCCCAGATTTAGATTCTGCAGGTTATTTGTGACATGATTTGTAGCTCCTGAGTCTGGGTACCATTCATCAAGATTTATATCATATGACTTGTTAGAGTCATCATTGTTTGATCCTTGTGTCTGCATTCTTGATCCTTCTGTATTTATTCTTTGCTGTCCCATTTGAGTTATATTGACATTTGGTGCCCTTTGATTTTGTTGATTTACATTATATTCTGTGTTAAATCTGAAATAACACCTGCTTGCAACATGGCCAAATTCCTCACATATTTGGCATTTTGGCCTATTATTGTTATTGAATCTGCCTCCTCTGCCTCTTCCTCTTTGACTAGTGCCTCCTCTGTAAAACTGATTTTCTTGCTTATTGTTTTTGCCAGTATTTCCCTTTTGTTGGCCTTTGTTTCTTGCTGTGGAGGCATAGTTGATAGAGTATTCTGATTGCTTCTTCTGTTCAACTCTTCCTTCATGTGCAAGAAGGGATGAATACACATATTGTAGATCAAGTACAGTTTTCTGAGAAGCAATAAATGTAACTATGGACTCATAATCTTCATCTAATCCTCTTGTGATATAGAGCACTTGTTCACTTTCACTAATCATATGTCCAGTGGAATTCAGTTTATCACATAGAGTCTTCACTTTGGTTAGGTATTCATTCATGGACATCTCATCTTTCTTTATGCATTGTAACTGCCTTCTATATAACATGGATCTTGCTGCTGATTGAGCACTGAATGTTTGTTCAATTGTACTCCAAATAGCATATGATGTATTGCATCCAATCACACGCGGTAGAATGCTTGCACTTATTGATGATATTAACCATGACACAAGAAGATTATCTTGCTTCTGAAAGTTTAAGTAGTCTTCATTACTGACTAGATTCCCATCTTTATCATGAACCATTGCAGGTGGGATCAGTATTGTCCCTTTGATGAAATCAAGAAGTCCATATCCTTTCAATGTCGCTTCTACTTGAAATTTCCAAAGCATGTAATTATCATCATCTAATGGGATGGTGATTATGTGAATTTTGGGCTTTATCAATTGGAAGCTTGGTGATGGAGGATTGGTTGGTGGATTGGTGCCTGAATTGGCTGAACTGAGTGCTTGATCTGTTTCAGCCATATGTTGAATCAAGAAAAGCTTTCTTGGATGATGGGTGATAGTACTTGGATGGTGAAATCACTGTCAAGTGATTTTGCAACCAGTGTAAAGGTAATAGATGGTGAAAGTTTCAGAAAAACCGAGGTACTTGGATGGCAAGATCACCAGAAATGGTGATTTCTGCAACCAAATCTCGTGCCAAAGGAAGACTGTAATGTCTGATGGCTGAAACTGCAGCCAAGATTGTAGAAAATGATGAGAATTTTCTGATTCTACCTCTTGGCGAGGCAGTTCTGATCTCCAGTGATGAATAATGCCTGAGGAGAACAACTTGAATGCACTTTCTTTCAATTTTAAGCAATCAAGTTTGTATTTTGTAATTTTGATCTTTTATGCCGCTAGGCTTTCTTGCTCTGATACCATATTGGAAATCTGATTGTAATGCAAAATACTGTATTGAAAGTCATTGTGCAGAAAGTATGTACATCGTTGCTTTATATAATGCAACGTTATCACCGCTAATGATATAAACAAAACAGACAATGGGCCTTAAGCCCAGCCCAATTACATAAATCTTAATATATATCTGATGAAGTAAATAGCGAGTGGTTTTGTTAATAGAAACACCGTGTTGATTGTCTGATGCAGCCTAATTCTCACGAATTACTGGCACGGCACTGACGATCTGCACCGTGTTTCACTCTCAGATGATGAGCATGAACTCAGATGAGAGTTCCCACGTGATGAGATCATTCTGATGGGAAAAACTCACACAAATACTTTGAGTTGATTTCTCGTGTCGTTAGACAAGTTTCGGCTGCGATACCAAATTCAGTTTGAAGAAATATTGAAGAGATGGATTGAATATTGAAGAAGATAGAATGTTGTTGTAATAGAAAGTATTGCAGAATGGTTTTCTGTAGACCAAATGTACAGGTGCAGGCTATATTTATAGCCTTATTACATCAAATATATAGCCTTAATATGAGACAACTCCTTGTTCATGTTAGATGGGTCTCAATATATTTCAATCAAGCATCGTGTTAGATGGGTCTCAATATATTTCAATCAAGCATCCTTAATATGAGATTCCTTGTTCATGTTAGATGGGTCTCAACATATTTTAATCAAGCATATATCCTTAGTAAATGTGTAATGTAGTGTTTTATGCGGAATTTTGATGAGGATCTAGTATTGTTTATTTAGATACCAATGGAGTATAACAAAAATAATTATGAAATCTCACGAAAAACAAAGAACAAAAAAGGACACAGAAGATTTAACGTGGTTCGGATATGAATATCCTACGTCCACGGAGACCCAACAACTTTTATTTCTCAATGAAAAAATGAGTACATAAGAGAGGAGGAAGATTACAATAGAGAGAAGATTAATGGTGGATTGCCTTCTTCATACAATAACATGACCTCTATTTATATAGAGGGATTTCTTGACCTCCAAGTAAACTTGGCACCCAAGTTTTCTTGACTTCCAAGTAAACTTGACACCCAAGTTTTCTTGACCTCCAAGTAAACTTGACACCCAAGTTATTCCATATAAGAGCCAGTTACATGATTGACAATTAATCTTTCCTTCTCTACAAATATTTGAATCATCAATTTCAACACTCCACCTTGATTCAAATATGACAGTCTTTCTTCATCATCTCATCTTCAACAATCAACATAGAAGTCGTTGGGCCCAACGCCCCATGGCGCTCAAGTAACAGGAAGCAAACTGATCAAGTTTGAGCAATGCTCAAACTTGTCCTTTGGAAGTGACTTGGTCATCATATCTGAAGGATTGTCCGAAGTACCCACCTTCAATAATTTGATCTTGCTCCGTTCTTCCTCAAGCATAAGAAAGAAACCTCTAACATCAATGTGCTTTGTCCGTGAACTATAGGCTTGATTCTCAACAAGATGAATAACACTCTGACTGTCTGAAAATAGCTCCACTGTCCGCTGCACCATTGAAAGATCATCCAATAACTGAAGTAAGTACAATCCTTCCTTTGTTGCTTCCACAATCGATATCAACTCTGCTTCGGTAGTCGACAAATCTACGATAGATTGCAGCTTTGATCTCCATGAAATCGAGCCTATGCCAAGTGTAAAAACATAGCCCGACACTAACCTTCTAGCATCTCTATCCCCAGCATAATTAGAATCACAGTATCCTCTAAGAAGGATGTCACCATCTACTCCATCATATAGCAAACCCACCGAAGAAGTGCCTCGAAGATATTTAAGAATCCACTTCACTGCTTGCCAATGTTCTTTGCCTAGGTTAGACATATATCGACTGACAACACCAACTGCATGGGCCAAATCTGGTCTCGTGCACACCATCGCATACATGAGACTACCAACAACACTAGAATAAGGTATATTAGCCATATACCTTTTATCTTCTTCCGATGTAGGAGAATGGTCTTTCGACAACTTAAAATGAGAGCCTAAAGGAGTGCCTACCGGTTTGGCTTTCTCCATCCCAAATCGAGCGAGGACTTTCTCGATGTACTGTGCCTGAGTGAGCCTTAACTCTCTCCGCTTCCTATCCCTGCTTATCTCCATACCCAATATTCTTTGTGCCTTTCCCAAATCCTTCATATCAAACTCTCTACTGAGCTCCGCTTTCAACTCCTTAATTTTGACCATACTCTGGGATGCAATCAACATATCATCAACATATAACAACAAATAAATCATGTCATCATCACATCTCCTAAAACAAACACACTGGTCTTTGAAGCTTCTGGAGTATCCCTATGAAAGCATAAACTTATCAAATCTCTTGTACCATAGTCTGGGAGACTGCTTCAGTCCATAAAGAGATTTGTTAAGTTTACAAACATAGTCTGGCCTGCTGCTATCAGTGAACCCTTCCAGCTGCCGCAAATAAATCTCTTCATCCAGACCACCATGCAAGAAAGCAGTTTTGACATCTAGTTGCTCTAACTCCATGTCATAATGAGCAACTAATGCCAAGAGAATACGAATGGAAGTATGTCTAACAACTGGAGCAAAGATGTCATGATACTCTACCCCTTTCTTCTGAACATACCCCTTTGCGACTAGTCTTGCTTTATATCTAAAATCTCCACTGCCACCGTCTTTTACTCTATAGATCCACTTACATCCAATAGCTCTCTTGTCGGCAGGAAGTGGCACCAAATCCCAAGTGTGATTTTTCCGTAAAGATTCGATATCCTCTTCCATTGCTACTAACCAACTGGAACTGTCAACAGATGCAATAGCGTCTCTATAATCTCTGGGCTCATCATGGACAACATTTAATGCATATGTTGCCATATCATCAAAGTCAACGTCTTTGATGCTCAAACCAAAAAACTCATCAAGCCATCTGGGCTTTCTTCTTTCTCTAACAGGTCTGGTCTCTGTATGAGCTCCACCTTGAGTTTGATCTTCTGTGCCAGTATCCATACTATCCTCATCAACCACGGCGTCATCGGAAACGCCATTTGAATGTCTATGGAAAGAATTAACAGATGATTTGCTTTGTGTTTGGTATTCTTCACATGTCCTCTCATCATCATCCGATGAGGAAGGCTCCACCTTCAACATAGCCTTCTCATCAAAAGTTACATGCCTGCTTATAATAAGTTTCTTGCTAATAGGACACCACAACCTATATCCTTTTACTCCTCTTCTATAACCTAGAAAGATACACTTGCGAGCTCTAGGTTCCAGCTTTCCTCGACTCTCATGCACATAAGCTGGACAACCAAACACCTTGAGGAATGAATAGCTAGCAGGCTCTCCTTTTCATACTTCTTCAGGGATCTTCATATCTATGGCAGTAGAAGGTGTGCAGTTGATGAGGAAAGCTGCCATAGATAAAGCTTTGGCCCAAAATCCCTTCTTTAACTTAGCAGTCAATCTGAGGCACCTAGTTCTCTCCAACAATGTCCGATTCATCCTTTCTGCAACTCCATTGGACTGGGGGTCGCTTGGTGTGGTGTAATGCCTCTTAATGCCTTCGGACTCACAATAATCGATGAATTCCTGTGATATGAATTCACCACCATTATCTGAACGGAGAACTTTCAACTTCTTCCCTGACTGCTTCTCCACCATGGATTTCCATTTACGAAATCTAGTAAAGGTTTCACTTTTGGACTTCAGAAAGTATACCCATACTTTACAAGAGAAATCGTCTATAAATGAAACAAAATAACTGGCTCCACCTAAGATGGGCAAGGGGAAGGTCCCCAAACATCAGTGTGAACATAATCCAAAACAGCTTTTGCCTTATGCTCACCAACACCAAAAGAAATCTTCGTCTGCTTACCAAGAACACACTCTTCACAAAAACCAAGCTTTGAATGCCGAACTCTGTCAATCAAACCTCGCTTTCTTAGCTCATCCATGATGCGCTCGCCAATGTGGTCCATCCACAAGTGCCATAATCTGGAAGAATCTGAATCAGCTGAAGTAACTGAAGCTGATTCACCAACTACAGTAGTGCCCTTTAGTAAATAGAGATTTCCTGCCCTCACTCCTTTCATAACGATCATGGAACCCTTAGATATTTTCATCTTCTCTTCTTCAACTACAATCTTTAGTCCAAGTCTACTCAACGCCCTAACAGAAATCAAGCTCCTCCTTAAATCAGGTACATGCCTAACATCAGTAATGGTTCGAATAACACCGTCAAACATCCTGATCTTTACACTACCAACACCAACCATACGACAAGAAGCATCATTTCCCATCAGAACTTCTCCTCCATCAATCTCACGGTAAGTGGAAAAAGAGTTCCTATCAGGTGTCATATGATAGGATGCGCCAGAATCAATCAACCATAGGGTGCTCTTACCAGAAGAACTAGAAGCTGTAAACACATCAGTGTCACTCTCTGTATCTGATTTCTCCGCTGTAAAGGCTGAAGCTTGCTTTGGGTCTTTTCTTTTTCCTTCAAGCTTGGGACATTGTGCAATAAAGTGTCCGAGCTTCTTACAATAATGGCAAGTCAATTTCTTAGGCCCCCTAGACTGGGACCTCGAAGAATTCCGTTCTTCACCTTTCTTTGACTTGCTTTGACTTCTACCTCTCTGAACAGTTAAGACATCGGTATCACTATCAATGCTAGTGCTCGCCAATTTACCTCTTAACACTTCATTATGAAGGCCAGCCTTTACATCAAAAAGGCTAATTTTGCTGCGGCCATAAATCATAGAATTGACAAAAGCAGTATATTCTTTAGGCAAGGAACAAAGGAGGATCACAACTTGAGCCTCATCAGTAATATCAACATCTTCTGCCTTCAGATTCATAACTAAAGTGGTCAAGGCATCTACATGCTCCATAAGATCGGCTCCAGGCTTCATCTTAAACGAATAAAGTTGTTGTTGTAGAATAATCCGATTTATGAGAGACTTGTCTTGATATGCATCTGATAATGCATCCCATAGTTCCTTCGCCGTCTTCTTCTTAGAAAATTCTTTAAGGATTTCATCTGAAAGACTCAACTGAATTGTTGTGAGAGCTTCGTCTTCCATTTCCTCCAATTCAGCTGCATCAACATCTTTCAATTTCTCAGGCGCAGAAACAACTTTAAAAGTCTTCTCCTTTTTCAATACGGCCTCCATCTTTATCTTCCAAGTACCAAAATCTCCTTTTTCGTCAAAACGTGTTACTCCATAATTGATGCCAGATCTTCCAACAGACTTACTAGAAGTAGCCATTAATATCCAAATAGAAACAATAACACCAGCTCTGATACCAAACTATAGTTTTTTATGCGGAATTTTGATGAGGATCTAGTATTGTTTATTTAGATACCAATGGAGTATAGCAAAAATAATTATGAAATCTCACGAAAAACAAAGAACAAAAAAGGACACAGAAGATTTAACGTGGTTTGGATATGAATATCCTACGTCCACGGAGACCCAACAACTTTTATTTCTCAATGAAAAAATGAGTACATAAGAGAGGAGGAATATTACAATAGAGAGAAGATTAATGGTGGATTGCCTTCTTCATACAATAACATGACCTCTATTTATATAAAGGGATTTCTTGACCTCCAAGTAAACTTGGCACACAAGTTTTCTTGACTTCCAAGTAAACTTGGCACCCAAGTTTTCTTGACCTCCAAGTAAACTTGGCACCCAAGTTATTCCATATAGGAGCCAATTACATGATTGACAATTAATATTTCCTTCTCTACAAATATTTGAATCGTCAATTTCAACATGTAATGCCTGCCAATGGATCTTGGTAGTAATATCTTATTATTATTTGTTAATGATCGTGGATAAAGAAGTGCATGCACACGGCTGAAAATTCTCAATATGATTGAATCCTCTAAAAGTTGGAACAGGCAGCATATTTCTTCTGAAGGCTTAGAATTTTTTAATTTACCAACAGAGATAGTGATGTAGTATTAAAAAAGAAAGCAAAGATTTGTCTAGTACGATGTAGCTTAGAGTTGGATGTTGTACCAGTTATTGCCTGTTAGATTTTGTTAAAATAAAGAAGTCAAGTTTTATGTCAAATAGGCAATAGCGCTATATTGCTCGTGATTTCCCTGACTCTTTTGATGTGCATCTTTTTATCCATGGTTTGTAATGGTAAATGCTCAAGTAATATTGTGCTTTATATTTATAGGCTTGTTGGCTCACATTAGCATAATTTATATAATAGATATTAATTTCAGATTACTTAATTAAAATATAAATCTGATCCTACCTATTGATCTCCAAGTTCTTTTTAGAAGCACTTAGCTAATTGTAAATTTCAACACGGTTAAGGCAAGAAGGTTACAAAGATGCAGGTGATGTTTAGTTCATGAGTCTTGAGTTGGGATGGTCACCATGCTCCAGCATACCTTCCTTTTTGTAGGCGTTCACATATCTTTTGAACTGGTCATTTAATAATAGAGTTGAATTTAACTACGTTATTATCAGTTAATAATAGCATCGTTAAATTAATATGTCTTATCAGCGACGTCTATTTGACTAAATAAAACATAAATCAATTAAACTGAGTTAAATATATAATTTTCCCATGCAAGATCCATAGGCAGTCGAAGGATGACATTTGCAGCTTTGTATAGAGCGGTGTTGAAAGCATTGCTAGGCTTGCACTCAATGTAAAAAAAAATATTATATGGTATTTATTTCTAACTTGTATTATCCTAGTTTAGATCAATACTTACTTACATCATGTCATACGGTAACTTACATCATGAGAACTGCAACTGTCTAATTGAAGTGTTGCTACTGTTTGCAACTAAGAAGCTAGTTGAAGCTTGAAAGAGACGAACACTCAGTGCATGTGGTCAATAGGAATATGTGAAGCTATTAGAAATTACTGGCCTGGAGATGTTGGCAGACAATTCTATATGGGTTCAATGGACGGGGGTTGCGCATGCCCGAAGCAAGTTTGGAATGTTTACACAAGTAAGACTGTCAACGAATACTTTCGAATACAAATCACTACAAAAGGCAGCTTAAATTGCGACGGGGTGGGACAACGGTTTGCGACGGCTAAAAAAGCGGCCGTCGTTAGCCGTCGCAAACCGTTGCTCAATTTCCAGAAATATAACGGCTGAACCATCCTCTTCCTCATTCTATTTTTTACCCAAAAACTTTCCAAAACTCTACCGGTCGCCTTTCCTTGCTGCTCCGATTCCAAGCCTCCAATTTCGCTTCCAAGGTATTGATTTCATTCTACCATGTCTTCTAGCTCTAGTTTATGCTTAATTAGGGTTAATTAGAGGCTTTGGTTGCTAATTTATATGAGTTTGCAAAATTGAATGTTTATGGATATGAAATTGGTTGTCTCGAGAGATGTTTATGATAACGGTTGTGTTGTAAGTTGATTTGGAGATAAGTGTAATTGATTACGAGGGTAAAATCGATGAATATTACATATGTAATTGATTTAGGAGGTTGAAAACAATGATTATCACGTGTTTAATTAGACGTACGATGATTGTGTTGTATGCAGAATGTGTGGTATGATGATTTGAGAATGAATGGAATTAATGTAATTGTTTAATGGTAGTAAATTGATTATTATTCAAATGGTGCAACGATGTCCCTAGTCTACATGCATGCACTGTTATGTCCCCATCGGATGCAAGAATGGTCGGTCCAAAAGAATGCACTTGCAATTGAAAAAAAATTGTTTTGTTACTATAATATTTAGTAATCAAAGGTTGATTAAAAATGTTAATTCAAAATGGTTCGTAATTTAGGTTTAGATCGGTAAGAATCTTGTTAAATGTAATGAAAATCATATAACTCAACTCTTTGAATTTTTTATGAAATGAAATAATTAACTTGAAAGCTTAGTTTATCTTTCAAAAATTTAAACTAACTAAAATTAATTTTATAATTTATACATTAAACTAAAATGAATCAAAACTTACTAAAACTAATTATCATGTTAGTTTACGAATTGAAATTATGAAAAATTATTATGTAGACGCTATATAGTCAAGGCGCGCACATAGGCGCAAAAAGGCGTAAGGTGCAAGTAAGGGGCTTTTTTGAAGTTTAAGGCGCACCTTTTACTGAAGAACAAAAAAAGCGCAAAAATGTCCAAAGCGCAAAAGACGCCCTTTTTCATTTGATGTGTGTTTCTTGTTTTAAACTTAGGTTGAATGTGTTTTGACTAGTTATGTGAACCCCTTAGATAAATTTGGCCCCGTCCGACAAGTGTTGTATATTATCGTTATATGGATATTCGTTTTTCCATAAAACGGAAATCTATATTCATCTGATACAATATTTGTTGGATTTGTCCTTGTATTGGACAAGTTACAAATATAATAACGTAACCATATTTTATAAATCATTTCAGTTTAAATGGTTAACGAAATTTCGATGGCACTTCCTTTTTGTTTCCTGTGTACACGCATTTGTGTACGATACAGGGACCAAAGGGAAGTGCTGCCGAAATTTTGTTGAACCGTTTAACTTGAAAGGATTTATAAAATATGCTTACGTTATTATATTTGTAATGAGAAGTAGGTAGACCGGCCGTCAAAGTAGAAAGAAATAAACAAAAAAAAAACTGAAAACATGAAGTAGTTGTAAATGAAATTTTACAAGATTTCAATTAATACAAAGTATTTGATCGAATTTTCTAACATATTTGTTGCAAATCAGGAAAATGTTCGATTATTTTCGTGATCGTAGTTGGATGTATCAACCCCGTACCAGTAAGAAAGGGTCGATAAAGGAACATTTTTGTAATGGTGTCCAAGAATTTATTAGATTCGCTAAATCTAATAATCGGAGTAACCTAGACATTCGATGTCCGTGTAGTAAGTGCAAACATTTGAGGCATTCGATGTCCGTGTAGTAAGGGCTTTTTTTAAAACAAAGGCAAGATTTACATTTGATGGAAATAATATTCCAGACGAAGCAGCGTATCAAGCGGATCTTGAGCCGAATACTGAAATTATAATAGCTGATGACATTGATGTCGGGTCGTTGAATGATGAAGCGAATGTGTTAGTAGATGCATTTGAAAGTACTGAAGAAAATGATATAGAGTATGAGACTGAGTCTGCATCCGAAGATGATGAAGACTGATGTTATGTATTTATGTTATGTACTATTATGAGCTATGTATCATGTTGTGTACTCTTCTGAGCTATGTGATAACAATGTTAATGTTGAATATGTATATGTGTTATGCATTGTTCTTGTCATGTATGATTTATGTAATGATAATGATGACTGATGTTAATAATTCAAGTTATTTTGTATGCATTATATGATTGTAACAGATATGTCAGATAGACGCTGCTCGAGGAGTTCATCTCAGCCGACTCCTTCACCATCTCCGGCGCCAGGTGTAGGTCCTAGCAGCTCTGAGCCAGATCTGCGGCGATGTGCAAAGGTTGTTCCGAAGAGTGCTGGGTAAGTATCTAATTTATTTCAGTTTAAATTAGTTAAAAATATATGGTTTATCTATGTAAACATGTACACAGCACCGGGTTTGAAATCGAGCCAGCGGATTTCATTTTAAAAGTGTCGAAGTACTCGTACACGAGTAGGATGTCTGGGACTTGGCCTCATTGGGATAGTATCCCACCCCACATCAAGAACGCCATTCTAGCCGATTTGCTGGTAAGTATTTATTTATTTTATTATTGGAAATTCATATATACTATAAATAATTCAAAATAAATTTAATTTGCAGGCGGTTGTTCGTGTAGAGGAGTAGGAAATGCAGGTTTTTTTTGACACACTGGAATATTAAAATGCGAAAGAATTACCGAGAAAAAATTTCCAGGACGAAGATATCACGGAAGAAGCCTAAACGGATGGCTGACGATGCTTGGGCTGGATTTCTAGCATATTGGGATACTGAAGCAGCGAAAGTAAGATATAATGAAAAAAATCACATTTATGTGGTTTTTGATGCTTCTACATGCAGAGGCTCATGCAGGATTTGTAACAAGTCCTATAATTTTGGATCTCATTATTGGGGTTAGTTATCAGTTGCAAGTAATGGGGTTACCATATTGTTGAAGTTGGTCACATTGTTGCTTGGCTGAAATGTCGCTTTTTATTCTAGTTTTGTAAGCATGATTCTATTTAACTTTACACAAGAAGCAAAAAACTGGGTTAAAAACTCAAAAAACTAGTATTTCAATTGGCATTACAGCTATTCGTTTGGAACATTACACCTGAATTCAGGATTAAATGCAATTTGGAAGCTCTTTATTGTTCGTTAGCTTTCATCTAGCATCAACACACATTACCCATGACATACAACAAATTAATATATAGTATTGATAGTAATACAAAATCTTAGTTGTAATTCTTCTGAGATTTAGTCACAGTTAAATGTGTTAAAAGGCAAGGTATACGGTTTTAGAAACAATTTGTAAGAAATTTGGTGTATGTATAATTTTTACTGATGAATTGCTTTAAGACCCGGCCCGTACCCAAGACAGGCGAGACAAATGTCTAGGGCATCATTTGCGTAAGAGGCATCAAAAACCAAAAAAATTCTACTGCTAATCAACAATTCTCTGTCGCATCAAAAATCACAGCGACACCGACAGGCTTTGTCACGCTCCACAGCGATAAGGACAGAGGCGACGCTCCACAATGGCAGGGACAGAGGCAACTTCGACGCTTCGTAGGGCTGCAACACCTGCTGCTCTTTTTTCAATTGCAATTTCAACTCGATTTTGCTCGACTCCCTCAAATCTTGCTATTTGGAGTCGGAATTGATCTAGGTAATTTCAATTTGTAAGAATTTCATAATTTTTATAATTTGCAATTTCATTCTACTGCTCACAACACAAGTTGAACCGAACTATTTCAGTTTGCAGGAGGGCTTCCGACTTCAGTTTGCAACGAGACAGAATCATAGAGGCTAGGACTTCCACTTTCAATTTGCAGGTCTTCATTTGTTCAATATTATATTTCTGACAAGAGAATATGTCAAGCTTGATTAATTTATTTCAATTTGAAATAGCATCTTTCTAGTAGAGAATTTTTGTAATACCATCTTCTATTTGCAGGCCTTCATTTGTTCAATTTGCTACAGGTCTTCAATTTGCGGACCATATGATTGCAATAGGTTAACAATATTCTGACAAAAGACAATAATAAACATGTAAGTTTAATGTTCATTTCAATTTTTGGTATTTGCTGATTACTCTGTTTGGTTTCAATATAATTAATTTATTGGTTAATAAGTTGTGAATGGATTAGTTTTTTGAATTATGGTTAATAAGTTGTGAATGAATTATGAGTTATGAATTATGAACGAAAGTATAATTATTTATTGGTAAACAAATGAGACTAGGCGTTCAAATATCAGTCCAAACAAATGTCCTCTGTCCATATTCCATATAGATGCTTATCTATACTATATTATAATTACTGAGTTTCATTTCAGGGACGCTGAGGCTATCCAGCTCAGCATTTCATTTTAGAACTCAAAGGGTCGCAACTTTTATTTTTCCCTCGATATCGGACATCCCCTCTTCATCCTTCTTCCCAACGCCCCAAATTACAGTTTTTTCCTCTTCTTCTTCTGTCCAAAATCAGAGAGTTCCATGTCTGCTTTATTACCTCAAACCTAATCTCCAATTCTTTCCATGTCAAACAAAAAAGTCCCTTTCGTCGCCATTCTCCAGTCCCCCTACAAAGTTGGACTTACCAATTTAGTTTCTATTGAATATATCTTTGATTTCTTGATAATTTGATACCCAGATCCAAAGGTATCGTATAAACTAGAATTGCAACAAATCTATGCTATAGTATTATTATTGAGTTGGATTTCGGGAGCGCACAAGCAATCTACGATGTTTTTCTCTATATTAAACTCAAAGGTTACGTCTCCATTTCTCCTTTTCGCCTACGCTGTCAAATATCTGCTTTGCAGCCCGTCATCTCAGCTTCCTCCAACGTCGTCTGGCAAATTCCGGGTGGTCGGAATTGATTTATCATAGATGCATCTTCAAGATTGCCAGCTCTTCCCCTAAGGTAAACACATGCTCTTTTTTCTTAGCCACCGATTGTTAATTAGTCAGGTTCCTCTTCTTAGCAATTCTCTTTAATTAGGGTTGTTGCATTCAGATATCAGCAATCCAAAGTGAATTCTTATATTAGAAACAAATCCATGTATCCGTCGTTCATACCAGTGGTGTATTGTACAACGCATTCATTACTAACCTTTGTAATTGTAAATTAGGCAGTTTTGTAGACTGTTATATCTACCTTTTGCTTGATAGTACTATCATATTATGGGTATTGTGTACAGTTCATTAGTTTATTAAGGTCTTCTTGAATGTGAATAGAATGATGTGTTTAAAGTAGGTTTTCAACTAGGAAAACTCTCTTTATATCTGTTTTTCTCAAAAATCTGGAACATGGCTGCAAGTGTTGTTGCCTTTATTTTATCCAACTTTTAACTCATAATCCATGTAGCTTATAAATGAAGCCAAAAGCACGGGTAGTTTATTGTTTTAAAATCCCATGGCTCAATCATCTAGAAATAATATTTTTGCGGGTAACGACTGTAATATCTCTTACGGGTACTGAATAATTTGTTCCGATGATTGTTGCCTCTTCAATGTTATTATTGTAGTGTACTTAGCATGATTTCTGAATTATCAATAACAAATCATGAATGGTGTCATTAGTTTCATTTAATTTCTGCGATTTGTTTGATTTTTTTTAGGTCTTCTTCCTTTACTAACTTAATTTAATTTTTTTCCCCATTTGCTGCAGTTGCCTATGATTTATATCCTACCTCACCAATTCCTTCGCTACCTTCAGACAGTTTTCAGGTATGATTTTCACTCATTCTAATAGTGCGTTTTTTTAATTATTCAAATACTACAGATTGCTTTTAGGATACTTGCTTTGGAACTTTATCAAATGAAATACTTGCTTGGGAACACCTTTTAAGGCATGTAATTGCTTTTCTTATATTCCAGTTTTAAGGCATGTAAATGCAAACTGAGAATTGCATGAACACCTTTTAAGCTGTACATTTTTAATAAAATTTTAATTTATCAATGATTTCTTATAATATGCATCATTTATTTTGGGATGTAAATTGATTAACTGAGATTCTCGCTAATCCTGTCCACATGTGTTGTTTTCAGAGACACCTCAAGCATTGATGTACTAAATTATTCATCATTTAGTGGTAAAAATTTAGTTGGTGATCATGAATTATGAGAAATGTTATTGTTAACAACACATGATTTAAAAGATTTGATGAAACATAATATTCTAATTCACTTATCAACCATGATGACACCAAGGAAATAATTTTCAGATACATAAGTTTTTTAATACCATCTTTTCTTTCTTTTTTGTAAGAGTAAGTGATCGACGATGACCTTTTTTTAGTGTTATAATTATAATTAATTATGATTTTTTTAATTTCCATTATAATTCTTCATATTATTTGTTCTCAAGTGCCCTCACATATGTTTTCTTTACATATATAGTTCGCATGAACGCCAGTAACACGAAATCTCTAATTAACTAATGAAACTCTGGACATAATTATAGTTAGTTACATGCTGCTTACATATCTTCTTTATTATATATAATATGCTTAAATAAGTACATGAATTACCTACTAATAGCAATCAATGCATAGAAATAAGCTTAAGGGAGATGAGAGTGAAAAAAAAATCAGTTTCTTTATGGCAGTCAAGATGTTAAAAGGAAAATTATACAAATATGCATCATTATGATGTTTTATCGGATTTCCTAACTTTTTGCCCACAACTTATAATATAGCCAACAAATAAATAAGTGTTTAATTCCTGTCCATATTTGCTTTACAAATTATACGATTATACTTATTTACAAATTGCATATATCTTTTGCTTTGAATGCAATAAGTTTCATTATGGAGGGAACTAACAAAACTATATTTTGTAAATTAGTATATTTTGATGTTTAGCTCCTTATACCATTAATATATAGTTCATAGCCGAAGGCGGATAACATGCAAGAGTAATATTTGATTTTAATAACATATGAATTCAGCCATTCCTTAATATATCATGAGTTATCTTTGCCTTATTACATTATTTTTTTAGTTCGGGAACGACTGAATGCTATCTCCTTTACTGCCTATGAACAAAACATTACTAAAATTGGATTGCATGTGATGGAGTCTATCAAAGTGAATCTTTTACACTTAGCATCCAAATATTTTCTCTTTGTAATTTTCCTTTAACATACACATGTTGCCAGGTGCCAAGGTTAGCTATAAGTTCTTCATAAATTTTAAAAGTTGACTAATGGGGAAAGGTTTAGACAAATGGTAAGAAGTAAAGATAATAGTTTGCAAATTTTTTGTTTCATTTTTATAATTCAGAAGATCATGTTTTCTTCGACTAATCAGATATGTATCCTAATGGAACTTAGGATGATGAGACATCTTCCATTTGAAAATTTTAACTTTAAGCTTGAACATTCAATGCTCAGAGATGTATCCTGATCACTTAAGTGTCATGCCACTACTCATTTTTGGATAATAATATATTATCTCATGTTTGTGAGATTTATGTAAAAAAAAATTAACCATACAATACACACACACACACACACACACATATCATGATTTGTCATGAAAACAGCTTGGATCTAAAAAAATTAGGTCATATTATTATGTTTCTTCATTTAGCGCATTTAACTTTAACTATTAATAACTTTTCCAGAAAGTGGTGGATACCAAGTGCCAAAGGCTCCCGTACTCAAGCGCGAGAGGACTTCCCAGGTCAGTCTCCCGTCTTGGTACTTTGGGTACTTATTTTAATTTATCATTTATATTTCATTTCATTTTTGAAATCAACTACCCATCTTCCCCTTCGTCCGTCCGCAATAATCAACAACTATTTATTACAAATTTCATTTATGTCGAGGTTCTATGCTGGCATCGTATATTTATTTAGCCCAATAGTCTATTCTTTTTAAGGTATGAATCTGAAGTTATGTTCGTTCATATGATTCAATTTAAATTGGTTCTTTGTTGATTCCATGTTGTTTTCGTTTGTACAAGAGCAGTAGGTCAAATATAATTATACAAATGGGCTCATTTTCAAAGATTACCTTATTAGGATGGCATGTTCTTTTGTAAAAAAAAGCCTGTGTTTTTTTATTTTCAAAATACAGGACTCGCTTTTACATACTCATAATCTTACAAAATATCATGCTTACATTTTTAATCTGCCAGTGGTTCTTAACCACGATCCATAAGGAGGGTGGCAAAGCCTAATATGCATACTGATATCATTCTTTATGGAGTCGGATAAAGTGTTTGTTCATGTGTCTACAGCTGTATATTTCCCTGGCTTTTACATTTAATTAAGTTCAGTACTTTATTATGTCAATTTGAACCAATATAATGCAATCAGGCAGTGCTTTTATTTCCTAAATATTAACAATGGAAAACAATTTATAGCAAATTTGCCACTTCATGAATTTTCCATGTCTGGTAATGCATGCATTATCCTTGCATTATTTAGTTGACAAAAATCAGTAAGCTCACACCTTATGGAAATATAAAGTTGGGTATTCTATGCATGTTATTTATACACCATGAATAAATAATGTGAGCACAAATGTGATAACATTAAAGAAATTGTTTTGGCACATGTGCATCTATACTTAGAAAACATGTTCACAAACAGCTTAGAACACTGTACTATATTATACACTTCAAGATTGCTGCATTCACCTTCTCTGCCATTAAATATGGTATTACCGATGATATGCGTCATGAAACCAAGGTGTCAAACTCTAAACATTGATCATATTTACATCCCAAATGAGCCTAACATCCACATGGAATTATTTACAATTGATTAATGCTAATTCCTAAATTGGTTTGGATGTGAATGGTTATACCATCATGTGTTCACATTTAATAAACAAGTGGATTTTTCTTTTTATGCCCATCTGCAGATACTGTATTTTTTTGAAATCAAATTTGACTATAAGCTACATTCTCATAGGCAAGTTGTTAGTAAATCATGCATTAGATATGAAGCAAGTCATTTAAAAGAAGTTCAAAACTTGCTTAAACTGGTTTTATTTTGTGAAGTATATGTTTTTTTGTTTGTTATGATTTGCTGTTTACCTTATTTGCTTCCATATTTAGTTTGAATGAAATCAACGTTTTGTCCCATAACATGCGACTTTCCATATTGATAGAAAGCAACCATGGAATCTACTTTTTATACCATTTTCATTAAGAGTTTTTTAGCCAATTATATGCACTCTTAATCTCAAACAATTCACAAATTAGCACTATAAAACAAATTAGCACACAAGGTTGATATATATCAACGTAGAAGTGCTCGGTGAGTAATATAATGACCAAGTCATCTTAGTTATTTACATAGTAATGGTTATATGGGGTCACTATCCGAAAATAATTTTACATGTGCCATTTTATAAAATGGGCAAACAGTCAAATATGTAGATTCTCACTTTTCGACTCTAACACTTACTTAATCAGCGACATGCTCCAATGAGTTAAAAAAAGTGTTACTTTGCAACAACTAATAAGCAAAGAGAAGAGAGATGATAGCATAAGTTGAAATATAGGATACTTCATACACCATATAACCTTTTTCTGTCTTTTAAATATTTTCAATTGTTGTTTTGCCTTGAGTCATCGCAAAAAGGTAACGGACTATGTAATAGATTTTTTCTATTGGATATTTGTATTTTACCTACAAATCATACCAAAAATTTATTTTAGTTTGAAAATTAACATGGACACCATAGAAAGGATAATTTATGTGAATGTATAAGCTTTTCTTACTATTTTATTATTTTCCTTTAATCATTTAAAATGAGGGATATTTTTTTTGAATATTCTACTCTATTTGTAGAAGCGTGAATATTCTTACGAATATATGATACTTATGAGTTATGACCTAAGAACAATGATCGCATTGGGTAGAATTATATGGAAGAACACTCTTCTCATGGCTTCCCAGGCCATCATGAGTTTTATTGTATGTACATGCACCATATTGGATGGACTAATTATAATAATATCATCATTTTTTGTTGTTTCCATCTAAGAAATATATGATACTTTTATTCGAAAAATTTAGGCAATGAAGAATGGATAAATTAGCTTTATAATCATTTTTGGCTTAGGATTCTTTGGTTGTAGTATGTTAACCATGTATTTTGGGCTTTTGCTAAATACATAACTCGATGCCAATAATTACTTAAATTTTATGTAGTAAGTGGACTACAACGATAGAGTTTCTTTGGATATGATAAAATAGAATTTAGAACGTTCATGTGAATTTTTATCAAATAAAAGTCAACTGATATCCAAATGCATAAAAGTTGTCCTCGGCGAAGGATGGATACCAATTGCTTACATTTTATTCTTTATATTTATAATTTATGCTATTCAATTTGGTAATAATATATTTTCATACCACCATATATAGTACATCTACCATCGAGGGTTTAATGTTAAGTCACTTGACATTAGATAAAAACAACGATGACAATAAAAAAACGTAAACTTATTTTCATATCATAAAGGATTAAACTCTTTTTTGAGAATGTCACCAAAAATAATTACTAAAATTTACAATTAGCAAATATATTCTATATGCAACTTTTTTCTTTTTGATTATTAGTTTTTGAACCTTGAACATTTTTTTTTCCGGAGATCGTACCATGTTCTAAACTGCTCTGTATCTTTGATAGTTTTATAAATATTGATGGGTAATCATTTGTAATTATTTGGATATTATGAAATAGTCAACTAAACGAGTTGATGCAAATCTCATTTGTAGTCGCAAGTCTTATATTCCCAGCTAATTAACTGTAGACATCAAGCCACATGAATTATAATAGTATAATACATAGTATGGTAGTGAACCTTACACGTTTATCAGGTAAATGAACTTGAAAAGTGACATGTATGCATTTGGTGCGGTTCTGCTATAGCTTCTAACAGAAATAAAGTCAATAGAAAAATTGTCACCAATCAATGCCAAGCTATAGTCTCTTGGGTATGTTGTAAACATTGCCTTTGATTTGCACTAGACTGGAAATTTCGAATACGGTTCAATAATACGACCATTTTGTGTTTTTTAGGATATCCCTTAACTACAGATAAATTGCCCTTTTTAGTAGACCCAACAATCAAAAATACTGTGGACTTGAAACATTGCGCAAAGTAGGATGTTTTTAGTAAATCTATATGCCATTTAATGATATTTTATCATTTAATAAACTTTGTATAGATGGTTGCATAAGTTGGACAAATCATTTTCTAATGTCGTATGTTATTAAGAGTCCATACACAACTTAAGTGATTTAAATTGGCTGCAGCCACTGATGCAATTCTTTTAGGTGTTAAAACTCTTTAGGGCTATACCCTGTTGAGACATGACCAGCATGGGTGAAATTTGTACGGACGTAAGCTTTTGCTTTCAAAAATAGCCTTTGACATAATTCCATCACTTTAAGTGAGCAAACCTCCACATTCTTTCTGTGTTAATGTTCACAAATGATTTAGGAATATGATGCATTATATTCGCATCAAAGAACATTAGTATGAAAAGAATGCATTATATTTATAAATAACATTTCACCAAAAATGATAACAAGTCTATTATTGTTTTTTTTATCACCGCTACTTCCACTTAAAGTGTCAGTCATCTTAAGGCTCAAATAGATAGAAGAGATGAATATTTTGAATGGGAAGTTACTGCCTTAGTGGATAAATTTATCAGCATTAAGTAAATGGTACATATCTATGCTCTTTAGTCTTTATATGTTGTTTCTGGGTAAAATTCATTATTTTTCTCCTACTTTTTTAGATTGGGTTTATTTATATGTTCCAACATTCTCCATATATTTGCTTTATGCTACAAATTCAGGGGTTGGGGACAATATTATTGTTCTTCGTCATGCATTTCCTTTTGTATTCAGAAAAC
Organism: Allium sativum; assembly: GCA_030737875.1. Lineage (NCBI taxonomy): Eukaryota > Viridiplantae > Streptophyta > Magnoliopsida > Asparagales > Amaryllidaceae > Allium > Allium sativum. The sequence goes on along the minus strand of CM060913.1, from coordinate 460,783,300 downwards.
ATGAAACTTCACACATATTTTGATTTTTGTACAGGCTTATTTACAAAAGAAGCCTTTTTTAATGCAATGTTTCTGACATGTGCGAAGAGAGACAAGCAACCCAACCATTAAAAGAGATCATAAGCACTAGAAATGGAATCAGTAACAATAACATTAGTGTCAATGTTTTACATAACCAAGAGTTGTTAATACAAAACACAAATTTCTAGCATTAGTTCAGGTGAGTTTGGCAAGTGTAAAGAGTGCTTTAAACATTAAAAAAAATATGTAATTGTCGTTGTCCTGTTTTCCTTTAACATCCATTACCTTTCATGTTGTCCATGCTTTTTTCCTTTTACGTTATTCCAACAATTAATAGGTTATGTGATTGCATAAAAGTTAAATTTACTTTCGTTTCCTGGGCTCAAAAGTCAAAACTTCATCCAATGGTATTAAGATGTTTAGATGTGGGATTTTGCTGTATAGAATTTGATCGTATTAATATCATGGCATGGTTAATGAATTTACTTTTGCAATCCACGGATTGATCTTACAACTAAATCATAATTGGCGCGTGCTTCTTTTGTGTGCATGTGTTTTAGAAAACCCATTTGCATGGAATAGCGGTGTTACTGTTGCAAACTAATAGTAAAATAACCCTTGCAAATAAAGGTTTACACAGTTATCTGCGTCATGTTTAATATATTTTGAACATACTAGACTATGCAAAATGTATGGTAGAAAGAATGTACCTGTATTTGTTTACATTGTACAGGCAACTGTGGGTTTTAGCATAATGTATATAGTGTAGTTCTTAAAGCACAAAAAAAATTGCTATTGATTACCATTAACCGCCAACCAAACGCTATTTGATCGGTGGAAAACCATCGTGCACGTTAAAAAAGATGAAAAAAATTTCACGGTGGTAGCCTGTAGCACTTTTACGGGTGTTTTTAGCAACATACTATATATAATAATGCTTCTATAATAAGTATACTAAAAAATTTACAATCTAAACGATATAGTTTTATATAATATTCAACTTTTACTCTGCATTTTACAATGCACATCTACTTTAAAAATATTATTGTTTATGTTATAGTAGGAAAATGCTTACGTGATATTTGTTGCTCTTCTTCATTTGCATGTTAATACGTAATGTTGCAACATAGAGGTTGATGACTTTTTGTTTAGCTTCTACGAACTTGACGTGGCATTCACTTTTTGCCAAATAAACTGTAGTAGTTTTTTTCTAAATAAACTGTAGAAATTTTTAGCTTTATATGGATTTTAATTTTTTTCCTTGATATTTTCTTCTCTTTCAACATTTGTACCATGTTTACCTGTTACTATTGCATACCCTCTTGCTGCATGCCCATAATTTTGTTTTCCAATAAATATGGCAAATGCTAATACTTTAAACATTCATCCTTTGCTTAAATTACAAAACCACTGTATCAGTTTTATAATGTTAATCTTAATAAATACCCATATGCATCATATTATAATTTTAGATTTTACGTATCTACTTTTTTTCGTGTTCTTTGCGCAATTTTGCTAATTTTCAGACACAAACGCTAACATACACTACTACTTTATTTGATTAACTTTATTTACTATCACTAGAAGCGGTGCGGTGCTTGAAATCTTTAAACATAACCAGCACTACTATTATATTTGTTGTTTTTAATTATTTGTCTTGGCTATTATATTTACATATGAAACCATTACATTATACATAACTTCATAAAATCTTCTTACATTAACACGCTTCTTCTGTTGGTCTAACATTTATATTTATCAATTATATACGTTTGAAGTTGTAATTGCTCAAAACACTTTTAGTTATTCTATCTCTTACTTTCACTTTGTCTGCGCAAATATTACTTAAATATATGTTTAAATGACTATCATTTATTCTATTTGATTATTATAACCACGTGATCCCTTCCATGCTATGAACATTATAATTTAACATGCTCTTTATAACTCAATTCCTTTTCAGTGCTATAACATATATAAACATCTTTATAATGAATGATATGATATCTTACCCTATTTGTTTTTTTAAAAAAAATACCTTTGTCTCTCTTTATATTTTATTTTGTTTTACTCTATAAAATCAAATACATCTATGCAGTCTGTAATCTTTTCGATAGTTGTTTTTCAAGTAGCACTCCCTTTCAATTGTAAACGTAAATGTAGATTAAACTATTTGCGCCAACCCTTGTGCGAAGCACGGGTTCATACTTGTTAAGGGAATTACTATTTTGCCTTTGCAAAGTTATAGTGAAAAGGTAGCTAAACATATCTGCCTTATCTTTTTTGTTTTGTTTGAAGAGATAAAACTAGCTATGACAGTCTCTGTAAACTAGCTAAACATATGGTGAGAAACTAACTAAGACAGTCTCTGTAAATTACTATTTTCCCAGTAGAAAAAAGATATCACTTCAGTCAAAATTTTCAGCAGTTATTTTACAAAGTGGGACAACAAAAATGAACAATTTTGTTTTCGTCTAGGGCATTAAATACTATCGGGCCGGCCCTAATTGCTTTTTGTGCATGCATGTCACTGACAGCATTGGTGGAATTAATCCTATAATGAGCAAACAAGTGCTCTGACTGAAATACAAAGGTTGTATTGCTCTTCAAGTCCTACTCGAACTGATATTGCTGCCAATAAAAATAAAGTTCATGTTGGTGGCTAACAGTCCTCTATAGGTAATGCTAACACTCATTTTATGTAGTCATTTTCAATTTTTGCCTACTTTTTTTTGTCTTAAATCAAAACACTTTCCATGGGGTCTTCCAAAAGCCGTCATGCTATTGCAAGTTCAATGTAGTTCATTTGTAACAGGGACATGGTTGGATGTTGGTGGCTAACTAGTATGGGTGAAAGGCCCTATGTTTGGCCAAAACAATATGCAGTAACAGGGACATGGTTGGATACTTGTGAAAAGCAACCTTTGGAACTTAATTACTGTAGTTTGCACTTGTATCCTCTGCTCTACCTTACTACTGAAGATGACTGAAGTTAATTTATAATATACTCAAATGTTGTATAATAATACCGGGTGATATGTGTACACAAATTGGGAACAAAACAGTTAACTTTTTGTACACATTCCCAATTTAGTGCAATGCTGCAAGGTTACAGCAATGCAAGACTTAAATGCTGTATAATATTTTGAATGGTGTATAATAATATATTCTCTTTGCATTTGGTAACTTTTTTTTTTTTTTTTTTTTTTTGCAATCACATTGTGCTAGTAACAGTATACAGACTCAAGATCAACGAGATCGTGTTACTCTGGACGGTTTGATGAGAAAAAAGTGCAGGCTATTGGGTTGGGATAAAAACATAGTTGCGGATTGGACAATAGCAAAAACTGATCCTGATGTTATGGTGGAAGCTTTTTTGTTTAAGCCAAATTCGGAGATGTTCACTATCAAACATTCGGTTGGATCTACCATCGCATGACACAAAGATTACGTTTCCTTAGCCTAGTGTTGGTACTTATGAAACTAGTTATGTAATTTATGTTAGAATTATGTCGATATAACTTATCTAATCTTTTGGAACGTAAACTCGTCTAAATCTTTTGGAATGTAAACTTATCTAAATCTTTTGGAATGTAAAATTGTCTAACTTTTGAAATTGTTGGAATTTAGACTTTCGCTTTAGTCTTTTATTATGTGTTATTATGTGATTTTGATTGTTGCATTACAATATTTATTTCATGCTAGAATATTCATTATTATTATTATGGATGTATATGGTTGATTGCCTGTTGTAAAAATAGGTTTACCAAGTAGTCTATTACAACAGTCGACAACTACTGTAATATAATGTATTACAACGGGATAAAGCCCTTTGTAATTTACTACCTATTACAACGGGCAAAATAGCCATTGCCATAGAGTCGTTGCACGTGATAGAGAAAGTTATCACAACGGTCATTTACAACAGTAACTGGCCGTGGTAAAAAAGTCATGACCTATTACGACGATGCATATTAGGACAGGCGTATGCCCGTTGTAAAAAGCATATAACAGTGGTTTTTGCCCGTTGTAAAAGGGCTGTTTTCTTGTAGTGATTTTAGAACAAATTGTTTATAAGGTTCAAATCATTATTTTTTGCTTATCAAGCAATGTAAATGTGAATCTTAAAGATCATATTATAACATCCTAAGCATCTGGTTTGGAATCATATTGAACTTCTGGTTCAAATAAAATATGTAAACAACTTCAAGTTGTTAAAATATATTCTTTAGTACAATATGTAAATGTAAATATATAAGCAATATACAACTCATTTTGAAAATTGTGAAACCTTTGGATGCATCATCATTTCCCCATTTGATGTAACTTTTTTAAGAAGTACAATGTTATTATTTCACACTGTTTCAAAGAGCTTCAGGCTTTTAAATTATGAATTATTTCAAATTCATTGATTGATGAACTTTAGGTTCCTATGCATACACACACAAAAAAAAAAAAGTATATCAAGTTTATTAATTTATGATGAACTTTTGGTTCCAAGCCTTTTTACATCTAATTTAGAAGCTTTACGTTCTTGATAATTGTCAAGATTTCAAACTTATGAACTTTTTTTTTCATAATTCAAGACTTCAGGTCTTAGACTTCGAGTTATACAACTTCTAGTTTAAAATTTTCTTTGCACAAATTCAGGTACTTATTCAAATCTTTTTATTTCTTCTACTACATTAGTTATTACTTGCTAAATACATCGAATAATGGTACATATATTTATTCTTACTTCAAACACAAACATGCATCATTTAACTTACAATAACTAATGCATTTGATACATTTATCATAATATGGTAATATATAATATTACCATAATGATACATTTAATGCATTTGTTATAAAAATAATGGAAATAGCTTTTATGTGGTCCAAATATATGAATCAAATAAATAATTTTTACTTGAACAGAATAAAATTTGGATTTAGCAACAATATTGACCAATTATAAAACTAAAATGAACAACTTAAAGTTGTACTGCATTTCTCAATAATCATGTTTTGTAAAATACCATATATATGCATAATGTCTAATCAAGAATTGAGTAAACAGGCATAATCATAGAACAAAGATTTTACATTCTTTAATATAAGTGATTCGATAAATCTGCAGATTTGTACATAAAATTCACAAAAATAAAAAATTACATGCCTTTGATTCAAATTATATAATCCATATAAAGATCTTTTAGATCTTGTTTTTTAACATCAAAATTACCTCTTACCATGATAGAAACTACAATTTCTAAATTTTTCCATTTCTATAACAAAAATTGCTTTTGCACTCACTTCGGGTGTGCTAAATTAAGATCAATATTTTGATCTTAACTTAATATGATACTCGAAATAGTGTTACGGATCACTATAATAACAGGTTGGCTTTTCCAAAAAAATCTGATCTTCGAGATGCATATTATCTTTTTAAGTTTTTTTTCCTAAGAAACAATAAAATATTTCTTCTGGAAATATGATATGTTAAATTACCATAATAAAACTTCAAGTTTTATCATAATTTATATGCAATTATTGTATACTTGAAATTGAAGCATCTTTTCTACAAAGTACTTTTGTTTACAAATGAGAGTCATTTCACTATTTTTAATGTAATGTTCTCTTTCGACAATAAATTTCTTTAAGAAGTTACGTGTGGCATAAAATTGGAATATAAGGCTTCTGTCTTTTATTAAAACTTTTCCTTTTATTGCCTTTTTAAGTCCTTTCCTATTATTGAATTCTATTACCTTTGCTATAAGCAAATATTAAGCACACGTATATGCTTTGAGGCTATTTCATCTTTTGAAGGCTTTAAAATTTAGCCTTTTGTCTATGAACTTCAGGTACTTTTTTTCAAATTTTAAAGGATTTGTTTACATCATGTTTCAATTTTCCCTTTTTCAATTTCACTTCCCATGAGAAATCAATATTGCTATTGAGTTTAAACACTACACCACTACATTTTATACCCATAATTTGTTGGATATCCATTCAAATATCATCTTTTTAAGAGAGATTCTGTTTTTGTTGGGTATGCATAGAAAAGTCATCATTTTTTTCAAGAATGTTATATCTTCAGTTTATCCGAAGAATTACATATGACAAGTAGTAGTAGATCGGGAAAGATAAATTAGATCTATCTCTATATCATCGATAATGTAAACAATACATATATAATCGAATCTCCATTGGATTTGAAAAAATAAAAATTTGATCCGCAAAGAATTGATGGAGTAAATCTAGAGACATATGTAGGGTAAATAAAAATAATTAGATCTAAAAAAATAAATCCATTAGAACCCAATCTAGATCTAAAATAATAATAGAGAAACAGATTTGGAAGTCTGAATCAGATATAGAAAAATAGAAGATATAACAAATTCATTGATCCATTAATCAAAGATTCTCAAACAAAATAATAATAATTGCATAACAAGTCTAGAAATCCATGAATTAATAATTCAAATGAAAATTACTTACATGACAAATATATAGATGTAGATCTAGAAGATTTCAAAAAATAGCTCTAATAGAATTTCGTGCTGATAACATGTTATAAAATAAAATAGATAAAAGGGGAGAAACTATTCGAGAGAACATAAGATATAATAGAGATACTTTTCATTTCTATTGATTCAAGTGTACAAACAATGTAAACAATATCTCTATTTATAGAGTCTACATTCAATGTAAATTACAGTAATGTCCCTTAGTGTATTCGCATATTCACCCTTGTTACTTTTATATATTACAACAGCCTCTAATAATAAATAGAGGCATATAACTCTCTTAATTTTCCTCTAATAGAATGGCTTCCGCACAAGCAATACGTAGTAGATGCAATAATAGTTCCCTTTAAAAGACTTCAACAAAGGCCAAAAATGTTCCCTTAAAGCGATGTATAATTATAAAGTGGATTCCAAATAATCCCAAACAATATGATTCTGTAGTTATACTTGTATTATAGATCATACAGAAGAAAGAAACGATGTACGACTATACTTCTACACACATCACATTTTATTCATCCAAGCTACAATTCAATAGAATATGCATATATAAAAATTCACAATAAAAGAGACATCCAAAATATAATTAACACAATAAAATTGGATTATATAATCGATTCATCACAAAAATGTAACAAGTAATACTAACTTGCATAAGTGTAAATTGCACCCATAACATAAAGTATATATGCAAATTTTAAAAATAGTTTATATTTAGGTTATTTCTTAGTAGAAGTCTACATAACAAGCTGAACTTTTCTATAACTAGTAGTAATGCTTCCAAACCTGTAACAATATGCCCGAAATAGGCTTAAATTCCAACCTAGAAAATGGCCCATCAGAACTTAGAGTCGCTCTAAACAGATCGTTGGTTCCTATATGGATTACTCATACTAAGCCAGCTACAAACAAAATCAGAACTCACAGCAGAAGGGACAAAATACAATAATTGAAAATAGATGTACCATTGATCAAAAACCATATAAATGTTGGTTACAACGAGTTTTAACTTTCAGAAGAGGTACATCAATAATAATTATAACAATAATCATGATACCGCTATAAATAATAACTAATAACTATGAGTCCTCCTCCATCTTTGTTGAAACCTAGATTGTTCACAACACCAAAGGTACTCTTAAAAGTACTTTACCAAAAGGTAAGCAAGAAAAGTAGAGCCACAACTTCACAAAACAAGCAAAAAGTACAGAACAAGAGATTTTAGAGTGGTTCAATCAAGCTTGATTTACATCCACTATGGAAACAACTTTTATTATCATCACTCGATATACAAAGTACATGAACATGCTCATAATGCTCATTTCTCTCTTTATGATCTAGATTACGCTTGGACTCGTGAAGGAAAGGATGAGATCTCTTAGCTTTGTGATGGAGATTTGGTAGATCTTCAATCACTTGAAGGCTTAATGATTTTCCTTAGCTTCGTAGAGAGCTTGAGTTAGATCCGTACATAGGAGAAGATGAGTGAAGATCCAAGAGTTATAATTGAACTTGGATGAATCTTCAATGGAGGATGATGATGCTTTGCTCCATGGATTGATGAAGGAGGATGTTGGAGTTGAGGAAGCCATTAATGATCTTTGAAGAAAGCTTGGAATGGAGAAAAAGTAACTTGACGGCACTTCGAGGTAACGCCCTTCGATCCCCCCAAAATGGAGGAAGTATGGGGGTACTTATAGGTGTGATCTAGACCAGGTGGCAAAGTCGTAAATATTAAGCTTTGGTCCTTAGGTCGCAACATGACCTAAGCTCTGGGCCGACAACGACCTTAAAAATCTCATGCGCCTTCAACTCTAAACCGAAGCTCTAGCCTATGGCGAAACGACCTAAGGATCCTTGGCGGTCTGAAGAACTGGACGATCTAAAGAGCAGAGCATGTTGTAGAACTTTTAGCGGGCTATAGGCTTGACGGTCTGAGGTTTTGACGAGCTAAGGAGCTAACGATCTAAAAGACTTGATATGCTAAGGGCTTTCAGCGAGCTAAGAGAAGGGCGACCCAAAGAGCATGGTGGGTAAAAAACATTCAGCGAGCTAAGAGGCACAACGACCTAGGGAGGCTTAACGACCCAAATCATACAAACGACCCAAAATGCTATAACGACCTAAACGAGCTCTCCTTTTGCGTTCTAAGGATCCACGACCTTTCATTATTTTGTAAGAACGACCTAACTATGTTAGTATTTCCAAGCCATATTTTATGGATTAACATTTGCCCCTCAAAGCTTGTATTTATGAAAATAATTTAGGCTCCGACTTAGACAATTTTAACATGTGTTAGGTCGTTATTACTTATATGTAACGCTAGGTCGTGTGAGGCCTTAGATCGCGTGATGCTTTAGATCGTTGGTCTTCACACTGCTATTAGGTTGCCGTGGGCCTTTCAAACTTGGCCCATTTTCTTAATCTCCTTTTATATCTTCAGCTTAGTTCGTCATTTCCTTTTTATTCTCATCTTAGCTAGAAGAACTCATTACTGGTGGCCATCTGAAACCGAGCCAAAATTCAACCGATGTCTCGAACATCGATCAAGTCCTATCGTTCTCCGTTCATCAACATCACCGAATCGATTCAAATCCAACCAATTTCTCAAACCGAATCAACTCAAATCAAAGATCAATCAAATCCGAAACTTCTTGCCATCAGAGATCAGGTTCGATTTCCTTTTTGATCTCCGAATTTGAACTCGATCCGAAGACTTTTATTTATTTGCGATGTTTTTAAGTTGAATCCGATGCCTTTGGATTTTGTGGAATTGTAATTTGTTGTGATTCGAACATATGTTTGGTGATATTGTTGATACTTGAAGTGATTTCTTGTCTGTAATCTTAATTTTCATAAATATGGATTCGATTTTGTATATGCGATTTCCAATTGCTTACGTAATTCACGATCTAATGTGAAGCTTTGTTGTTGACACGGTCTAAATCATTGAACTCCAGATTTTAAATTGCATTTCACATTGCAAGTCTTAAGTCATAGAAACAGTCGGGAACATTATGTTGTCGCTTGAGTTATGAGCCTTGGGTCACTATCTGATCTAGATCCTTAGGTCGTTATCTCCATTCAGAGCCCTAGGTCGTTATAGGTACTCTATCACAAATACGACCTAAGACTCTAGATTGAAGACGACCAAAGACATAGGATAGCGAATGCGACTTGAATCTGAAGATCGCAGTTATAGGTCGTTTGAAGGTTTTAGGTCATTTGGAGGGTTCGAGACTTTTTGAGATCATATGGCAACCTTAAGCTTGGAACCTCACAACGACCTGACTTCCTAAATCCCAGAGCGACCTAAAGCTTTAGATTTCAGGACGGCCTAAAAACTTGGGATTATGAATGTGATCTAAAGCTTCTAATGCCTTAGATGACTTGAAACTTCAATGTTTGAATTTGAAATCCAATGTTCCGGACACTTTTAAATCTTCGCAACTTAGTTTCTGCACATGTTTCGTCCTGTTTCCCTGTTCTTAGACAATAGCAAACGTTTGTACAGTTTGGACTTATATTCTATCATCGATCGTCCATTTCGATGATGGATTAATTAATCATGCCTTAGGGACCAGATTAGATAATGTGTGCACGCAAGTCTATTTCTTCTTAGTAATTTACGTTTATCAAATTTTTCACCTGCACACATAACATTTTAAATCTGATCGTTTGACGGTACTTGAGATCAATCGGTATAAATTCTCTTACTGATGTCAAGCGCCGTTTCCATTTAACTAATATAATTTCTCAAGATGATTAAACACATAACAGAAATTTATTCACGCGGTCGTTTATGTAGAATGTCTTTTGAAGATAAATCTTGTGGTCATACCGAGGGGACATCGTCTGCCCTAATGAATGCCTCTACAACAATTGCAGCCTCTCCACCTTTTCCAGCACTTGCTCCTCTTGGTCATGTTCCATTGGAAAGGCGGTCTATCGCACTCAAGCAAGATCAATTTGAATAACTTTGTAGTTAATTTGACATTCCTATTACTGATGTTGTCTTGCCAGTTGAGTGTGTATTTGCTAATCAACCTCCGGCCAGATACGTTGTCGTGAATCGATACATGTTAGCGGGTGGTGGCGTTCCTCCGTTTAACCCTTTTATAGAAACCATCCTGAATCGTTTAGCCATCATCCCCTTTCAACTTCACCTGAATGGGTATACCATTTTATTAGGGCTTTACATTCTTTTTATGCAAGTTAAGGGACGCGAGCCAACTTTTCCAGAGATTTTCTATTTATGTTCATTCAACAAGAGGAGAGACTCCACGTCTATTATACATGTCGAGGGTGCACGGAATTGGAAAATAATAATCGGCCTTCCGGGGAGTGTTTCGAAATACTTAAATCAATTCTTCTTTGTTCGTGCTCCAGAAACTTTCCGTGGGAACTGGCCAGAAGAAAGTGAGCAAACTTCACGCACAATTTCATCTTACTTCTTTTAATTTCCAATTTTCTTATAAATCCTTTTGATTATAGTGATTCCAGCTCCGATCAAGGATAACAAAGCATCTGCTCCCCTCAAGGCGGTATATGAAACTTTAAGAGCCATCGATGAACCTAGAAGGAACAGAAAAACTTGGTTACAGAAACACTTCTCTGCCAAGATGAACTACTACACCCTCTCAGGAAATTCCTTTCTAAGGTCGGACCACCTACACCAGTAGCTTTAGGTGCTAGTGTTTCCGGAAAAGACGACGCACCACTGAGTTAACCCACTGAAGCCTTACTAAAGAAGTGTTCTGAACCTGCTGGAGGTAGCGGAACATCCCAAGGCCTTTAACTCCTTCAACTGAAAAGGATGACTTTATATGTCGCGAAGGAAAGGATGATGTTAGAGAGGATGGGTAAAACCCAAAGATGATCCGATCATCGAGAAAGCATTTGAGAATCCTATTACACCTGTTGCTTGCGGTGACGATCCCTCGGAAACTCTTAGAAATCTAGGTGAAGTAGATATTACCAGGGATCTTCCCCAAAGCGATATCGTAACCACCGATCAGACATCCTTGATTGCAAGGCCCATTTCTGATACAACTGTGGCAGAAATGATTTCTTCTAGAAAGACGTTCATAGACATAGGAGTCAATTTAGACACTTCGACTGAGATTGGTTCGTTATTAGGCACGCATTAGAAAACATTTTGTGCGTGTTATTACTTTATTTCTCAAACTTTTCATTCAATCTCAACATATTTCGATCCAAGTGCTAAGATTCCATTCTACCTTTTTCGGGTCAAGGGATGAAGCATTCTCTTGTAGACAGCTTTATGCGTCAAACCAGTTCCTACAACCCACGACAACTAATACAACCTCTCTCCTCTAAACATGCGCATCATACTTCTGAGCCTACATCGGTGATAGTCATAGGAAGCGAAGGCACGATAAAGTTGATATCCTAGACATACGGGGTAAAGATAAAGAGGAACCCCAGAAGAAACGTAGCAGGGATGACCATGACATGGTTGTTTCTCTCAAACATCGCAAGTGACACGAATTCCCTTGCCTTGAAGGTTCAATGCCTTCTAAGCGTTTACCGATAGATTCTCAAAGCAGTGTTCCAAATTCAACCCATATTCAATTGGTCGTGAATAGGCCTCCTTACGACATCCGGCCAAGTAACACGACACTTGCAGTGCGCTTCGATGGCTGGGACATCATAGGGATGTATTTTAACTTAGATCTGCACCCGAATGACAAGTGAGACATGGTTGAGGAGCTTCAAACTATAAAAAGCAGTATGCTTACGCAGTTGGAAACAACGAAGAGCCAATTTGAAACTCAGATAGATCTAGCTATCGGTCACACTAACAAATGATTTGAAGCCTAGAAATCATTTGCTCACGACCTTCAGAGGCTAAACACTAAGCATCTTTCTCATATCGACACCTTAGAAAATGACAAGAACATACTTATACTGTAACGATACGGGTTTCGCTCGGACCTAATCGATTGCTAAATCGACCAAGACCGTTCAAATGTTTTGAGCTCCGCGATTTTGAGAAATGAATTTTGGTTAATGTGATTGGCTGGGGAGAATATATATATATATATATATATATATATATATATATATAATTTTCCATAAATTAGGGTTTTGTGTCCGAACTCCAAATCAAACTCAACGACTGTAGCCCTATAATAAATACCCTCATTCTGGACACAATGGGATGCGTCTCGTAGGCCAATCCGGCTATTTTTAACAGTTTTTCTCAAGATTAAAATATAACATTTCAAATTGAATTTGAACGTGCATTTTAATTTACCGGGGCCACATACTGATTTCAAAAATTACGAATTTTGGAATCTCGCTGTGTTTTGACGATACGGTCCCATAGGAACTGGTTTTGTCAAATTCCGAGTCCGTTTGGAAAATGGCCTTTTTCCAGTCGATTAAATTTACAATTGAATGTGAAGGTGCATTTAAGTGTGCCACGCTCACGTATTAGTTCCAAAAATTATGAAATTTGAAACCTGACAATAATTTGACATTACGGATCCATAGAAAGTGGTTTCGTCGAATTCAGAGGTCATTTGCAAAATTTCCATTTTTAAGGGCTATGTTATGATTTAAAAATCAAAATTTTAAATTCTGACGTAATTTCTGATAATGTTATATTAAAAATAAATATTAAATTCGTATTGAATTTCCGGGTTGTTATAATCTCCCCCACTTAAAACTTTTCGTCCTCGAAAAGGAACAAAGCTAAGAAAAGAAGACAACAAGTTCGTATTCTATATCACGATAACACTTCTCATATACGTACGTAATACTCTCAACTCATTGTAAGGCATTACTAACCCCATCTCTAATGAGTATTCTCATTCTAGGATACTACTGATCCTATCTCTAATGGGTTTTCTTTTATAGGATATTACTAATCCTACCTCTGATGAGTCTTTTATTCTGTTCTAACGAGCTGTACCCCAAAGATTTGAGTTTAACCAAAGCTCTGATACCACGTGTAACGATATGAATTTCGCTCGGACCTAATCGATCACTAAATCGACCAAGACCGTTCGAAGGTTTTGAGCTACGCAGTTTTGAGAAATGAATTTGGGTTAATGTGATTGGCTGAAGAGAATATATATATATATATATATACATAATTTTCCAAAAATTAGGGTTTTGTGTCCGAACTCCAAATCAAACTCAAAGACTATCGCCCTATACTAAATACCACCATTCTGGACACAATGGGATATGTCTCGTAGGCCAATTCGGCTTCTTTAACAGTTTTTCTCAAGATTAAAATATAACATTTCAAATTGAATTTGAACCTACATTTTAATTTACCGGGGCCACATACTGATTCCAAAAATTACGAATTTTGCAATCTCGCTATGTTTTGACGATACGGTCCAATAGGAATTGGTTTTGTCAAATTCTGAGTCCGTTTGCAAAATGGCCTTTTTCAGTCGATTAAATTTACAACTAAAAGTGAAGTGCCTTTAAGTGTGTCACGCTCACGTATTAGTTCCAAAAATTATGAAATTTGAAACATGACAATAATTTGACAGTCCGGATCCATAGAAAGCAGTTTCGTTGAATTCGGAGGTCGTCTATGTTATGATTTAAACATCGAATTTTTAAATTCTGACATAATTTCTTATAAAATTATATTAAAAATAAATTTTAAATTCGTTGTGAATTTCCGGGTTGTTACATATGCATGTGATCAAATCCCAAGAGTCCGAAATTTCTTTTCTCAAAGAAGGAGGTAGCAGGGTGAATAGTTTGGTGGTCGAGAACGAGAGACTTAAAGGAGAGCTTGCCACTGCCCGGTCTGCTCGGGAACTTGCCGAGTCCCAACTTACATTAGAGAAACGAGCGTCAGATACTGTTCAACAAGAAAAGACAGTTCTCGAAGACAAAATTACTTCTCAAGGAGACACTCTTTTGAGTTAAAGAACAAAGTTGAGATCTTGGAGCGAGGTAAAACAGAGTTGATGGATGCTCTTGAACAAGCCAAAGTTAAGACTGACGATATTCTATTTCAATACTATGTTTTTAGCGTCATGAGCCGCGGGAGCTTACGCTTTCTACAAAGTGATTTTCCATGAACTTTGGCTTTGGTCTGGAAAAAGTTCTCGAGACTGTTGGGGATATGGATGATAATGAAATCCAGGAGGAACTTTTTGAAGCGAAGGATCGCGAAGCTCTAATCAGATGTAGGGAAATACTTATGGCAGAATGAGTTGAACATACCGAGGGCAGACCTTCGGATACTACTACTAGCCTCGTCTATATTGAAGCTTCAAGTTCTCACCTCAACTTCCAGTTGTACCCGATACAGACCCCTCTACTACTCATGCCAGCAAAGATGCTACCGAAGAAGGTCATACTGGTACAAACATTATAGAGGAGCATGGCGAAGAACATGAGAAGGTCGGTAATGATGATGCTAACATGGACGAAGTTGGGCACAACTTACAAGCCGCAGGTAAAACGGAGATTGACTTATCCTTGTTAGATCCGGATTATCTTTTTTCTACACTTGGGTATGCCACGTTCCATGCTCACAACTCATATTCATTAGTTTTAACCTCATCGCAACCTACTCCTGCAACTCCTGGTGGATTTCTTTCTTTGATGAACGAGCCAACGCCGCCAGTTAACGCTTCTGCTCCAATTGTTGTTGTCACTCCTCCACCTGGTAATCCAGCTTCTGAACCAGGGTCGCATGACGTACTTATTGGAGCAGCTGCCAATATAGATGATGACGATGGGATGTTCAGTAGTAGCTCAGAAAGTCTTGATGAAAATCCAGGCAAGGTTCAAGAGAAGAAGAAAACCAAGGCAAAGCACAAGGGAAAGCGCAGAGTTAAGAAGCATGGACCCATAGTCCTGTCTTCCCTCGAAGGCCCTTTTGGTGACACACCACCTCCTCCAGCAAAACCAACTTTGAGGTTTGATAACTCAAAGAAGAAGCAGTGTTGAGATTTTCTACTTTTGCTTTTTTAGTATGTTTTCATGTGTTGGATTTAGACCGGTTATATATGCGGGTGTCGGCCCTCACTAACGACTTCATACTGTTTACGTTGTGCATGACTGTTGTATCAATGGCTTTTATGTTCTGGACATGTTTGAGACTTGTGTTCTGCATTTTGTATCAGTGTTGATGACGAAGTAATGCTTTGTTTGTTGTACTATTGTAGCTTCTTATTTAGCTTTGTTGCACTTTCTTGCTTTCATGCTTGTATTTACGCGACATTAGAATCACAAGTCTTTTGTTGAATCTAGAGTTGTGACGAGTTTTTTGGTATGTAGATTTGAACATTATTTATTCACTTTAATGTTGCTGTGATGCCTCCATGCCAAAGGTAGTCATAACTTCTGATATTGAGCATAATGAATTTTACTTGATTTCCCTGGTTTTTGTTGGAATGCTGAGAGCCTTTATTCCATTAACTAAGAATTTTGACTTTGTTATCGAACTTCGAGATCCTTAGTTTTTCCACTGACTGTGAACCCTTTTATTCATAATTCGTTGAACGTTGAGTCCAATTGAGTTAGACACTAACGAGCTTGTCGGACGCCTCCGAAGAGCTCTTTTTGAATCTGCCACTAATCAAATTTGAAAGACCCGGCGTACGATCAGATGCCCTTAACGATAACCAAATTTGGAGGACCCGGCTTAGGGGAGGGTGCCCCCAAGAGGACTTTTAATCTGCCACTAACCGAATTTGGAAGACTCGGCATATGGTCAGATGCCCCTACCGATAACCGAATTTGGAGGACCCGACTTTGGGTAGGGTGCCCCCGAAGAGGACTTTTAATCTGCCACTAACTGAATTTGGAAGACTCGGCATATGGTCAGATGCCCCTATCGATAACCGAATTTGGAGGACCTGGCTTAGGGTAGGGTGGCCCCGAAGAGGACTTTTAGTCTGTCACTAACCAAATTTGGAAGACTCGACATATGGTCAGATGCCCCTATCGATAACCGAATTTGGAGGAACCGACTTAGGGTAGGGGACTTTGGTTTAGTCTCTTTTTTCCTTACTTGGTGTTGCATCGTTTCATAGGGCAGACGCCAGCTTACTTATCGGATTTTAATCACGATTTATAGAACTAAGGCCCTAAGCCTTTCGATTAAGAAGGTACCCCTATGGTGAAACTTACAACCCGTTAAGGTATACGACGAGCTTTGTTAAGAGAGATTTCCCGGATATTCGGTGCTATTTCACGAGACGGGCGTGAGTTCATTTAGCGAATGTTTGGTTTTACAAGTCATCCTTTCAAATGATCTCAGGTCCGAGACCTCCTGCTATTAGAGGTGCCCCTTCGGTGAAACACGTGATTTTGATCCTTTGTCTGGACGATGCTGCACTTGTTCTTTTGACTCTTTGTGTACATTATTGGCAAGGCAATGTGTTTGAAAACGGCTTTTCTATCGAATTAGAAAACCGTCACAAAATATTATAATGATAATTTATAAGCGCACGGTGTACAATTGTTAGTACGTGGCGAATACGAGTCGATCCACAGGTAAAGAAATAATTTCAATCTTACTCAATCAAATTAAAACAAACTTTGGGTGAAATGCTAGTTACAACTACAATTAAACTATATTAACAAACTAAGTTAGATATAAAAAATATGCGAGTTAACTATCAACTTAGAAGCAAACCCACTTTCTAGATCATATTATTAACAAGTTATGAAATTATGATCTCTCTATTTTGGTCATAAGTGTGATTAGTTGATGTGTTTATCCTAAGCATGACATATTTTTGCTATTATTTAGCCTAACATATGTCATCAAACTTTAACACAACCTCCAACCCACTTGTTTAACTGTCATGAATATGAAAAAAATACGAGAATCAAATCTATTTTAAGCATGGTCTATCAACTATTGTTTAGATATATAAGCCATCAAAATTCAATTTAAACAATCACTTCTTTGCCATAATCATATTTAGATGAAGAGGCTTTTTGTGTTTTGTTTGTTTAAGCATAGTCTACTTGGTGTCAACAATATAGACTATCAAATTCAAAGCTAAACAACAAGTTAAACCGCTTGTACTATTTACATTAAGCACAACAAAGAGAACATAAAATCAAGTAATGTTGAAGCTACATACTAGAGAGCTTCATTACCCCTAAGTTGAAGGGGTTTAGCCTCTCATATGTGTTATCATATCAACACATATAAGTTTCAACATTAGAAAAGAAAGCAAAATGAAAGAAAAACTAAGTAGAACAAGAAGAGAACTGAACTAAGTGCATAGAAATAAATCTAGACTATGAACATAAAGTAAATCTAAGCTATGAACATGAAAGTAAATCTAGGCTATGAACATGAATCTAAATCTAAGCTATGAACATGAAAGTAAAGAATATAGAAATTAAATTGCATTAAAATGAAAATTACATAAGATAAAATGGCTAAGTAGCCATGGAAATAAAAGAGAGCTATGATCCTCTAAACTAAACTAAAGAAGGGATAAAAGAAGAGAGGCTATACATGAACATAAAGAGGGTATATGTGCATGATCACAAACCCTAAACCCTAATCACTCATAGTGGGAAATCCCCAAAATTTCAATTTCATGAAGCTTCTAATCTTGTCTTAGCCACTAATGAGTCATGTAGAATGAATGAAGCCTTTGTCTCATTAAATTAGTCTTTAATATGAAGCTTAAGAGAAAGAGGGAAATTTAAGAGGTGGGGGTCCTCCATGAACATGTATGAGAATGATTTTCTCTTCATTCCCTTGTATGGATGCATTTCTTCGAATCTTCATGTGTGTGCATCATTTGTGCTCCAAAATTCAAGACAACTAGAAAGAACAAGTAAATGCAATCACAAATTAAAACATGCACAAGTGACCATTTTTCCCCAAAATGAGTGATGATTTTGAAAATAATTTAAACTTGGTTTGTGTTAGCCTGCTTTGTGACCAGGCTACCCAAAGCAAAGATCATGTTGACACACCTCTGGGTAAATGTTGTCTCATATGGAATCTCTGGATAACATCGCTCTCTGGCATTGGAAGCATCGTCAGAAGACACAAGGCAGTTTGGTCAAAATCACAACATCAGTATAAACTGGACCGAAACCCCTATTAAATGACCTCATTTGGATCTACTTACCTCATACACTTGTAGCCCTTTGAATTAGCTTCAGTTTGAGCTTTGGTTTGGCTCAATCGGCCTTACGATTTGAAAGTTATGCTCGTTTCCGTGAATGGGTGTAATCTAGCATCGAAGACTCAGGCCATCGCATCGGATCGCTCCCATCAGCTCGCCCTCGATCGGATCGCCCCCCTCGGATCGCCCCTCACGCGTCACGATCCGACTCGTCACCACCCTGCTCGCTCCCTCCGACCACGACCCATTCGTGGTGCGTACCGTGACCACGATCCAATCCCATTACCACGATCCGACCACCGAACCTGTAGATAAGCGCACTGTTTTGACCTATTCTTAAGGCTATTCCTGCTCCTACTTTCATGGATCGCCTGCCACGTGTCCTACCACGACCCAGTCCTCCCAGGAGCTTTCCTACAGCTATAAATACACCTTCAGATGGCATTTTCAGAGGACTTTTGGCATCTCCTCATTCATGGCTGCCATGGCCAACACTTCTCCATGAATAACCACTATCTTCCTCAATAAATTCAATGGATTCGGAGAGAATTATTCATTGAATTCAAGTGATTGAAAGACAATATTCATTGTAATTGTAATCTATGAGTGAAATGAGAAAATATGAAGTGGACGTAGGCTCGTTAACGCCGAACCACTATAAAAATCTCGTTGTCTTGCTTTTTTCTCTATTTTTCAGTTATTTCTTCATATCCTATGCTCAAAATACGACGATTTGGGTGTTAGGACCATTTTTTGGTCTAACATTTTGGTGCTTTCACTGAGAAACGAATGAGGATTATAAAGAAAATGCACAGGAGCAGGTTAGAACAGGTGGCCGGTTCTCGGTTCGCGGATCGTAGGAGCCATCACGATCCGATTCGCGGTCCGCGGAACGACCTCCACGAACGGAGCCCAAAGAGCCATCACGATCCGATTCGCGGTTCGCGGAACGACCTCCACGAACGGAGCCTAAAGAGCCATCACGATCCGATTCGTAGTTCGCGGAACCACCTCCACGACCCGGGCCCAGAGTGACCTTCACGACTCGACCTGGTGTAGGATCCGCGATCCGATCCGAAGACGTTGATTAATTGACGATCCGAGCCACGGACCAGACGATAGTAGCGAACCGCGACCCAGAAAAGTGGTGACGAACAAGGGTCGCGATCCGACCCAAAAAAGTGACATTTTTTGGAAAAAATGTAATTTTCAGATCATTTCAGAAAAGGCTTTATCTTCCAAAATCGAAAAGATCGTGCGATGCCCACATTTTCGACCTAACCGGTTAGGTCGATCGCCGCCGGGACTGCGGGGCCCCGGACCCCCGTCGGCGCTGTGCCCGGACCAGCTGACGGCCTCGCCTTCGGCTCGGAGTACATTCTGACCCACAATTATCACAAATGCTTATCGACCAAGATTCAGTAGGTATTCTGAGGATTCTTTCCAGAAGCCATGACCTCTATCTACCGATGTTATTGAATGTGAGGAGTTGTTGAAAAGATTCGACACGCTGGCTATGGCAGTATACAAAATAATGATGGTCTCATAACAACCTCCTCTTCCAGAGCTCCAATGGTGTGCATATTTCCCAAATGCAACTGATGATGCTCCTGAGCGAATAGTGATCACCTAGTTTAGGTGACCTAAACTTGTCCTACAGGCGAAATCCCAGATGACATTGACATAGAGCAATCCGGATACTATTCTGAGGATGACTCAAAAGATCCCAATGACCATGATTCTCAACAATGGGATACCCGACGGCAAGTAAGGACCCTAGCACTGTAAAGTTACCCTTCGCTTGAATGGAATGGTGAAAAACGTATGTCCTACGGTTCACCTATTTGCCGTCAACCGCATCGAGATAGATTGATTTCCACGTGTCCAAGGGTTAGATCGATGTACTTTGGTCCCCAGAGTTAGGAACCAATTGAACCTCCGCAGGCCGTGATTGGATATATGGATCATTGCTGGGATGATAACAACTTGACTGCTCACCAGCCACCTTATGACATTGGTCAAGAAATGAGAACTTGAGATCAATGCAAATATGAATCAACCATTAGCTCTCCACTTCATACAACAGTTGTGATAGGATATACGAACCTTACTTGAAGCCTTGCAAGCCATGCTATTGCATTCAAGCTTATCTGATCGTGGTCTCAACCAACCAGGTCTAGCGGAATTCAGAGCTTACATAGCATCTTGGTGTTAACCGTCAAATATCCCTACCAAAGACGGAGTGAGACTGGTCTATGGTGACCAAGTTATTGGAGAAGCCGACTGATTAGGAAGGATGGAATATGCTACGCAACAGAGATTGCGTGAAACCCAAAGACGCATCCTCTCCAGATGAAATGGAGTGTGAAGGAGGTGTCAATGTTGCGAATAATGGGAGCATCGCAAAAGGAATTGCCAAACGACCTGCCCGAAGACATAGATTCCAGAGAGGATGGTGATTCGGGATGAAGAAGGGTGACATCTAATAACGCGACTGCACGTGTTCCGACTGGTGACGCCGACCTGACTAAGGTCTTCACATCGGATCTCCTTTAGACCTCTTCCGAACGAGAGAACTTATATGCTTTCTGTAGGCGAGCCTGGATGTGTTCGTTTGGACCAGTGCTAATATTTGCGGGATTTAATCCCAAATTATGAGTCATTTCTTGAGTATAAACCTGAAGTGTTCTCCTGTCAAGCAAATAAGACGTATGCAGTAAGTTCACTATCGCGGGATTTTATATGGACTTGCCATTCGAAATGAAAGATGAAATCAAGCACTTGGAAGTTGTATACAGACGGTGCAAGAAATGATCGGCAACCCAACACCGAAGTTTTGCAGATAACCCCCGAAGGACGACTCGAAAGGAATTCCAGTCGGAGAAACCACAACTTGCAGCTTACCTAGAATGGGCAGAAGAGTTATTGGATGGATTGGAACGTTACAACATACCTCATATTTCATACACAAAAGATCTAAAGTCGAATCATCTGGTCGAATAAGAAAGTTCCGATAATCCAGAAAAGATAGAGATGATCCCCATCAAGACACTATGAAATACAACCATTGACAAAATGGAAGTTGATCCAACGTTGGAGACCAAACCCGGAAGAGAGTCATGGTTAACTC
This sequence comes from Allium sativum, assembly GCA_030737875.1. NCBI lineage: Eukaryota > Viridiplantae > Streptophyta > Magnoliopsida > Asparagales > Amaryllidaceae > Allium > Allium sativum. Next base: position 460,761,524 of record CM060913.1, on the reverse strand, counting down.
CATGATAAACTTCCTACAGCACAAAATGCATCTAACAAGGTGAAGTGAAAGGCGTGCAATCGTTCTTTATGCCTCGAGGTATGACATGCAATTCGACATTGCCTATTTCTCTTGGAAGGTTGTCCCAAAACAAACACCAACGAATGCAATTGCCAAATTCACCGCCCTAAATGATTCGACCAAATCACCAGTCAGCCAACCATTAGATGGGAGATGTACATGAATGAAACTTCTGGCCAACGGCGTTCTGAAGTTAGAAAGTGAAGACTCATACTTCCACTCTTTTCATCGATTATCTGCCATGTGACTCACTCCCCTAAGGCTGGGGGCAACTACAGATTTGAGCATAAATTGCTCGAGATTACATCATCTAATTCAGAGCTGATACATCAAGAATTTGCCTGGCCAATTGACTTAGTCTTGCCTGAAAGTTAGCGAGTTGAAGATCTAGAACGCTTACGCATGAAAGCTGATTGATTGTCGGCGCACCAACCCTTGTCCCCGATATGGGATCGAGAGTATATCAGCAAATTTATGTGATATGATTATCCCACCAGCAGTAATATCCTATTTCCTAGCATGGAAAGTGCAAAAATTTCTATAAGCATGAATCCATTGTTCTCATGCTAATTTACAACCTAACACCAATGCAAAGATGTGCTACCATTAGAAATCCAGTCATGACTTCCTGACACTCCATCCTTACCCTCAGAACGGGGGCAAAAAGACGATTTGAAGGAGATGCGACCTCATCACTCGCTTATAGTACCTACCTAGTCGCCTTTGCCATCTCAAGACCCAGACCAAGGTCTATTCATTTTTTGGGACTGCCACCCCCATGATAATCTGAAAAGATACCCCTCATCAACTAAAGGACTTTGGCAGCCCTTTATTGGCAGAGATAGGGCGAAGTAAAATGGACCTGCAATGAATATGCAACGCCATTTTTCAGTCAGAATGATACTCATTCCTTTAACAGGATTATTCTATAACCATGACTCTTATATTTGCATGATTTATGAGTTATTGATGTAATTAACTCAGATGAATTAATATGTGGATGGTGTAGGTATCCAGGATTTGCTACCGATCAAACTTGTAACACCCGCACATAGAGCCATAGAGCAATACTATAACGAGCTCGACTGAACTGCTCGATTACAAAGCCACGCTCTTCGTCTAAAGAATGTTTTATAGCTCAAGGTGGATCCGGGATGACCATCCAATCCTTGGCTCACACGTGGCAGACCACAAGACAATTGAACATAAATCATTGAGTTACAAAGTCATAGTCCGACTCCAGATGGACGCGGTGTGACCGCCTACATGGCTCGATCCTATGCTCGACGCCACCAAATTACATGAATTCAAATAAAGGAGGCAACACTGCCTCTTAATTTGCTTACTTTTCAATCATAAAATTTGCTTTCACATGCTCTCCGAGTTACTGACGTGACTAATTCGTGCGGTGTGAATAATGCAGGTACCCGAAGTCTGGTGCCAACCATTCATCCCGTTGACTGTTCGGAGGAACTCAAAGCCTTGGCAAATGCTCTAACTGCTTGTCCGACTGGTTTTAATCCTCGGAGCTTGGATTAAAATGTAAACCTAGGACGAGTTTGATGAGCGTGCATGATTGCAGACCGCTTGATCCGTGACTCTAACTCTCCAGAGCTGAGAGAGAGTATAAAGGACGCGAAGATGACGTCCACAAGGCATGGCGGTGTACCATGATCGGAGCCGCCTAAGCAAAAGTCTAACCTTGGCGACCGCCAGGAGAATATAAAAGCGTCCATGATTTGGCGCTGAGAAAGGACTCTTACCCCGCTGAAGGATCGGGGAGCGATGGAACAGCTGAGTCCCAACTCTAATTCTCCAGAGTCGAGAGAGAGTATAAAAGCGTCTATGATTTAGCGCTGAGAACTTCTGCTCCGCTGAAGGATCGTTGAGCAGATCATGAACCGAGCTCGAACTCTAACCCGCTGAAGGATCGGGAGAGTATAAAAGCGCTAGAGATTCAGCGCCCCAGCAACTCTAACCCGCTGAAGGATCGGGAGAGTATAAAAGCGCTAGAGACTTAGCGCCTCGGGAAAATTCCTCCCCTGTTAAAGGATCGGGGGGGGGGGGCAGGATGGAAGCTGAACCCAAATCCTCCATGTCCCGACATGGGGGCAACATAGTTATGGTCCTAATCAATCCTCAACAAGACCTGGCCAGGCACTAAGTTAATGATTGATTGGGGGCATGCCTATACATACATACTACTTTACAGCACTTTCACTTATAAGTTGCACTGATAACTTATAATGTTTCATGACTTGTTTGCTTATTTGCGTTTCAAATGTTTAAATGCATAACTAATTATGGAATGCTCGCAGGTACAGGATAATGCGAAAGGACTCTCACCCCGCTGAAGGATCGGGGAGCGACTGAACAGCTGAGTCTGAACTCTAACCTTGGCGAACGCCAGGAGAGTATAAAAGCGTCTCCGATTGAGCGCTGAGAAAGAACTCTTACCTCGCTGAAGGATCGGGGAGCGACAGAACAACTGAGTTCGAACTCTAACCTTGGCGACCGCCAGGAGAGTATAAAAGCGTCTATGATTAAGCGCTGAGAGAGGTGTTGGAGACTCAGCACCCCCCATAATTTCTGCTCCGCAGAAGGATCAGGAGAGCATAAATGCATGACGACATATGCCACTCAAGGGATCCTATCCCGTCACACGACTGGGACCAAGAATGAAAATGGAGCTCGAACCACTCGTTTCCGGGAATGGGGGGTAGCACACGAACACAGCAGTACAAAAAGAAATGGAATTTCATTCACTAAGTATAGGCTCACAAAACAAAGCTGGACAAAATGCGAGATCTGAACTCGCACAACAACAACAGACCAGTAGGGAATAACTAAAGGGCCGCGTCCAGAAGGATGACGTAGGCGTATAATTCTAAGCTGCCTGTGCGACTCACGGCGACGACAGAAAAAGAAGCCTGGATAGTGAATTGTTCAGCGACATGTTATACAACTTCATACTCGCAACTGGAAGGACCTGGCGAGGCCTTGAGACTTTTTGATGTCTACCCTACCTTAGTACGATCTTGAGCGATCATTGATTCCTTGGCCTTAATACGATTCGACGTAATCGTGGAATTCTGGACATTTATGAATTATAGGCTTCTTGTACCGTCCCAAACACGTCCTGCCCCATGCTTGGATAGTATGATCGCTTGTATTCTGAAAGTGACTTCCTCTTCTCATGTATACATGTCTGAATTCGAAAGGGAAGTGATCCGACCGCATGTCTTTCGCACTTACCCTATAACTGGGGCTATGGCTATTGAAAATATTTACAAACGGCATAACTTAAGTGCCTGTGTTTAACTTGTGTTGTGATCCTAACAGGCCCCCTTGAGGACCAAGAAACAAATGCAAAGAGAACGTCCATCTACTGATCTCAACTTCCTTCTAGAATGGGAAGCTCAGATAAGGCTGGATATATCCCACGTAATAATTGAACATGATGCAACCATTTCTTCCCCGACCTTTCCCTTGATGCAAAGAGAAAACGGGAGCACTCGAGGCGACTACAATCTGACCCTTCACCGCTTGATTTCTGTCCTCGGAGCTTGGATGGGAGACTAGGGCTTAGCATGGGCTGAATACCAACAATTCATTTTTGCACTCAACTTCGGCTCTTGATGCGAGAAGTGAACATGAATCCAGAGAAGACATGAATTCGAAGTGTGCTGCTCAACAAAACCCCCTATAGATAGGGGGCACATAATACGAGCCTTGAGCAGCATAGTTCAATTACTCGATGCCTCCATTCCTAGCCGAATGACAAAAGCCTGATTGACGGCTAATGCTCATGTAGAATCAAGAAGCCCGAGGCCGACCTTCACCTATTTCAGGAATGAACTGGAAGGCCGAGCAACAATAATCAATTCACTGGAAATGATAAAATTGAAATTCAGGTAGTGACGAACTTGGCACAGTCAGATATCAACCATCAGCTTGGGTTGAACACAAACCAATCAGCAGACGCGCAGCATGCGGTTTCGATTCCCTACGTCATGGATGGAAACACGGGCAATGGAACAGCTACCTGCAACATCCTAGATGAGAATGCAAGAATTGCGCCAAACTCAGACCATGCACGCCCAGTTTTAACTCCAACTTGAATGGATAATCGAGCGACATTTCATACTCAGCTCTAAGAAAGAACGCAACAATTCGAAAAACAGGAACCCGGTCAGGTCGAATGACTCGAACCATGACCCGGGGGCAATATTGACGTGGAAACAAGAAATCAGCAAAGACCCCCTTTGTAATCTCAGATTCGATGCTGGGGGCACCAGCCAGGATCTTGATAATGTGCATCAATTCTTTGATGGCAACCTGCTCGCTAGTCTGACTCTCCGCCTCTCGAGAGGCGTCACTTCTCAAGATGATATGGATAACAACAATTACAGCCCTCACACGTGGGACGTCAGGATCCCCTGTTATTCCCCCGGACTTTAAATTTTCTCTCTAACAAGAGTTGTTTAGAAGCTTTGATGAATTCAACCCTGAGGTGGACATACTTCTATGATAAGAAGGTATTAATGTCGAGATAGAAAATCTCAATGCTTTTATGATAAAGGATGGAGCATCATCCGACTCCCGAACTGATAAGGACAAAGGAAAAGCCCTGGAAAACGATGACAAGAATGTGCAATTCCAAAGTGAATCTATATCACTTATTGAGCCCATGATCTTATTTGTCAAGCACAATTGAACCGACCATGAGAAAGAGACTCAATAAGACTGTGACAACCATTTCGGACTATGCTGAAGCATAAAAGGTGGAGCCCAACTAACTTCATAACGACATTTATTCACTCGCATTCAACAACCTTACTTGACTCCGCAACTGATCTGATGAGAGTAACCGAAGTCGCTGATGCCCAATGAGGCAATCCTCACTATCTGACTAAAGAGAAGAGATGATATCAAAGCAAACGTGGTTCAACCATTTGCATATACAATTCCGATTTTTGCTAAATTGAGAAACAGTACAGAATGATCTGGGTCGGCTAAGATTGCTGAACCTGCAACTCTTACCAGATGCAACGACAGGAAGTATAAAATCTTCAAGATTAAATGCCTTATTGACTCAACTCAACCCCCATCGATACTGGGGGCATAAGTACTGACCTCGCTTGTCCTCCGATGGCACTGAGAGCACAAGTGTCGGTTCATAGACTAACTTTGAAGACAATCCTGGCATGAAATGGGATTCAAAACATGTATGTCATGCCTCCGGAATACAATCTTACTCATCTTTGCCGACCAAGCGAGCTAGCTTGTGGATCGAATGTGAACTTAAAGACTCAAACTACACCAAATGAAAGGTGTGACAAACCTATCTACTGCCCCGCGATGGTGACGATCCTATAGGCACTAGTCCACATAATTTTAACAACATCCCTTACTGACTACTTCATATGTGAATATTGGATTAAGAAATGATCCGTAACAATTGGGGATTCTCTCGACTACGATCCAGAATGATCATGGCTTTTGAATTCCTTACTGTTACGATTCAATGCGATTTTAAGATCCTGGATTAATACCAAGATATTAAGATAGTTCGAACTTGAGTACAAATGACAAATTCATATGTTGATTCTGATGTGCTTTATCCCAACAGTCCAGTTGTTAGCTTAGAGCCCAAAGATTCTTACATCGCCCCATGATTTGGGTGGCTACTTCATTTATTGACTCATATGTAAAAGAAAGTCCAACCCTACCACGCGCTTGGCTTGCATAAAGCGATGATGTTGTTTGGCGACGACCTATGCGTGTAGGATCACGCTCGGGAGCCGACAATTTAGCATGACTTCTGACGGATGAATTAGACCTTTTGATTTGACAAGGTTTAAACAATTTCTTGATCGTCTCGAATACTCCTCTCATAGAACTTAGCCTGATTAGCTCCAATGGAAGCAATGCAACAATTGGATAAAGCCTTCTCAAGGATAAACGACGTCCCAGAGAGATTTAGCCCAACATATTCAAAGCACATCTCGTCTTCGATAAGATGTACTTTGGGGGGCAAAATGTTAGCCTGCTTTGTGACCAGGCTACCCAAAGCAAAGATCATGTTGACACACCTCTGGGTAAATGTTGTCTCATATGGAATCTCTGGATAACATCGCTCTCTGGCATTGGAAGCATCGTCAGAAGACACAAGGCAGTTTGGTCAAAATCACAACATCAGTATAAACTGGACCGAAACCCCTATTAAATGACCTCATTTGGATCTACTTACCTCATACACTTGTAGCCCTTTGAATTAGCTTCAGTTTGAGCTTTGGTTTGGCTCAATCGGCCTTACGATTTGAAAGTTATGCTCGTTTCCGTGAATGGGTGTAATCTAGCATCGAAGACTCAGGCCATCGCATCGGATCGCTCCCATCAGCTCGCCCTCGATCGGATCGCCCCCCTCGGATCGCCCCTCACGCGTCACGATCCGACTCGTCACCACCCTGCTCGCTCCCTCCGACCACGACCCATTCGTGGTGCGTACCGTGACCACGATCCAATCCCATTACCACGATCCGACCACCGAACCTGTAGATAAGCGCACTGTTTTGACCTATTCTTAAGGCTATTCCTGCTCCTACTTTCATGGATCGCCTGCCACGTGTCCTACCACGACCCAGTCCTCCCAGGAGCTTTCCTACAGCTATAAATACACCTTCAGATGGCATTTTCAGAGGACTTTTGGCATCTCCTCATTCATGGCTGCCATGGCCAACACTTCTCCATGAATAACCACTATCTTCCTCAATAAATTCAATGGATTCGGAGAGAATTATTCATTGAATTCAAGTGATTGAAAGACAATATTCATTGTAATTGTAATCTATGAGTGAAATGAGAAAATATGAAGTGGACGTAGGCTCGTTAACGCCGAACCACTATAAAAATCTCGTTGTCTTGCTTTTTTCTCTATTTTTCAGTTATTTCTTCATATCCTATGCTCAAAATACGACGATTTGGGTGTTAGGACCATTTTTTGGTCTAACAGTTTGATCATATAAAATATCCAAAAATGTTCATTTATTTAATTAACAAGAATAAATATGTGCATTTTTATGTGCACATCAAATACCCTCACACTTATCTTTTTATTCGCCCTCAAATAAAGAAATAAAAACTAAGATAAATCCGTTTTCGTAGGGAGCACGATTGCATTGAGCGTATGCAACAAGCCATTAAACCTCTGGGTGTCCCCAGTAGGACGAGTGTTGTCTCGTGAGGGTTTTCAGCGGATATTACCCACAAAATACAAATGTTAAGTGCAAAAAATATTTTCAAACTGTAAGATTCAGAAAATATTTACAAGATGAATGCAAGCTTTTAAAAGAGTATTTACAAATATGTAATTTACTTTTAAATTTTAACATGAATGAGTTAATACAAATTGGGTCGTCACTATGAAATTTTAGTTCGTTACTACTCAAAACTTCAAACAAAAGTCCGGTTATCGTTACAATCTCCTTTTGCTTGGCCAGTTGTTTCGAGTGAAAAAAATAGTGGAAATATGAAATGAATTCTATAATCGATATCAACAATCGTAAAATGGCATCTCATTTTCCTTTTGGTTAACAAGTTAGGTCCAAAAAACATAAAGATAGTGCTTGGATTTCAAGTGCTTATTCTCTCTTTATTTTGAAAAATATTTACATTATTACTATTTACAAACACCTAACTGAAAAGACCAAGGTATACCACTTATGAGAGTTTGGGACAGAGCTTGGCAGATTATGCAGACCGACGCTGACTTTGTCAACATATGTCGGTAATCCTTAGGTGTCCAACTCATAAAATAAGACCAAGGTTTCCTACCCATGCACTGCTTTACAACTTACGTGAGATTTAGGACAAAGCTTGGTGGGTTTGCACACCAACGATATATTTACAAGCAATGTTGGATACCCATGGATTATTACTATAATATATATATATATATATATATATATATATATTCTTTTTTATTGTGTCCAACTCATGAGATGAGACCAAGGTATAACCAACGCACTACATTATGACTTACGTGGGAGTCAGGACAGAGCTTGGCGAGTTTGCGCACCAACGCTAGATGTACTAGCAATGTTGGATACCCTTGGATTATTACATTTTTTCTCTCTTTTTTTCTTCATTTTTTTATATACATAAGAGAGAGTTAAGCGAGAATATCTTGGCACATCTTCACTTAAAAGATCTAAAATGATATCGCAAGTAGTCTCAATCAACCATTCATTTAATCGGATTACAATTTAGAAAACATTTCATACTCATCACCTATGAATCTCCTTATATACCAGTTGTACTAAATTTGCTCATAATTCAAACTTTCCTTTCATCATTCGTTATGAGAAGTAAAATTCCAAGCATTTTAATCGTACTACCAAAATCGTATATTTACTTCATCGTGCCCATTTTAGAAGTAAATTAAAATGCATTTTTTTTGTTGAAATTTTGTTTTGGGATGAAAAAAGAAAAGAAAGTTGAAATGTATGCAAAAAAGCAAAATAAATATAACCCCCCAACACTTGATTTTGACTGTGTCCCCACAGGCAATCCAAGTGGAAGGAAAAAAGGAAAAGCAAGGAAAAGAATTTTTTTAAAAAATGCCCTCCATTTACAAAAAAGAAAAAAATTATCTACATTATATCAGAAAATATATTGACAAGAAGTAAATGAAACGATCATCCAAAGACCAATTCATTCATCTCTTCAAGTATGAGAGACACCGCTTAAGCTCAAAAAAACAAATCGTGAAAGATTTCGAAGTTGAATATGATTCAGAAAATCAAATGTTGTTTTATTAAATATCAAATGAGTTGAAATATTTTCGATGATTTTTGGGGTCGATTGAATAAATGGTTGAAATTCATGTTTAAATTCACTAATTTGAATTCCAAATTTATCATTGAAAAATTCTTCAAAATTATTGATTTCAAAATCCAAATGGTGATTCAAATCTACCTTATTAAGATTTATCTCATTATCGATAAGTCCAAAAAATTTGTTTTCATTAATTCATCTTCCTTTGAATTATTAACAACTTCATTACATGTATTATTTTCAAAGTCCAAAGTTGTTGTTTTCAAATTTTCAAAAAAAGGAAGATCAAATTTTAAATTTTGTTCCACCATCTCAAAAGAATTGAAATCCAAATCAATTACCGTATTATTAACAACTTCGTTAAAATCGTTATTTTCAGTTTCGAAAGTCGTTATTTGAAAATCGTCGATTTTGGTAAAAGTTGGAATATTATTTGAATCGTTAGACATTTGGATTTGGCTGTGTTTCTTCTAGAACTTCAAGTAGTTTTCATAAAACCAATCCGCATATTCATCTTCGTTCATTAGCTCAACAACATCGAATTTATAATTATGTACATGAGAATTTTCGCTTTGAAATTGTTGAGAACAAATATTTTCAGTTGCACCACAATTGAAATTATTCCCATTGCCAAAATCATTTTAAAATTCATTCACGTTTCCATTTTGAATTTGAGATTCGTTTTGGAGTTCAAAATTGAATTGGCAAGGGTTATTATCAAATGTATTTGAATTTGGAATTGAATTTGAATTTTGATTATCTTGAAAACTTTGACTTAAAAAGTTGCACCTTAATGAATTAATGGTTTCATTTAATTTTTGTTGTACTTCATGCATACTTATTTCAAGAGTTGAGGGTTGATCATCGTTTTGACGTGCTTCAATTAAAGATTGAATACATATTTCAAGACTTGAGACATTATCATCATTTTGAAATTTTGGTGGTGTAAAATCGGGATTATTTTGAAAATTTTGAAAAGTTGGTGGTGTACAATCATGATTATTTTGAAAATTTTGATAAGTCGGTAGTGTAATATCATGATTATTTTGAAAATTTTGAAAAGTCGGTGGTGCAAAATCCAAATTGTTTGTACAATAGTTAATATTAAAATACCATATGAATTTGGTGTAAAATTATATGGATTATATTGATTTTCACAACTATCGTAATATCCGTAGGAATAAGGAAATTGTCAAGAAAACTTTTTTTTTTAATTTTTTTTAAGAGAAAAAGAAATATTCACAAAAGAAAATTGTTTTTTTTTTTATATATGCATGAACTTAATGCAACTATATGAATGCAAATTACTTATTTACATATTTTCTAAAATTATATAATGACGGTTAGATTAATTTCAATAAAAAAATTCTCAGTCAGTTAACGGACAGGAGTTATCAGTGCACTAGGAATCACCCTAGCAATGCAGCCGAAGGTTTAAGTACCTTCAGAGGAACAACCGATATAATATTTGCGAATCACCGTAGTATTTATAAACGGTTATTACTCTGCCGTAGTCTAGACACCAAGAACAAATTCGTTGGAAAGAAACCAATTTGTCATTATATAATAATTTCCTAAAAAAATAAAAAAATGAGATGAATGCAAAACAGAAATTAAACGTGAATTACATTGCAACTACGAATGATTTTTTTTTTTGGATTTTTTGTGAATGCAAATGCAAGCAAGCAACAATGCAATGAAATAAAAACAAGTGTTAGAATACGATACCTGAGCGCGCAGTATTTTATTAGCAATTTTTGTTTAAAGCAGAGATATTTTTTTTTAGCCAGCAAGCAAAATAGCGCAGATTTTGAACTAGCAGTTTGTGCAAACCAATCCCGAGCGAGTAAGCATGCAACCCTTTGTTTTCTCTGCAATGTGAGAAAGATTTTTATACAAGGATAAATTGAAAACTAAATCTAGTCAAGTAAAGAACAAGAGAAAGAAAAAAAATAAAAAATTGGGAAGAAAGGCTTCTAAAAAAAATTGAACTTTATCTAAAGAGAGTTTTTTCTAAGAGAAAACAGAAACAAAATAAAAGAGATTAAAGAAAATTGCAACAAACCAAACACACTACCCAAAGTGGCTCACTCTCCAAAACAGGCCACGACCCAGAATTAATAACCCCCTTTTGTATTTCGTTTCGATTACCCTTAATAAAACAAATTTCTCTGAAGTTCAAGCTTCCACAAAATGGCCTTTCAAAATCCCAATTTTAAACTCGCGAAATCAATGAAAATTATATCAAACAATTTCCTCCTGTCTGCAATTGGTGATTGGATGAGTTCCCGATGGCAATTTGGAGTCAGGGAAGACTGATGGGTGTCGGCTGTTGGGGGTTCGCGATTGAGGTTGATGGAGGCAAGTCCTGGAAACGGAATTGAATCGGTTTTGGTTTTGATCGATTGAATTGTTTGAATGAGGGTTTCGACTGTTTCAGGTCATCTCGGTTACGATTGAGGGGTTGAATTGTAGTTCGGTTCTGGTTACCGTTGTAGTTTGTAGGATGTGAGCAAGGGGAGTTGCCGAGTTGATGGGGAAAGTTTGAAATCTGAGTACCAGTCACGGTATTTGATGAATGGAGTAAGTACTGGCAGTAGTACAATGAATGGGGTAAGTACTGGCAGTGATTTGAGAGTTGTATAAGAGTAGGTGAGGTATTTTTGCTTGACAGTCGGGTTGTGAGGATGGTTTTGACTGGGGTATATCACAACAAGGAAACGCTTGGTATGTGAATAGAATTTGGCAGTTATGTTTGGTATGTATGTGAATGTGTGAATGGTGAACTGAGCAGTGGGAATGAACCGATGAGTGTTCGGAATTCGGAGAGGAAGAAGGTGAAGTCGAAAAGTGGTTGAGGTGAGTTTAGTTGGTTAGGCAAGTGTTGTTTTCGGCAGAGAGTAATGTGATGGTAACTGGTTTTGACTTGGATTTGTACATGGAAGTGATTTGTGTGGTTTTTGTAGCTGATTTTGGTCGGCTGTTGGAGAGTTTTGTGGGAGATGTTGAAGATGGTGAAGGGGTGTTGTTGATGGTTGAATGAAGCGGATGTGGGAATGATGGTGGCAGGTTGGAGTTGCTGTTGATGACTGTGGGGATGTGTACACAGGGCAGTTCGAATTTGAGGTGGACTGAGGGGTTAGCTTGGTTGTGTATTTTGTGGACAGTGGGGTGGAGGTTAATGAAGATGTAGGAGATGGTGATGTTAGCTTTGAGGCGGGAAAGTCGCTGGTAGTGGAAGAATGGTGGTCGAGGGTGAGCTGAATGGTAGTTTGATGAGTGTAAACAGGAGAGGAACACAGAAAGTTATATTGAAATGTAAAGAGAAACACAGAATGTAAACAGAAATGAGAAATACAGAAGTTAGATGTGATCAGAAATCAAAAACAGAAAGAACAGAAATGTATAATGCAAAAGACATTTAACAGAAAAGTGATAGTTTTTTTTTTATAATGAAGGACACACACTGAACAAACAAAGAAAGAAACACACAGATACACAAAATTACACACAAATGAACAAACAGAAAAAACAAACTAAGCACAAACAAAGATTATTTTTTCTTTTAATAAGAATAAAAACAAACAAGAAAACTAATCTGAAGAATAAAATCAAAATTAAAATTTATCCTCGGCAACGACGCCAAAAACTTGTTTGCAAATGGATTTTTTATCGAATTAGAAAACCATCACAAAATATCGTAATAATAAACCGCAAGCGCACGTCGTACAATTGTTAGTATGTGGCGAATACGAGTCGATCTGCAGGAAAAGAAATAATTTCAATCTTACTCAATCAAATTAAAACAAGCTTTGAGTGAAATGCTAGTTACAACTACAGCTAAACTATATTAACAAACTAAGTTAGATAAAAAAAAAAAAAAAATGCGAGTTAACTATCAACTTAGAAGCAAATCCACATTCTAGATCATATTATCAACAAGTTATGAAATTATGATCTCTCTATTTTGGTCATAAATGTGATTAGTTAATGTGTTTATCCTAAGCATGACATATTTGTGCTATTAATTAGCTCAACATATGTCATCAAACTTTAACACAACCTCCAACCCACTAATTTAACTCTCATGAAAATGACAAAAATACGAGAATCAAATCTATTTTAAGCATGATCTATCAACTATTGTTTAGATATATAGGCCATCAAATTTTAATTTAAATAATCACTTCTTTGCCATAATCATATTTAAATGAAGAGGCTTTTTGTGTTCTGTTTGTTTAAGTATAGTCTATTTGGTGTCAACAATATAGACTATCAAATTCAAAGCTAAACAACAAGTTAAACCACTTGTACTATTTCCATTAAGCACAACAAAGAGAACATAAAATCAAGTTATGTTGAAGCTACATACTAAAGAGCTTCATTACCCCTAAGTTGAAGTGGTTTAGCCTCTCATATGTGTTATCATATCAACATATGTAAGTTTCAACATTAGAAAAGAAAGCAAAATAAAAAAAAACTAAGTAGAACAAGAAGAGAACTAAACTAAGTGCATAGAAATAAATCTAGACTATGAACATAAAGTAAATCTAAGCTATGAACATGAAAGTAAATCTAGGCTATGAATATGAATGTAAATCTAAGCTATGAACATGAAAGTAAAGAACATAGAAATTAAATTGCATTAAAATGAAAATTAAATAAGATAAAATGGCTAAGTAGCCATGGAAATAAAAGAGAGTCATGCTCCTCTAAACTAAACTAAAGAAGGGATAAAAGAGGAGAGGCTATACATGAACATAAATGGGGTATATATACATGATCACAAATCCTAAACCCTAATTACTCATAATGGGAAATCCCCAAAATGACCATTTCATGAAGCTTCTAATCTTGTCTTAGCCACTAATGTGTCATGTAGAATGCATGAAGCATTTGTATCATTCAATTAGTCCTTAATATGAAGCTTAAGAGAAAGAGGGTAGTTTGAGAGGTGGGGTCCTCCATGAATATGTATGAGAATTATTTCCCCTTCATTCCTTTGTATGCATGCATTTCTTCAAATCTTTATGTGCGTGCATCTTTTGTGCTCCAAAATTCCTATAAGAGACAACTAGAAAGAACAAGTAAATGCAATCACAATTAAAACGTGCACAAGTGACCATTTTCCCCCAAAATGAGTGATGATTTTGAAAATAATTAAAACATGGTTTGATCATATAAAATATCCAAAAATGTTCATTTATTTAATAATCAAGAATAAATATGTGAATAAATGTGCATTTTTATGTGCACATCACGGTGCTTCACACCTTTGTCGTAGATACGAATGGTGTTTGTGGCACTTGTCACTTGAGCTGTCCCAATCGGGATGTGCTATAATGGTCAACTGGTCTTGTTTAGTGCGTCAACGTCCTTTTCTCGGGTCTGCAATCAAAATTGAATTTCAGCAACAAGAAGAATTGCAATTAGACGATTAAGGAAAGAATGACAACTTCTTCCATTAATATGCACAAAGTTTGTTTACAATATTCGCAAAATATTTACAACTTTTTTACAAGATATATATGAAAGAAATTTCAAGGGAAATATCGACGGAGATGAATGCTATTCCAAGCTCTAGGAATTTCAATTCCATCCATCGTCTTCAACTTAAAGGTTCCATCTAGGAGCTTTTCATTTATCATGAAAGGTCCCTCCAAGTTAGGTCCAAAAACACCAATCCCTGTCAGGATCCTTTTCAGAAAGAGTCCCCTAATCTCGAAGGTCCTATGTTTGACTTTAGAATTGAAGTGTCTGACAATCCTTCTTTGATGAGCAGAGATTCTGAGCTTTGCCTCTTTTCTTTTCTCCTCAGCAAATTTAGAGCTTCCAGCTGTAGCTTCTCATCCTCATGTTGATTGAAATGAATTCTACGGTGAGTAGGAACTTCTAGCTCTAACGGAATCATGGCTTCAAACCCCGAAGGAAAGGGAGAATGGAGTGTGACACTACAAGAAATTTGGCCTTTACCTACCAATAAATATGGGTAGGTAAAGAGAACCTTTATCTACTAATATTCAATGGTAAAATTTATTGGTAGGTAATATTGTTAATGTTATAAAATTGTTGAAGGATGATTATCTACCAATAATTATAGGTCGGTAAAATGTATTATCTACACATATATAGAGGGAAAGTTTTTTTGTGATTAGCCCCTACATTTTGCTCATATCATTTTAACATTTCGTTAAAAATAATGCTGAGTTGTGTGATGATGTGTCAAAAACGTATATTCTAGCAATTTTTTGGATTGAAGATTTCATTAACATATCCTAGCAATGTTTTTTGAAAAATCATTTTTTATTAATTATTATTTATTATTTTGAAATATGAAATAATTAACAATTAATAGAATGATAAACAATAATTAAATTGTAAATAATTAATGTTAAATAATAATTTATTAATAACTTATCATGCATTGTTATTTTTTTTCAAACAATTGATATAAAAGTTTTAACTTTAATTATTTTTAAATGTTTCACAATTTCACACTAATATGTCATCATCTGAAATGACTAAAACATATTTTCTCTAGTTTATTGCAGAGTCGCAATCCATACCATCATCTCAGCTTATTTTAAATCAAACCTAACGGTACAAATATCAATCCACATGATCTCTTTTGTGATCTCAATCCACGTAATCTCTTTTCATTGGCCACAATATAAACCACAAAAACTGCTACTACAAATAAATACCAAAAATCTTGATGAAAACTATTTATTATAATTTCTGTGTCTATATATCGTAATAGGCAAATTCTATTTGTACACCTTAAATTGCTTTAGATATACCATGCTTTTTTTAAAAAAATCATATACACCATTTTTTGCTTAGTATACACCATGCATATTACTAACCTATCCTCAAGCCTGAATAGTACAAAATAAGTTTCTCATTTAGTATCTTTCTGACGTGCATTGATCGAACGAAGGAATATTGATTTCAAAAATTAATGAATTCACTTTTGCAACTCAAATTCAAATCCTTAATTGGATTTATATTTATTTAATTATTCATATATTAGAATTTAACTTCAAATTTTGAATAATAAAATATTAATCTACTTAAATTTTGACTTTAAATTAAAAACCAATTTAAATATAGTAAAAAATTGAGAACTTAGTACACAATAAACCATATTAATTTTAGTACTTCATTTGTAAATTTATTTTGTGACTAATATGGAATGCATAATGTTAGAACTAATTATACATGAACATAACAAGAAAGAATATGAATAAAATATAATGCTTAAATAGAAGTTAAATTAAATTCGCTTGATAACACATAGAAATTTCAATTATTTTATAAAAGAATTTTAACGATTGTGTGTAATGTAGACATATGAAATTTTTATTATTTAATTTTATTTCGATTATTTTTTAATAAGGAAATTTTTTGTCTTTAATTTAAATAATTTTTTTAATGGTGTAGGTAAAGTAATTTACGGTGTATAAATAGAGCTTCTCATCTTATTATTACAAAGGTTAAATATGGAAAAATTATCTAAACTCCGTAAAATTTAAAAATATCAAAAACAAAAAAGCTTGTGTAGACACAAATTGTTATTCCTGTTTATATTTAAAATTTATTATGTGATATTTTTCCTTAACATATGCAGGTTTCCATTCTAGCTACCATCTAAAAAATCTCTTTTAATTGCTGTAAGTTGGGACCAAATCTTGCATCGATATCTCCACAATTCAAAATGGCTCTTGTTACGCATATTCTCCTTTTTTTCATTTATTTTATCCCAAAACCGTTCCTCCCCAAGCATGTTTCACCGTTACTCCTCTTCTCCATTTATCTCTTCCCCAAATATTACCCCCTTCTCCTTTCCATCATTGTTCCTATTCCACTGTTCCTCCTCGGATTCTTTCCTTCTCATAGAATCTCTATGACTTCCTTTTAATTCCCAATTTCTTCAATCCTAATATTTATCCCTTTAAAAACTATCTATCACCCATCATTCAAGGTTGGGCCATTCTTCTTTCCTCCAGGACACCAAATAGCCATTCCTTACTGTTTAAGATTTCCCTGTGTTGCGGGCGAAAACTTTTTTCTTGCCTTCGTTGTATGTTCCTCTACCTCTCAAACCTCTGCTACCACTAACTACCTTTGAGGTAATCTTCTACTTACAAATGTTTGTTGCTTAGTACATGATTTGTTACTTTTTTTAACTTATTTTATTTTCTATGTGTTTCCAAGTTTGATATTTGTTTGTTTTCATCTTGATTACCGTGTTTTTATTTTGACAAAATGTCGATTAATAAGATTCAATTTCATTTTAACCATTCTTTGGTGTATATGTATCACCATGATACTTTTACCCTATTTTTTTCTTTTTTGTTTACGTCTACTTACCATCATCTCTTGATTTTATGTTCCAAATAATGCATATATGATGCATTGCATATTACTGAATTTAGCCTCAAGTTGTTTTAAAAAAAAATTGCCTTCTTTCCTTTGATGTTTAGCACAAATAATTTCTTTTGTTTATTTAAAAACATACGAATCCAACGTTGATGATATGTTTACCATTTGGAAAAACATGGTTCTATTTTTAGATACAAATAAATTAGAACTATATTTTTATTTATTTTTATTTTTATACGTGTGTCAAACTATTGCTGTTGATATAGAATTTAAATAACAAAATGAAATGAAGTGTCAACTTTGACGTAAAACTGTATTTACTTTACTTTTTGCCCTTTTATATTTTTTGATACTAATACATATTATTGTTGACTGAAAATTGTATTTACTTTACTTTTTGTCCTTTTATAATTTTTGACACTAATACATACTATTGTATTTACTTTTTGCTTATTTATACTTATTTTGTGCCATTTGTGTTTGTTATTAAGGTAGTAACATCCAATTTCTGTGTAGTACAAGCAAACAGAGGAGTTATTTTATACCATTTATGTTTGTTATTTTGTAGCATTTATGTTTATTATTTCTATTTATTTTATACCATTTATGTTTGTTATTTCTACTTATTTGGAGTTATTTTATATCATTTGTTTGTTATTAAAGTACTGACATCCAATTTCCATGTAGTACAAGAAAACAAAGGAGTTATTTTATACCATTTGTGTTTGTTATTTTATATAATTTATGTTTGTTATTTCTACTTATTTTATACTATTTATTTTTGTTAATTCTACCTTTTTGGAGTTATTTTATACCATTTATGTTTGTTATTAAGGTACTTATATCAAATTTCCGTGTAGTACAAGCAAACACAGGAGTTATTTTATACCATTTATGTTTGTTATTTCTACCTATTTATACCATTTATGTTTGCTATTTCTACTTATTTGGAGTTATTTTATACCATTTGTTTGTTATTAAAGTACTGACATCCAATTTCCATGTAGTACAAGAAACCAAAGTAGTTATTTTATACCATTTGTGTTTTTTATTTTATACCATTTATTTTTGTTATTTCTACTTATTTTATACCATTTATGTTTGTTAATTCTACTTATTTGGAGTTATTTTATATCATTTATGTTTGTTATTAAGGTACTGACTTCCAATTTCCGTGTAGTACAAGCAAACACAGGAGTTATTTTATACTATTTATGTTTGTTATTTTATACCATTTATGTTTGTTATTTCTACTTATTTTATACCAATTTTGTTAATTCATAATTGATTGTCTATAACTTATCGAAATTAAATATATCATATTCCTTCCCTTTTCCTCCAAATTGAGATATGGCGTCTAAAGCATTATGGAACATCCTCTCACAAAATCTGGATGGGTCTTTATTTAAGGTTTGTAAATGTAAGCATTTGTGAAATTTCACTAGTTTTAGGTGTTTCATTCTTTTGTTTTTGGTTATTTTCATACTTGTGTGTATTCAATCCATTTAATTTCAGAAACATGACCTGAAGTAGCGATGCATCAAGTACGTTTACCTCTCCAGGGGAAGGTACAGTTTTAAGAGAATCACACAAGAGTTTTAGATTGAATATGATGCTTGTATCATTTATAATGTAAAAATGAAAAAATTGGCTGCTTCCTTATTTCTTTATTGGTTTTTTGTAGGTGAGTTCAAGTTGATATTATTACAAATTAGTCAATGGTAGCAAAAAAAAAAAAAAAAGAATTAAATTGTTTCTTTTCCAATTTACTATGCTATTTTACTATGACAGGTACGACAAACAATATGTGTGAATAGTGAGGAAGTGTATGTATAAGCGATTATGTAATAGTGAGAAAACAATATGTGTACTATTCAAAAATATAATAAATATTTGTTTGAATAAATATTTGTTATTTGTTTAAATATAAATTCTTTGTTAAATATTAAATTCTTGTAAATATTTATTTATAGTAAATAATGTCATATGGCTTAAAAAATGATGTCATATGCACTAATCAAATGATGACACATGGACAAATTATTGTTTGACGCATGAACCAACCATTAAATGCCCAGTGTCGGACTTAATATATGCCATGTGTATACTACTACGACAACCATGTCAGCAACCATGTAGGATGACACATCATCAGTCATGTTAGCAGCCATGTAGGATGACACGTCATCAAACATATCAGCTGATGACTCATCATTTGAGTCATAACATAGTGGGGTCCATTGATTCTTTTACCTACCAATATCAATAAGCGTAGGTAAAGGCTCTTTCTCTACTAAGCTTTACCTACCAATTTCTACCAATGCAATATCGGTAGCAAAAATATATTACTTACCATTATGTTAGTTTTACCTACGCTTACAATTGGTAGGTAAAGGCCCCATTTTCTTGTAGTGTGCCCAATCGCAGTTTTATGAATAGTATGGTATGCCCATAGTGCAAACGGAAGCTCTTCTACCCAACCACCTTTAGCTTTCTCGAGGAGCTTCTTGATGGTTGACTTTATGATTTTGTTGACTTCTTCGACTTTCGTGTTGGTCTACGGATGGGCAACGACCGAAAAACTCTTCTTTATCCTGTATTTATCACAGAAATATTTGAATTCATCACTTTCAAATTGAATCCCATTGTCTGTGATTATCTTCTGTGGTACACCGAATCTGCAAATGATACTCTTCGAGACAAAGTTGATAACTTTCTTTGAGGTGATGGTGGCCAGTGGCTCTGCTTCGACCCACTTCGTGAAATAATCAACGACGACAATGGCGTATTTCATACTCAATTTTCTTGTTGGTAAAGCTCCGATTAGATCAGTGCCCTAGATATAGAACGACCATGGGCTAACCATTTGAGTGAGCTCTGTAGATGATGCCCTCGGAATTTTGGTAAATCTCTGACATCTGTCACATTTCCTGGCATAGATCATTGCATCGAGGTTCAGGTCGGGCCAGAAGTAGCCATATCGCAGGATTTTCTTGGCTAAAGTTTGTCCGCCTGTGTGTCCTCCACATTCGCCTTCATGTAATTCCGCCAGAATTGCTCTAGATTCCTTCTTCGCTACACATCAGAGTAAGGGCATTGAGAAACCTCATTTATACAATCTCCCATCTTGAATGAGACAGGGCGAAGATTTACGCAAGATCTTCCTTCGTTCCTTGGAATCTTCTGGAGGTGTTCCATTGAGAAGGTACTCTTTGATTGGCATCATCCATAAGGTTGGTCCATCGTCAGTCTGCATAACCCAGTTAACATCTACGTTTTCGATGCTGGATTTGAAAGAACTTCGACAGGTACCAATCCTAGCATCTGAGCATCTCTGGAACTAGCAAGTCTAGCAAGCGAATATGCTTTCATGTTTTCTTCTCTTGGAATGTAGGATATGGTGTAGTAGTCAAGATGATCAAGGAGTTCCCGTGCCTTAGTAAGGTAAGCTGGAAGATTGCCGCCCCTGGTCTGAAATTCTCCTCGAACTTGATTTACCACAATCGGTAAGTCACTGAAAATTTGCAAGATCTTAAGATTTAACTCTTTTGCCAGTTTCAACCCTGCGATCAATGCTTCATACTCAGCTTCGTTGTTGGTTGATGGAAATTCCAATCTCAAAGCATGGCAAAGAGGATGGCCTTCAGGAGTTTCCAAAACAATTCTTGCCCCAGAGCAGTAGTCATTCTTGGATCCATCGAGGAACAACTTCCATCTCATAGTTTCTTCGGTTAGTTCTTCCTTTTCTTCCCCTCTATCAGTGAATTCAGCAATGAAGTCTGCCAAAGCCTGTCCGTTGATAGGTTTTCGAGGATGATAGGTGATGTCGTATTGGCTGAGCTCAATGTTCCACTTCAATAATTTCCCAAAAGCTTCTGGGCGAAAGAGAACTTGCTTTAGTGGTTAATCGGTTAGAACCTTGATGGAGTGGGCTCGGAAGTATGGCCTTAACTTCTTTGAGGCTATGAGGAGACAGTATGCAAGTTTTTCCAATTTTGGATAGTTGAGTTCTGCCCCAGCGAGACTTTTTCTAATGTAGTACACTGGCCATTGAACCTTTTCTTCTTCACGGACAAGTGCTACACTTAAAGCATGAGATGAAATAGCTAAGTACAAAAACAAACCTTCTCCGTCCTTGGGTTTTGATAGCATTGGAGATGATTCCATGTGTATGATTAACTCCTCAAAGGCGGTTTGACATTCAGGTGTCCATTGAAAATCCTTCTTACCTTTCTTTAAAGCATCGAATAGAGGAAAGCACTGATCCGTGGCCTTTGAGATTAACCGATTCAAAGCGGCCACTTTCCCATTGAGACTTTGGAGTTCCTTGATTGTTCGAGGAGCATGCATTTCTCGGAGAGCGGTGACCTGAGCAGGATTTGTATCTATGCCCCTGGCGTTGACGATGAAACCAAGGAACTTACCTGACGCAACTACGAAAGAGCATTTGAGTGGATTGAGTTCCATTCCAATTTTTCTGAGAATGTGGAACATTTCTGCTAATTTTTCCATATGATCATTAGCCCTCTTTGACTTGACCAACATATCGTCTACGTATAGCTCCATTGTTTTGCAAATCTGTGATTTGAAATGGAATTTACAAGGCGTAGGTAAGTTGCTCCTGCGTTCTTCAACCCAAACGGCATAACTTGATAGCAATACAAGCGTCTGTCTGTTACGAAACTCGTATTTTCTTCATAGGGCTTATGCATCAATATTTGATTATACCATGAATAAGCGTACATAAAAGATAATAGTTCATGCCCAGCAGCTGCATCTACAAGTTGATCGATTCTAGGTAGAGGAAAGCTATCCTTAGGACAGATTTTGTTGAGGTCTGAGTAGTCGACACATACCCTCTACTTGCCGTTGGATTTTTTGACTAGGACCGGATTAGAGACACAATCTGGATATGTGGATTCGCTTATGAAATTATTCATCAACAATTTGTCCACTTCTTCCTTAAGTGCTTCTGTTCTCTCTTGTCCTTGTGGTCGTCGCTTCTGCCTAACTGGTTTTACACTTAGGTTTATATTCAACTTATGTACTATGACGTTAGGAGGTATTCCGCACATATCTACATGACTCCAACCGAAAACGTCCAAGTTTGCTATTAGAAACATGATTAACTCTTTCTGCAACTTGAGGCCCAGCTGAGAACCTATCTTCAAAACTTTATCGGGATTATTTTCGTGAACATGCATTAGAGTTGTGGCTTCAGCTGGTGCCGCACGTCCTTCCCCTGTACCGACTTTTCTGGGGTCCATATCCTTCTAAGCTCCACTGTGCTGGCCAGTACAGGGGCCCGCCCTAATTGCTATAAGGCAGGGTCTTGAATGAGGAGGGGAGCCTCCACATTCTTTCCTTTCTCTTTCTTCTTAACTTCAACTAGTTTGGTCATGTAGCACTCTCTGGCCGCATCTTGGTCTCCCCTCACCATACCAACTACTCTTTTGGTTGGGAGCTTCATGGTTATACATCATGGAGCTAATGCTATTTTGAAGGTGGCCAATGCAGGTCTTCCCAAGGAAGCATTGTAGGCTGGGATTTCATCTGTAATCACAAAGGTTTGCATCTTAGCGACCTTTGTCTCCCTTCACCATGTTCGATTAACAGATCTATCTCGCCGACTGGCTGTGCTGCCTGCCCTGTAAATCCTTGAATCTTGTGTTGACTTGCACGGACGTCTGTTATAGGGATCTTCATTTTATAAAAACATGAACGAAAAGCACATTGATGGACGACCCGCAGTCTGCCAAGACCCTTTTGACTATTGATGGCCCTATGCCAATGGCGACCAACATTGGATCAACGGTCGGTGTCATTATTCCATGGGAATCCTTGTCTTTGAACACTACATCGTCCCATGATGATTGGCTTCGAATTAACTAGAGATGTAGGTTCTTCGGCAGCGGAACTACTTTGTCCTTGAACAGCCTGCGGGTTCTTCACATACTTCTGCAGTCTTACCTTCCTGATCAGTTCCTCTATCATGTTTTTTAGATGCCGACATTCATTAGTGTAATGGTTTGGCTGCTTGTGGAACCTACAGAACCTTCCTGACTTCTCATTTGCCTTACTGACTTTCATGGGTTTTGGGGTTGGAAAATTTTCATTATCCTTTTCAGCCATGAAAATGTGCTCCACGGTATCATTGAGAGGGGTTAACTTAGACTTTTCAAAGAAACGGAGCCTTTTGTTGGCTATGTTATCTGTGTTACCATTTCTGAAAATGTTGGGGTGAATCGGTTTGCGACTTTAAACAGGATCACCTATATGGATATGCAGAATTATATATGATATGCTAACTTGTTATGCAACTGAATATGATCTAGTATGATATGAATAGTAAATAAAAGTAGTAATGTAAAGATGACGATAGGAATTTTATACGGGTTCGGACTTCCCGTCCTACGTCCAGTCCTGAAGCTCCTCTTCGGAATTTCTATTAACAACACCCTCTCTTCACCCAGAAGGAACAGGTCACCAATATACCCAAGCAACAACAAGGATGTCCCCTCCTGAGCAACAACACAGGTCTTTTCTAATACAAAGGTTTTTAACTTCTGAATGTGTTCTTCTTTCAACACTGATTAGCCAACGATTGAGTACACCCTTCCTATAATTTTTTCCTTGAGTATGTGAAGTGTATGTGAAGATGTAAGGAGGTATATTACTTAATGAATCGAGAGATATGAAATCAATTCAATGATTCAGTAAGTAATTTATATATTTGAGAGCTTTTGAGAGCACCGAAGAATGCAGAAAATAAGATCAAGAATGTAGAGAGATTAGAATGAAATTCGGTGATTTGAAAACTTGATTTGAAATGAATTTATAAGTGTAGAAGAGTAGCATCCTTTCATGGAGAGTTTCCACAAAAACTTGCATCCGTTTCCCTTGAGAATTGAAGAGGAATCTCTTCATTAAAGGAAGTGACTCTTCATAAAAATACTATAATTCCAGATCAATCGACTGGTCAAAATCCATAAGTCAACTGGTACAGAAAAGTATAATATATAAATTTAAATTCTCCTTTTAAAATCAGTCGTTATACTATCTCTGTAACCAGTCGACTGGTGCAAATCTTACCATTCGAATGGTACAGTGAATCCTGTATAGTCTTGACCTTTCAAGCTTTATGTGTATATATATTTATTTATATATGATTACATGCACTCATGTTATACTTGAGGATAGATTTTAATATAAATCTAACACGACTCCGTACCTATATATATAATTCTCTCCAATTCATGATTGCCCTTGATCTTCTTTTGATTTGTCATTGATCGAAATTCCATGATTCAACATTCTCCCCCTTTTTGATTGATGACAACGCGTTGCATTCTTGCTTTTTTTAGAAAAAATATTTCTCCCCCTAAATATATGCTCGTATATTTTTCTGACTCCCCCTGAATTCATGCAACATTGTGTTAGTATATATAAAACATAAACTTATCATTTGATTTCCTGCAAAAAAAATTAGCGTATGATCATAATATATATTCATAATCATTCATAGGCATTCATAATCATAAATAATAATTTCGAAGCATACATCATATGTGCATATAAACATGAGCATTCATATAATCATTCATTATATAATAATTTCAAGCATACCCATGTGTGCATGATCATTCAAAGCATTTATATAATATCTTCCCCTTTGTTATCGATCAAAATAATAAGACATGATATGATAGCAAAAGAACTCATATAGGATACTATTCCAAGCTCTCTTCTAATCTTAGTAAAAGCTTTTCCAGCAAAGGTTTGGTAGATATATCTGCAATCTAATTTTCTGAGTTTACAAATTCCAAATTTATAATTTGTTTTCCAATATTGTCTCTCAGAAAATGATGTCTAATATCTATATGTTTTGTCCGTGAATGATTTACCGGATTTTTTGATAAGTTTATTGCACTAGTTTTGTCACAATAAATGGTTGAGTTACTTAATTTAATATTGAAATCTTTGAGTGTTTACTGCATATATATTACTTGAGCACAAGCTAGTGCTGCAGATATGTATTCAGCTTCGCATGTTGAAAGAGATACACAATTTTGTTTCTTGCTGAACCATGATATTAGTGATTTGCTAATGAAATGACAAGTACCACTTGTACTTTTCGATCAGTCGGTGATCCTTCGAAATCAGCATCACTTTATGAAACTAATTCAAAGGAACAATCTTTTGGCTAAAGGAGTCCAAAATATTTGGTACTACTAAGATAGCGTAATATAGGTTTAACTGCTCTTAGATGAGATTCTTTTGGATTAGCTTGAAAACATGCACATAGACAAACGCTCATCATTATATCCGGTCTACTAGCTGTTAAATAAAGAGGTGAACCTATCATACTTCGATAGAATTTTTGATCAACACTCTTACCATTTTCATATTTTTCTGAATGTGTTGATGTACTCATAGGAGTAGGTTTACTTCAAGTATTTTCCATTCCAAAGCATTTGATCAAATTATTGCAATATTTTTCTTGATTTATAAAAATCCCATTTGGAAGTTGTTTAATTTGTAAAAGAAAATATGATAGTTCTCCCATATGTGACATTTCAAATTCATTTGTCATTATTTTAGAAAATTCTTAACATAACTTTTCATTTGTTGATCCAAAAATAATATCATCAACATAGGTTTGAATTATCAAAATGTCTTTCTGGTCTCGTTTTATAAATAATGTTTGATCAACCTTTCCAATTTGAAATCCTAAATCTATTAGATAATTTTTAAGACGTTCATACCATGCACGAGGTGCTTGTTTAAGTCCATATAATGCTTTTTTCAATTTATATACATGATCAGGATATTTTTCATGTTGAAATAATGGTGGTTGTTCAACATATACTCTTTCTTTAATAAAACCATTCAAAAATGCACTTTTGATGTCCATTTGATACAATTTAAAGTTATGATAACAAGCATTGGCTAATAGAATACGCATTGCTTCGAATCTAGCGACTGGGGCAAATGTCTCTCCTAGTCTATGCCTTCTTCTTGATTATATCCTTGTGCAACAAGTCTGGCTTTATTTCTAGTTATATTACCTTCTTCGTCGGCCTTATTTTTATAAACCCATTTAGTACCAATGACAGATTGATCATTTGGCCTTGGAGCTAATTCTCAGACATCATTACGTTCAAATTGGTTTAATTCTTCTTGCATTGATATTATCCAATTTTCATCTGTAGATGCTTCTTTTGGATTTTTAGGTTCAATATTTGATAAAAATGCAACATTGCTTACTAAATTAAGTTGACTTCTTGTTCTTACATTTGTACGTATCTCACCAATGATATTCTAAGATCTATGATCTCTTCGTATTCTTGGTGGTGATCATATAATATTGGTAATATCTTGATTTTATGTGTTATCATTATTTATATCATTATGAATAACGTTTTCATCTTCTCTATTATGAATAACGTTTTCATCTTCTCTATTATTAATAACATTTTCATCTTCTCTATTTTGAATAACGTTTTTATCTTCTTTGTAAATAATATCATCATCTTGAGATATTCTATTTTTCAAAATTTCAGAACTAATAGAATTCTAAGTTATATTTTCGTCGAATGATTCATAAAGAATTCTTCAATTTTCTGAGTTCTTTTATTATATACTCGACATGCCTTACTTCTATTGGAATATCCTAGAAATATTCCCTCATCAGATTTTGAATTGAATTTACCAAGTTGATTTTAGTATTTAAAATGAAACATTTTGAACCAAAAACTTTAAAATATGATATATTTGGTTTTCTTCCATAAAATAACTTATAGGAAGTATTTTTGGTTAATGGTCTAATATATACACGATTCAATACATAACATGTTGTTGCAACTGCCTCAGCCCAAAAATGTTTAGGTAATGAACTTCCATTTATTAAAGTTCTTGTACATTCTTGTAAAGTTCTATTTTTATGTTCCACTACTCCATTTTGTTGTGGAGTTCTAGGAAATTAAAATTTATGAAAAATACCTTTCTTTTTACAGAATAAGTCAAATTTTTTATTTTCAAATTCTCCTCCATGATCACTCCGTATATTTTTTATTTTTAAATCGTTAAATTTTGAATTTGTTTAACAAATGTTTTAAAGTGTTCAAAAGTGTCACTTTTATTTTTCAAAAAAATAGTCCATGTAAATCTTAAATAATCATCAACGATTACAAAAATATATCTGCTATGATTTATGGACTGAACTTGAGTTGGTTCAAATAAATCCATATGTAGTAATTCAAGAGGTTGCAAAGTTGAAATAACCTTTTTAGATTTAAAGGATGATTTTGTTAATTTTCCATGTTGACAAGCATCGCATAATTTTCTGCTTTTAATTTAATTTTAGGTAATCCCATAACAAGTTCATTCTTTGAGATTTTGTTAATAGTTTTAAAATTAATATGACAAAAACTTTACGCCATAGCCATGGATCATTATCTTTGGCTAATAGACACATATTCAAATTGTTGTTAATTTTCATATTTAAAAAATATATATTTTTATCTCGATTACCTTCAAAAACCAGATTTTGATTTATATCAAAAATACTACACTTATTTTCAGAGAAAGTAATTTTAAAACCTTTATCGCATAGTTGACTAATACTTAGAAAATTATGTTTTAAGTTCTTAACTAATGCAACATCTGTAATAAGAGGTGAATTAGATGTACCGTTAGTGCTCACATTGCCTTTGCCGATGATTTATCCTTTGGAATTATTTCCAAATGTGATATTACCTCCTTTTGAGTAGATTAGATTTGTCAATATTTCTTTGTCTCTTGTCATGTGTTTTGACCAACCACTATCAAGTATCCAATTTCCTCCGTTTTTGTTATGTTGGATCTGCAAAAAATAAATTAAAAATCATTGGTACCCACTTCGTCCATTAGGGTCCTATGGGTTAGGTCTTAGGAAGCCAGACCAAAAGCATTCAGAGTTCCTTTTAAAAATATAATTAGAATTATAATGAACTGAATTTAAAAATTCCTTAATATATTTATTTCTAATCAAATTATTATTAGTTTTTGGTATCCATATACTAATACTTCTTGTATATTTTATATTAACAGAAATATCGGTTTTAAGTAAGGATTTTGTAGACTTTGATTTTTCAGAAATCAACTTTGACTTTTTTGGAAACATTTTCATGTATCTAGCCCAATCCTTTCTTACTTGAAGTCGATTGTGAATTTTCTAAGATTCTTGACAAATTTTCTCTTCCTTTATTAAAATTATTAATATTTTTAGAAATATCATCTAATTTTACTTTAAGACTTGAATTTTCTAATTCAATTATTTTAATTTTAGTATTAAGTTCATGATTTTTCAGATGCTAAACTATCATTTTTATCTTTTTGTGTTTCAATTTCCTGAATTAATAGCGTAATCTGAGAATTCGCCAATGAAAGAGATTCTTGTAACTTTCTAATCTCGTCTTCCAAAATTTCTTTTTCATCTTTTAAAAGATCTCTCTCAAAATTCTGCTTTATTTTTATCCTCATTAGATTGTTTAGATTTTCGTTTAAACATATTCCTAGATTCTAAAATTTAAGTATTAATTTCTACTAATTCATCAAAAGTAAAATCACTTACATCGATATCCTTAGCCATGAAGCATACATTTGCTTGCTCATTATCATTGTCACTGTCACTTTCAGAAGATGAGTCTGAATTATCCCAAGTGACTGAGAATGCCTGTTTCTTCGATTTTTCTTTCTTATTTTTATTCTTCTTGAGCTTTGGACAATTCTTTTGAAAATGTTTGGTCTTGTGACAATTATAACATTCTACCAAGGCTGGATCAATTTCTTTTGAATTCTTCTTGGTGCTCTTGTTTTGACTCTTTTTATATTTCAGAAATTTTCTGAAATTCTTTGCTACAAATGCGATGTCTTCTTCATCTGAGTTTGAATCGTCTTTCTCCGCACGGAAAGCTAGAATTTTCTTATCTTGTATATGTGCTTTCTTTACCAGCAAGTTTACTTCATACGACATAAGATTACCAATCTACTCTTCCGGTTTCATGGTAGAAAGATCATTAGCTTCTTCGATTGCTAACACATTTCGTTTCCACTCATCCGTTAAAGAGTTTAATATTTTTGAAACTATATCAAAATAGGTAAATTTTTCTCCTAGACAGAGTAGAGAATGATAAATATTTTGAAATCTAGAATACATGTCATTGATAGTCTCATTTTCATTCATTCTAAAATTTTGAAACTAATTTTTAAGCATTGATATTTTGCTTTGTTTGACCTTACTTGTACCTTGATGAGTTACTTTGAGTGAACGCCAAATTTCATATGCAGTATTGCACATGCACACTCGATTAAATTAATTTCTATTTAGGGCACAATGCAACATGTTCATGGCTTTTGCATTAGCAGTAGCTTCATTTTTATCATTGGTTGACCATTCAGTGTATGCAGTAGTAGGCGGTGTGTATTCTTTTTGTGTAATATTCCAAGAATCAAAACTATTTGCTTGCATGTATATTCTCATACGAGTAGCCCAATAACTATAGTTCGATCCATTAAAGAATGGGGGTCGTGCAGTAGATTAGCCTTCAGTATATCCAGTATTTGTGCTATTACTAGTATTACTATCCATATTATCTAGATATCAAATAATGGTTGTAAGGTTATAAGATGATCTTGCTTTGATACCAACTGAAAAGGTCGGGGTGCATCTGTTTGTGACTTTAAGCAGGATCACTTATATGGATATGCAGAATTATATATGATATTCTACCTTGTTATGCAACTGAATATGATCTAGTACGATATGAATAGTAAATAAAAGTTGTAAAGTAAAGATGACACTAGGAATTTTATACTAGTTCGGACTTCCCATTCTACGTCCAGTCCCGAAGCTCCTCTTCGGAATATCCACTAACAACACCCTCTCTTCACCCGGAGGAACAGGTCACCAATACACCCAAGCAAAAACAAGGATGTCCCCGCCTGAGCAACAACACAGGTGTTTTTTAATACAAAGGTTTTTGACTTTTGAATGTGTTCTTCTTTCAACACTGATTAGCCAACGATTGAGTACACCCTTCCTATAATCTTTTCCTCAAGTTTGTGAAGTGTATGTGAAGATGTATGGAAGTATATTACTTAATGAATTGAGAGATATGAAATAAATTCAATGATTCAATAAGTAATTTATATATTTGAGAGCTTTTGAGAGCACTTAAGAATGCATAAAATAAGATCAAGAATGTAGAGAGATTACAATGAAATTCGGTGATTTGAAAACTTGATTTGAAATCTTACCAGTCAGCTGGTATAGTGAATCTTGTATAGTCTTGACCTTTCAAGCTTTATATATATATATATATATATATATATATATATATATGTTTACGTGCATTCATGTTATACTTGAGGACAGATTTTAACGTAAATCTAACATGACTCCATACCTATAAATATAAATATATATATATATATATATATATGTGTATATATATATATAATTCTCTCTAATTCATGATTTCTCTTGATCTTCTTTTGATTTGTCATTGATCGAAATTCCATGATTCAACAATTTCCTCTCTTTTGAGCAACAGAGTTCTTTTGGCCGTTCTGTGCATTATCATCTTTCTTCTCTGATTGCACGTTATTCCCAGGAATGTCAAGAGCATAAGCTGGATCTTCCTCCACACTCTTGTATTCTTCAGCCTTATCATACAACTGCTCAAGTGTACTCATCTTCTTCATTTTAATCCAACATCCAAAACTCCATTTTCTTGTTTATGGCTCCCTTCAATGCCATCAACACAAGGCGTGGTTTGTGATTGCCAACTTCGGCGGCAGCTGCATTGAATCGAGTGAGAAATTCCTTGACATATTCTCATGGCCTTTGATCTAGTTCATTTAATTCCATCACATCTCGAACTCTCATAGCTTAGAGTCTGAACTGTTCCTGGAATAATTTCGTCAAAGTAGCGAAGTTATCCCCAGATTTTGGTGGCAACTTTGTAAACCAAAACGAGGCCACTCCCTCTAGATATGTAGGGAAGTATAAGCATTTTAGCTCATCTGTGGCACGTGCCCCATCCATATGCTGATCATATTTAAATAGGAACTGCCATTCCCATTATAAGCTTGTACCATCGGTGGTTTAAACCTACGCGGATATGGAGCCATCATTATCCTTTTGGTAAGTGGAGTTTTTGTAGGAGCGAACCCCCACTCCTTCTCATCATCTACTTTCTTTTGACTTTCTTCATTATTTTGCAGACCATCTCTGATAAGCAGGCCTCATCATTGCACTGGTCTATGGGGCGGACGTCTTCCGCTTCACCGGAAGTCTGCCTAGGCAGACGGTCACGGTTCAGGTTTTGGGGCACTGTGCCTCCCGCTTGGGGAGGTGTCAATTTGGTGGCACCGAGCACTTGTTGAGTGGTGGCTTTATCAGCTTGACCGCCAGATTGTGACTTTATCTCATAATGGGGATTGTTAGGATCGGTAACCTCTTTGCAGGATTGATCCCGATTTGGGTTTGAAGAAGACGAGCCCGCATTTTCCAGATGGACGGTTTTATCAAGCTTAGAAATGACTTTTGCCATTGCACCTTGGTGAGTGAATATGGTTTCCAACCCAGACATCATGGCATTGTTGAAGATCTCCATCTATTGTTTGAGGTTGGCAACAACATTATCGAGTTCATCTCTTGTCACTCCAACCCCAACAATGGAAGTTTGCCCAGTTTCGAATCGGTAAGAGTGCGGAGTGGCATCTTGATTGACAACATCTTCATTATTATTTCTTGCGGTCTTACTCCTTGTTTCTTGGGTCATGATTTATACAAGCTTCAATACCTTGAAGATATTTCGTCATATGGACCAAGTCTGAAAGAAGGAGAACCTATTATAGGAACAAGCTTCAGAGCTTAATGACGGCACAAGAAACTTAGCTTTGAGGGAGAAAACATTCCCCACGGTGGGTGCCAAATGTTGAAACCTAGATTGGTCATAACACCAAAGGTACTCTTAAAAGTACTTTACTAAAAGATAAGCAAGAAAAAGTAGAGCCACAACTTCAAAAAACAAGCAAAAAGTAAAGAACAAGATATTCTAGAGTGGTTCGATCAAGATTGATCTACATCTACTATGGAAACAACTTTTATTATCATAACTTGATTTACAAAGTACATGAACATGTTCGTATCGCTCATTTCTCTCTTTTTGATCTAGATTACACTTAGACTCGTGAAGGAAAGGATGAGATCTCTTTGCTTTGTGATGGAGATTTGGTAGATCTTCAATCACTTGAAGGCTTAGATGATTTTCCTTATCTTCGTAGCAAGCTTGAGCTAGATCCAGACTTAGGAGAAGATGAGTGAAGATCCAAGAGTTAGAATTGAACTTGGATGAATCTTCAATGGAGGATGATAATGCCTTACTTCATGGATTGATGAAGGAGGATGGTTGGAGTTAAGGAAGCCATTAATGATCCTTGGAGAAAGCTTGGAATGGAGAAGAAGCAACTTGACGGCACTTCGAGATAATGGCCTTCGACCCCCCCCCCCCCCCCCCGAAATGGAGGAAGTATTAGGGTATTTATAGATGAGGTCTAGACCAGGTGGCAAAGTCATAAATATTAAGCTTTGGTCCTTAGGTCGCAACACGACCTAAGATCTGGGTCAGAAACGACCTTAAAACTCTCCTGCACCTTAAAATCTAAACCGAAGCTCTAGCCTCTAGAGGATCGACCTAGAGGATTGCAGAACGACCTAAGGATCCTTTGCGGTTTGAAGATATGGATGATCTAAAGACCAGAGCAAGTTGTAGAGCTTTTATGGGCAATAGGCTTGACGATCTGAGGTTCTGATGAGCTAAGGAGCTAATGGTCTAAAAGACTTGATTTGCTAAGGACTTTCAGCTGGCTAAGAGCAGGGCGACCCAAAGAACATGGTGGGTAAAAAACATTCAGCGAGCTAAGAGGCCCAACGACCTAGGGAGGCTTAGCGACCGAAACCATACAAATAAGCCAAAATGCTATAACAACCTAAATGAGCTCTCCATTTGCGTTCTAAGGACCCATGGCCTTTCATTGTTTTGTAAGAATGACCTAACTACGTTCTGTATTTCCAAGCCATATTTTATGGATTAACAGTCTTGTTCCACACTCCAAGGTATCTCCGATTCGGTATCTCCACCTACTAACCTGTTTAATTTTATGAGGAGGGAGGTCAGAAAAATACATTCTGGCGAATGAAAATTGCAAAAGTTTGAGGAATACCTATTTCCTATCATTTGCAGTATAAATCATTCACATTGTTCTATGCGATTCAACACATAGTCGATTATATTTATTTATGAGGAGACTACCCTACATTCACTTAAGGCGTACTGTAACGACCTGAATTTTTAAGCATTAAATTTCAAATATTTAAATTGGTTTTAAATGTTGATTTGGTAATAAAAGTGGATTTTTATAATGACATTATTTATAAACGTCATTTGGACATATAAATTATAATTAAATTAAAAACGAACTCATAACGTCACAGTACTTTGTAATTTTACGATTCGAACTTTGATTGAGTGTACATGATCCATTATAAGTTGGAATTCGTTGAAATAAGAAATGCTCGAATTTATTTGACTATAGTTTTCTAATGAAAGCGAAAAATCAAAATTTCATCTTCTAGACTTTTAGTTATGTCCAAATCAAATTTTCAGTAAGTTGTTATGGAATCATTTATAAACCATAACGATTTACTTAATACAATAAAATATTGATTTCAATTTTGGACATGATTTTTAAGACGTGTTGTTAATTTAATTTACAGATTTTTTTCCATAATTTTTAATTTGGAAAATAAGCAATTTTTTGTTTAACGTAATTTACACCATATAACAGCGGTTTCTGAATTCCACAAAGTATGTTAATTTGTTTGTTTTATTTTAGTTCTAGAATCGTGGCGCATTGCTCGATACGATGGTAATTTTATTTTTGTCGATAGTTGTCTATAGTGAATGCAATTGTGTGTAGCGGGGTACGCTAAACATTAAATACTTGAAAATAATGTATGTATACACCGCACGTTTCTTTCATAAATATCTCTATGCCTAGTTAACTTAGCCATGAAGCATCATTTCCCTATATACATATATATAATTCACGCAACTTAGAGATGGCACAGGAGACATGCCATCCACTCATTCCCTTCTCTAATGGTATCAGGCATGACATAAGGCAGAGAAGTAGGCATATCCATTCTCCGTCACATGCACAACTCCTCTTCATATAATGTCGCTGCCCTTTTGCTTAGCTATTAAGTATTTGTACTTATATATTTAATTCATTTTTCATTTTACTTGCCACGAAGTTAAAGTCCCCTATATATACCCAACCAGTGTTTTTCTGACCCGACCCTGCCGCGGTCCGACCTTAAATAATCCTGAACCTTGGACCATCACGGTGCGGAACAATCAGACCTCATTCACGCATAAACCTTAGTCGGACCTTCAAACCAACAGTCCAACCTTTAATTTTACAAGGTTAAGCCATGGTTTTTTGTTTTTCCTTCTTCTCATTGTGTAATTTTCTCTAATCATTTCAACTTTTCTATTGTTTTGAAAATAACAACTGAAATATTTCAAAAAATATAACTGTTCCAACATCTAAATCGTAAACTTTACCACTTCTTTTTAAAAAACACGTGTTTTTTTGTGTCCTTGCTATTTATTTATATCATTCAATATATTAATGTTAGTGAAAAAAAAAGATGACTTTCAAACATGATTATTCATTTGTTTGAGTACACATAAAACTTGATTATTCACATTTTCACTATTAACAAGCATGTGTGGTTCTTGACGGTTCGACTGGTCAAACCTTCAAAATCTTGGACCTTGAGTCCTCACGGTTTGACTCATGACCAGGCTATGAAAACGTTGACTCCAACGCATAGTGAGGAGAGGAATCATTTTTTTTTCTTCTTCTTGCATTCTTTTGCCAATTCACAAGACATAGCAGGAGGTGGTCACAATAAACGTTCATTTTTTTACTTTTCACATAGAGGGACTTTTTTTCTTATTTCTATTTCTCTCTTCATCCTCAATTATGCTCCACATCTTCTCATTTATGCTCCACCCCTCTCATTATAATGGTATGGCTGCTAGCTGTACATCTGACTATCATGTCTGACATTTGGACCTATAGTTGCAGGAGAAGGACATGCACCGTAAAGATTGTATCCATAGCTATACATTCTTACACTCACCACTGCACGCACATGGCATATGCTTGTTTGTATGAAAGTGTTGTGTACATGTGTGATTTATGCAGTGGGTTTGTATAAGTTGGCATGTGTGAGTTAAAAAAACAATGTGCGAGGAAGATAAGTGCAATGTGGAAACATGTGCCACGTATATGCATGTACTGTAAAGATGGGTGTGGTGCACTGTGCGAGTTTCATGTTGGAGCAGCATGAGTATGTACGGGTGCATATTCAAGCATGTGCGGGGGATTAATATGAAGAAAGGGAGGGTTCAACACATATAGGCATGCATAAGGGGAGAGGAGCATCATGGGTTAATGCATGTGTCTGTAGCTTTTGGTTTTCGAGATGGTTTTGGCGGGGTATGCAACAACATGATTGGGTTTTGACGACAAGTATAGTAAGTGGAAGTTGCATTCATTCAAGCCTTGATGGGCTGTGGGGATTGGAGGTTGCTAAGCATGGACATGTGAATAGTGTTGGCATATTGCAAGGAAATGAGAATAAATAGAAGCAAAGGCTAGTGCATGGTTGTGAGAAACAAATTGGAAAGAAGAAAGAGTAAATATGACACCAGAGAATAAAAATGGTGGGTTATGTGTAGGCCGATGTTTTTGGAATTAAACGATGGTTGTCACTTTGGGTTCATATGGACGGCTATGCAATGGAAGTTGTTTGGAGCAATTTCGAGCTCATGAGAATTTTTGGCAAGCTGAAACACATGATTCTTTTATTTGACAGTTTATCGTTATTTAATGATAAACGACCAATGTGAGTAAACTCGCTAACTCTTTCTAGCTTATAATTTTATAAGCATATTCTAGAATTAATAAATGATGATTGAATGTTGTGTGATGATTGTTTGGATGAATATATATATATATATATATATATATATATATATATATTATCAATTGTTGCTATTATATATATAAGGTTAGTAGTTGGATATTTCCGCATACCTTTTAGCAGATGAGACCATATGCACCTCGCATAATAGCGGATGACCTTCCATATCGTGATATTCTATCTTGAAGTAGAATTGGTATTATTTATGTTGTTTAACATCTATGGATGCAGGAAAGGCAGGTTGGAGGGATCCAACTGGATTCCTCAAAATTATTACTGTTTGTTTTCATATATATAATGTGATATATGATGTGTTAGATGTTCTGTGATGGATATTTGCTATGTTTGGATGTTTGAATAGCACTGGTCTAAAATATTGATATTTGAAATATCAAAAGAAGGAATTTCGAGATTTAAAAAGAAAAATCTATTTTTTCAAAATAGTAATTGAATTTTAAATTGGCTAGGATATAATAACTTGTTTTTAAAAATAAAAACTACTTTAATTTATAAACGATGTTTATAGATGAAGTGGGATAATTACCATTGGATAATTTGGGAATGTAAATTCGAGAGCGAATTTAAAAAGGGAAATTGGAAATCTTTTGAAAAGGAAACAATGAAATTTATTTCGATGCTCGGAATGTGAATGGAATTGAAATAAATCCATAAGGATTTATAATTGGAATTCGACTATGTTGAATTTCATAAAACTAATTTATTTCCGAAATTATATATTATAGAAAATTGAACTTGAAAAAATGATCAATATTTGGTTTGAAACCAATATTTTATAATCAAATATAAAGTCGATATTAAGTTATAAACTTGATAGATAATTAACAAGAAGTTGACTTGTAAACGAGATTTATGAATGAAGTAGAATATGAATATGTATTTATAAAGTGACTCAATAGATAGGATTTAAACCTGTAATAGTATTTACAATTGAAATCAAATTGATTTGATATAACGAGTACAAATTTCTGATATAGAAATAATACTCACATTTTTAATTTAGTGATGGTTTAAAGCAAACGTTTTGCAAAATGGAATGGTTATAAGGGAAATTTAGTTGATCAGTGATGAATTATTTTGAAGTTCGGAACATTAATCGAAAAGAGATTATTCGAAAGAGAGTTATACATTGAAAGTTGAATGTGTCGAATTCAGGAAAGTACTATTTACTTTCCGTTCTAATCAAGATTTATTTATTTATTTATTCAAATTAATGAATTAAAGTTATATTTTAAGGTTTTATATCTCGGAGCATGGATTATAACACTATTGTTATAATCAAAGAAGAGTTACATGAGCTATATTTGTTGATGTTTGGAGTTGTGAGCTTTTCCCATTTCGAAGTTAAGAATATTGTTCAATTAATGTCTGAGAGGTTATTATACCCCAACCTGATTGAATTCATTTTCTGACTAAGGAATGTTTAAGGTTCGTGTAACGACCCAGAAAATCTGAACCAATTTAAATTTTTTAAATTGGCTAAAATAATGGGTTTTAAATATTTAAAATAAATATTTTAAATAATGGCGATGAAAACTGAGTTTGA
Source organism: Allium sativum (assembly GCA_030737875.1). Classification (NCBI taxonomy): domain Eukaryota; kingdom Viridiplantae; phylum Streptophyta; class Magnoliopsida; order Asparagales; family Amaryllidaceae; genus Allium; species Allium sativum. The sequence goes on along the minus strand of CM060913.1, from coordinate 460,723,569 downwards.
ATCGACAATTGAAAACGAATATAATTAATTATAATTATAAACAAGGCCTGAAATGGCGTGGCAGTTTCAAAAATTGAATTCAAACTTTGTCAGACTGTACCGGGTGCAAAACAATCCGGATTTTAGCGAAACCAAAAATATTTAAATCTGTTAGTGAATACCTTTCTAACGAATCTGAAAAATCGAAATTTGATAGCGGGAATCAAAAGATATGTCCAGTTGAAAATTCTGAATAGTCGCTATGGAATTCAGGCCCTTAAAAATGGACATTTTGCAAACGACCTCGGATTTCGACGAAACCACTTTTGTTGGGTCCGGGATGTGAAGTTATTGCTAGGTTTCAAATTTCATAATTTTTCTAATCAATATGTGAGCGTAACAAAGGAAAACGCGTTTGACCGGTTTTAGTTGATTTTAATCGACTGGAAATTGGCCATTTTTCAAACGGTCTCAGAATTTGACGAAACTAGTTTTGTTAGGACCGTATCGTCAATACGAAGCTAGAAAATATTTTTCGAGAATTTTTCTAGTTAGTATGTGACCCCGGTAAATTGAAATGCGCGTTCAAATTCAATATATAGAGTTATATGTAGATTTTAACGGAAACTGATCGAAATGGTCGAATCAGCTTACGATACATATCCCATTGTGTTCGGAATGGGGGTGAAACGCTATGGGCGACAGTCGTTGGGCTCGATTTGAGATTCGTATGTAAAAGTCAACATTTAGGAATTAAAATAAATAATAAAAAAAATCATTCTCTCTCCTCTCCCCTTTATCTCCTCTGCCCCCCCCCCCCCATTCATTTCGATTTCAAAAAAAAAAGAGAAAAAAAAAACTCGAAGCAACCCTCGACGGAGCCGCCTCCAACCACCTCTGCGCCATCGCCGGAGAACCCCCACCACGCTGCCGACGCCCTGCTTCTCTCCCACCATCTCGCGTCTCGTCCTCCGTCCTCCCTCTTCTTCTCCGAACCGATTTCCCCTAAAATCTCCTAGCCCACCTCGGACGCCCTGGCACCACCGCCTCCCCCTCCTGTAACCCTCTCCGACGCCCTCCGCTTCCCCCACCACCGCCTCCCCCTCCTGGAACCCCACCGACCTTCCCGACGCCGCCAAGCACAGCACCAGTCCCCCTTCCCCAATTAGATACTGTAAGTTTTTGTATTTCATTTTTATATAATGTAATTGATTTTTTTTTTGTTAGCATAAATTTAAAATCAGTTTTTATAAATATTATAGTATTAAAAAGCAATGATTTTTAAAAATAAAAAGTGAGGATTTTTATATGATAAAATATACGATTTGAAAAACTGAAAATATAGGACTTTTGTTCATGTAAAAATATAATTTTTAGCATAGGAAAAATATGATTTTTATATTTTTAAAGTATTAAAAATATAATCTTTACTATATAGTAGTGGTAGAAATATGATTTTTGTTTATGTAGAGAATTAAAAATATCATCTTTATATAGTAGGAAGGATAAAAATATTGTTTCTATCATGGTAACAAGTTAAAAATATTATTTTTATTCGTGTAGCTAAGTAAAAATATAATTTTCATAACGAAATAAAAATATCACCTTTATATATGTAACAAATTAAAAATGTGATTTTTATAAAGGTGAAGTCTATATTTTTGAAAAGGCGGAATCTATATTTTTGAAATGGAATTTTTATATATTGAATAACGAAGTAAAAATTCGATCTTTACATATGTAGTGAATACGGGCAACGAAAGCGACAAAAGGCAAGATCGGTGAAGATTTATGCAAAGAAGAGTCGTGGGATTGAATTAGCTATTCCGTGAGATTTCTGATTTAAAAATTATATATGTGTTGAAATAAAAGTGAATTGCTATATATATATATATATATATATATATATATATATATATATATATATATATATATACGCCTCTCGTACACAAACCATGGACGATATTTATTGATTGAAATTGTTGTGAAAATTGATTGATAGCGAATGATTGTTTGGGATTGTTTGTGGTTGATATTGGTTGATTGTGGTTGAAAAATACCCGTTTGTGGTTGAGAAATATTTGGTTGAAACCACATAGGATTAGTTTGTGGAAATGAAATAAATATATACATGCCGCCTGCGTGCGAACTAGATGCATGATCCCCATTGTCAAAAACCGCGAGGTTTTAAGGTAGAGCGAGAAGCCGTACTAGGGACGGTCCCGGTTTTAACTACCCAGCCGTTATGCTGCCGAAATTTTGAATAATATTCGTGTGTTTGAATTATTTTCATTTGCTTAAACTATATTTATTCATTGAATAGAAAACCTTCATGTGTTGAATTGATATTCATTCGTTGATTAGAAATTCATGTGTTGAATGGTATTCGCATTTTAAATATAAAAATGACATTTCTATCTATATATAGAAACTATAGAAAACCTTCATGTGTTGAATTGATATTCATTTGTTGATTAGAAATTCATGTGTTGAATGGTGTTCATATTTTGAAATAAATTGTTTGATAATAAAAATCACCTTTTATCGACTATATGAACTGTGTAAAATAATCTCGTTTTAAAAGAAATTGTTTTATGATAAAAATCCTATTTTTGTCACCTATATGAACTATATAGAAAAATAGTGTTTTGAAATGAATTGTTTTACAATAAAAATCACATTTTTATTGTATGCATGAACCGTTGAAATGTGAAGGGTTAAAAATAGCCAATTGTTCAAAATAAACATATATGAGTTGAAATATTCATTAATTAGCTAATGAAATGATTTGCACCTATGTATGTAACATTAGAATGAGTGGTGTTTTTAAAGCAAATAGAAATCAAATATGAAGTTGAATAGAAAATGATAAATGATAAGAACTGTATATATATGTACATGCATATTCATTGAACAGGTTATAGCAAAGGGGCTAGAGAAGAGGAATAAAATTTTATGCCCGACAAATAGGTACACATCTACTGTTTTGTTTGGGTGATGATTTTATGAGCCTGTTGGCTAGCCGTTTGGCTTTTTCTTTTTCTTTTTGAGATTAGAAGGACCGGGAAAGCTATTTGCGATTTCCCGATGCTCCCGGTGCAGGGGAGGTTATGGCGAAATTTTCCAAAATTTTAAGGCGTTAGTGAAATATTTGAAGTGAAAACGATATTGAAATTGTTGAATGAACTATATTTATATAATTATATAAATATAAATAAAATTAAAACATAATGTGACCGTGCAGTTCGCATTTTGAAACCGTGATTTCAAACAACTAGTGCGGGAAATCCAACCGTTGGATTTTCCCGAATTCTCAACCGTCGGGTTCGCCTTGGAAATATCTTCCCAACGGCACCAACCTTGCAAAAATCCAACGGTTGGATTGTCTGGAATGTTTAATTCAAATCTGATGAAAAACAGCGCCAGAAGCGATTATATTTATATATATATATATATAATTATATATTTAATCGAATAACGACGCTGCAGTTCGTATTTTGAAATCGAAAATTCAAACGATTGTACCGGGAGATCCGACCGTCGGATTTTCCCGAAACTGGAACCGTTGGATTCGTTTTGAAAAGACCTTTCTAATGATGTAAATTTTGTGAAGATCCAACGGTTAGATTTTTAGATATGTGTAAATCAAATCTGAAGAAAAACAGCGCCACGGCCGCTTTATGGCCCGAAGCGTCGTTTTGAATATATTAGCTATTTTAAAATAAATAAAAATAGCGATAAATCGTTATAAAATATCATAAACAATATGGAATGGAAATAAGCTGAATTTGCTCGATTTATGTTGTGTTTGATGGTTGAATGTGTTTGGTGTGAAAATTACATTAAAGAACAAAATTGGTGTTGTCGAATAATTTAACCATTGAAATAAATTGATTTGAAATTCTAAATATACGTGAATTATTTGAAATGGCCGAGTTAATTCTCATTTCAAATGATTGACCGACGATTGAAATTTGAAGATGAAGACGATGGTCGAAGACCGGAGATCTTCACCTCGTTTGGATGGTAACCGAGGTCCTGATTGGGAGGCATCCCGAAATATGGATAATGAGTGGTGATCGTCCAGACGTACGTGGTGATCGATGGGTTTGCGAGGTATTTAGTGCCTCCGGTTTCGTTCAGACCCAGAACGGACTTGTAAATGGACTGTGTGTCTGACATTGGATTTTATTCTGTGTTGATTGATCTCTATTAAATATACATCTGTTTGGCGGCGGAGAATTTATTATTTTGCTTAACGCCCTTCTCTGAGACGCACGAGCTCAGAGGTTGTATATCGATGGACATCAGTCGCATAGCATGAATTGCCTGTGTGGCATGCTAAGATGCAGTGATCAGGGCTTCTGTTGAAAAGCAAAGTCTTGTGTAGATGATCAAAGCCCCGCCTGTGTGGCGTAGCTTTGTGTATAACGTGAATTCGCGAGCCTCACACCCCGGTATGAACCAGAAACGGGAGAGGACATCAGGGAGGGCCTGCGTCTCTTTCTAGCTAGGGTGGTGTCAGTGACCTACCAGCCCTGACATTTATATACTTTTCACCTGTGTGGTTGTTGCTGTTGCGAGGCGCCTTGGTTTGATCGGACGATCCGGGTCTGATGGAGTCATTCGTTGGCTCGTTTACGCCCCAAAGGGCAGGGAGACGTAGTGTTCTGGCATAATAATCCACATCGGTGGACCGACCCTGACGATCCAAGGGGCAGTTGCGGCTGTTCCTGAGACATGGGCTAGATTGTCTCGAATTCGGTAAGGACTATCTTTTGCCTTGGTTCATGACGGGAATCCAATTTCCAAATACGTGACCATGCGGTTTTGATTGTATACCTATATATGGCGACATAGTGGTATGGGGCATTAATGTCGTCTATGATTGATAGTTATGATTTGAAATTGTTTTCGAAACATATAAACACTAGCAATAATATCAAATGCCTTTGTTTTGTTCGTATCAAGCATATTTTGACCGTTATAAGGTAAAACTCTATCCTCCGGTTTGCGTTGCATTGTGTGATGGGAACTGAGTCTTATAACGGTTTCATTTTTATAAAAAGCATAGCGATGTTTAAAAGAAAGATTTGTTTTAAAGCACTGGCAATCCAATGGAGTAAACCCGTTCCACGAAAGTGGCGTGGTCCTATGATTGGCCATGTTATATATGTGTTGAATGGATTTCTCATACCAGTCCCATGACTGACTCGTAGTTTGTTTCACTCTCAAACTCGGGTGCCCCTTTTTCTACACGGGCAGCCTTGTATTCAGGTTTAGCTGGTTCTTCTGGATAGCTGGAGCTGAAGATGGATTCTATCATTTATCTCTTTTTATGCTGTTCAGCTCCTATTGTACATATTTTGTTTATTTCCGCTGTAGACATTTATGTATAGCTGAACTGTACATGTACTAAGTAAGATCCTGTATACTGTGTAACTCTGATGATTACTTTTATCCAGTATATTCTATTGTTCATTATCTGGTGTATTTATTTAATTTTGTTCTACTATTATCTGTTTCTGTGTTATATTCCAAAGATAACCCTTGTCTCCGTCGGAACGGGATTTCGGGTCGTCTCAACGTGGTATCAGAGCTTTGGTTAAGCTTAGTTCTGGAATATAACATTTGAACGAACTCGTCAAAAATAGAACCAGTAGTGTTCTAGGACGGGCAACTCAATACAGATAGGATCAGTAATATCCTAGTATGAGTAAAGCGGAATGAAATTACACCTTGATAGACACATTTACATTTGAAGTATTTGTCTCTATATTTTGAAATATCTTTCCTGTTGACCTGACACTTGATCTGCTATTTGCAGTGGAACTAGAAAATGAGTGCCAGAGACAGAAGAAGTAATACTGACCCGGATATAGAAGCTCTATTCATGAAGTATAGAAATCTGGGTGGAAAACCCTTTACGGGTGAAGAAGCAATTATGAAAACACAAGCTTGGATTCGTTCGGCTGAGAAAATCTTCGAAGCATTAAAGCTGAGGGATAACCAGAAAAGATTACTGGCCTCCTGGGCTCTCAAAGATGAAGCTTTATTCTGGTGGGATTCAGTTATCAAAGGTAATCCAGAAGGTGATATCACCTGGGACAGATTCAAAGTGGTTTTCTTAGAAAGATTTACTCCTCCCGAAGCGACCGAACGACTATGTGATGAATTTTCTTATCTGATACAAGGAGATATGACCATTCCCGAAAATCATAAGAAATTCAATGAACTTTCTCACTTTGCCCCTCATTTAATTCAAAATCCGAAGAGGAAAAATATGAGATTTATTCACGGACTTCAAAGGAAATACCAGAATAAAGTATTGGGGCATGTGAAGCTTCCTTTTTCAGAAATGATTTATATGGCTTATCAATATGAAGATCTAGATAAGAAAGGTATGCTACAGTACGAAGAGGAAGTCAGCTCTAGTAATAAAATTGAGTCTGAAACTGATCGTCCTGAGGCCAGTACAATGTCTGAAGTCGGTAAGGAGCCCGAAGTAAATCGGAAAAGGGCCAGATCCGAAAAAGAACCAGCAACGACTGCCATATGCAATAACTGCCATAAGAAAGGTCATTTGCAGGGGAATTGTAAATCCTCGAAGAAACGAAAGAATGATGGATTTAAATCCGGCGGAAAGCTTCAGGAAAGCAGGGAATGCAATCTATGCCAGCAGGCTGGTCATGTAAAGCAAGATTGCTGGCTATTGAAAAAGACCCAAAAGGCTCAGGTAAATGAAGTTGCAGAAACGTCAGAACCCTCAGATAATCCGGAAAGATCTGATGTTTTAGAAGGCATGCTCAATGTCAAAAACATTCCAGTTAAAGTACTGTTTGACACAGGCGCGTCGCGAAGCTTTATTGCAAAGGGTGCAGTCAAGAAACTAGATTTGAATTTGAAGAAGCTCAAAGAGCCAATGACTGTCCAAAATCCAGTTGGAGGTTCCATCAATCTCAGTTGGATTTGTGCAGTACCTGTCTCTTTTTGTTTCTATAAATTCCCTATTACCTCTATCGTCATGAATTTTAATGAATTCGATCTTATTCTGGGATTGGATTGGCTAACCAAATATGAAGCAGAGGTTAGATGCGCCGAGAGAGTTGTTAGAGCTAAGATTAAATCAGGGAGTTATATAACCATACCGTGTGAAGGTCAGAATGCTAATAGAAAGGACTTCTGGGCAGCTTTGAATGTTTCTCCAGCTCAAATGGAGAATATCCCTGAAGTTACTGAGAATATTCCCGACCTAGTGAAAGATATTCCTATCGTCAAGAACTATGCGGATGTGTTCGAGGAAGTTGTTCGCTTACCTCCGCAGAGAGAGATAGATTTCAAAATTGCTTTAATTCCAAATGCAAGGCCGGTAGTTCACGCTATTCGAAGAATGTCCTTGAAAGAGAAGGAGGAATTAGACAATCAAACAAGACAGCTAGTATGGAAAGGTCTGATCAGGCCTAGTTTCTCTGACTGGGGTGCAGCAGTGGTATTTGTCCCAAAATCTGACGGTACTCTACGGCTATGCGTGGACTATCGTGATCTGAATAAGCAGACGATAAAGAACAAATATCCATTGCCGCGGATTGATGATTTGTTGGATCGATTAAATGGAGGACAAGTATTTTCACGAATGGACCTAGCTACAGGCTTCCATCAACTCCGAATTGCCGAAGAGTGTGTTCCAATGACAGCGTTCAGAGGTCCCGACCTATTCTACGAGTGGTTAGTAATGTCATTCGGCTTATGTAACGCTCCCGCTTACTTCGTCGATCTGATGAATAGAGTGTTCAGAGGAGTATTGAATAAATTTGTTCTGGTTTTTATTGATGATATTCTAATCTTCTCTAAATCAAAGGCCGAACATGAAAAACATTTGGAACAAGTGTTAGAAATTCTCAGAAAGAATGTGTTGAAAGCAAAGTTTTCCAAATGTATCTTCTGGCAAGATGAGGTAAAATTTCTGGGCCACGTTGTGTCAAAAGAAGGAATTGCTGTGGATCAAAGCAAAATCACGGCCATTCAGAATTGGAAACAGCCCAGTACCCCCACTGAAGTCCGCAGTTTTCTCGGATTGGCTAGCTATTACCTAAAGTTCGTTAAAGACTTTTCTAAGATATCTGGCCACTTAACGAAGCTTACAAAGAAGCATTCTAAGTTCAAATGGACTCAAGAGAGTGAGGAGGCTTTTGAAGAGCTAAAGTTGAGATTAACAACAGCTCCAGTGTTAACCATCATCGATGGCAACCAGGATTTAAAAGTATGGACTGATGCTTCTAGAGAAGGCCTTGGCGCAGTGTTAATGCAAAGAGGTCAAGTGATTGCTTATGCTAGCCGTCAACTGAAGCCGCATGAGAAAAACTACGTAACTCATGATCTTGAGTTATTGGCTATTGTATTCGCCTTGAAAATCTGGAGACACTATCTTCTGGGCGAGAGATTTGAACTGTTTACAGATCATCAGTCGTTAAAGTATCTGTTCACTCAGAAGGACCTGAATCTGAGGCAGCAACGTTGGCTGGAGTTTCTTGCAGCATATGATTTTGAAATTATATACACTCCAGGGAAAGCCAATGTCGTGGCCGATGCGCTGAGCCGAAAGAATGTAATGATCGCCATCTTTATTATCACGACATCCTTGATTGACAAAATATCTATTCTTCAGAAGGAGGATAACTTTATTAAAGATATGATCAAAAGGATTCAGAAAGGCGAACCCTCGTGTTTTCAAATAGATAGCGATGAGACCTTGAGGATAAAAGGAAGGATTTGTGTTCCTAACATTGCATAGTTGAAAAGGGAAGTTGTGACGATCCCAAAATCCGAGGGGCGGTATTAAGGATAATCATTAGGAAATAACACATTAATCATCATAGCAGAGTACAGATAATAGCAGAAACAATAAATAAAATACTTTTTTTTTTAAAAGAAAATTTCTCATTGGCTGGTATTTATAGAAAAATTTTTAAATAGTGTTTTTGCAAACGGACTCCTTTTTAAACCCAACGACTGTCGCCCCTAGCTAAATACCCCCATTCCGGACACAATGGGATATGTTTCGTTGGCCATTTCGACTGTTACAGTCAGTTATTTTTCAATTTAAAATATAAAACATTCGATATTTAATTTAAACGTACATTTCAATTTGCCAGGGCCACAAACTGAATCAAAAAATTCCAGAAAAATAAATCTAGCTTTGTTTTGACGATACGGTCCTAACAAAACCAGTTTCGTTGAATTTTGAGCTCGTTTGAAAAACGGCCATTTTTAGGTCGACCCTTTTTAACAGAATTTGACCAAACACGTTATCTTTTTCCCCGCTCACATACTAGCTTCAAAAATTACGAAATTTGAAACTTAGCAATAATTTGACATCCCGGACCCAACAAAAGTGGTTTCGTCGAATTCCGAGGTCGTATGCAAAATCTCAATTTTCAAGGGCTATATATACTATATAGCGACCTTTCTGAAAATTCATTTGGCCATAACTTTTGATTTCCGTTATGAAATTTCGATTTTTCAGATTCGTTAGAAAGGTATTGGTAAACAGATTTAAATATTTTCAGTTTCGTTAAAATCTGTTATATTTTCCACCCGGTACAGTCAGACTAAGTTTGTTTTCAAAATTTCAAACTGCCTTATTATACACAATTCTATATTTTATGGAAATAGGCTATTTTAATCATTCAAATTTCTTGTTAATAACCTAATTTAAAAATTTTAAACTGGTTCACATTTTCCGGGTTATTACAATCTCCCCCACTTAAAACTTTTCGTCCTCGAAAAGGAAATAACAGTTAAGCAGGAAATAAAATGTAAATGCAAAGTATTGTAAAGGTACCTTGCACCGGAGTTAGTCAGAGATGTCCACTCTGCATTTGGGATAGGCTTGTTTAATGCTTTCCTCAGTCTCCCAAGTACAGTCTCTAGGATCACTACTCCATTGCACTTTGACTAAATGAATCTTTTTCCTCCTTAGCTCTCTAGTTTCTTTGCCAACTATCTTTAATGGATCTCTCTTGAGTGCTAATTCTGGAGTTATGTCAATATCCTGTTGCGCTGCTTCTTCTACAACAAGATCTGGATCATGAACATGTTTTCTGAGCTGAGATACGTGGAACACATCATGTACACCAGGCAACCAATCAGGTAATGAAACCCTATATGCAAGAGTTCCAATCCGTTCAAGTATAGGAAAGGGACCAATAAATCTCGGTGCCAACTTCCCAATCTTGCCAAATCTGATTACTCCTCGCATTGGTGAAACTCTTAAATAAACATAATCACCAACGGCAAACGATATATCTCTTCTTCTTGCATCAGCATAACTTTTCTGCCGGCTCTGCGCGGTTTTTAATCGCTTCTTAATGAAATCGACTTTATCCGATGCTTCTTGAATCATATCGGGCCCTAACACAAGTCTGTTGCCAGGTTCTACCCAACATGCGGGAGATCTGCACGGTCTACCGTACAATGCTTCGAATGGAGACATTCCCAAACTTGCTTGATAGCTATTGTTGTAAGAGAATTCGGCTAAATGTAAGTGATCTTTCCATGAGCCTCCAAAATCGATAACGCAAGCCCGCAATAGATCTTCTAAAATTCTATTTACCCACTCAGTTTGGCCGTCTGTCTGAGGGTGATAAGCGGTGCTTAGATTTAATTTGGTTCCCAATTCCGTCTGGAATGCTTCCCAGAATTTGCTAGTGAATAGGGGATCTCTATCGCTGACTATACTGAGCGGTACTCCATGAAGTTTAACTATCTCTCTGAAGTATATCTGTGCTAGACTTTGAGCCGTTCTGTTGGATCGGACAGGTACGAAATGGGCAGTCTTCATGAAGCGATCTACGATTACCCATATACTGTCGTTTCCTTTCCTAGTTCGAGGCAGGCCATCGATGAAATCCATCGAAATTTGTTCCCACTTCCAACCTGGAATTTCTAATGGTTGCAATAATCCAGCCAATTTCTGTTGATCACTCTTAACTAGCTGACAAGTGGGGCATCTGCTAACATATAATGAGATATCTCTTTTCATAGCTCTCCACCAGAATGTGCGTTTGATATCGTTATACATTTTGCTCACACCGGGATGGATACTTAATTTGGATTTGTGGCATTCATCAAGTATTTCTCTTCTGAGCTCGGGAAGGTTTGGGATGCAGATTCTACCTTTTAATCTTAGAACTCCCTTGTCATCAAGTCGAAAACTTGTGGATTCACCTCCTTTGATTCTTTGACTGATTCTTTGAATGAATTCATCGTCTTTCTGAAGAATAGAAATCTTGTCTATTAATGAAGACGTGATGACAAAACTGGCGATGATTTCATTCTTTCTGCTGAGCGCATCTGCCATAACATTGGCTTTCCCTGGAGTGTATATAATTTCAAAATCGTATGCTGCAAGGAATTCTAACCAACGCTGTTGCCTCAGGTTTAAATCTTTCTGGGTGAACAGGTATTTCAAGGATTGATGATCGGTAAATAGTTCGAATTTCTCTCCCAGTAAATAATGCCTCTAGATTCTTAAAGAGAACACGATAGCTAATAACTCAAGATCATGAGTAGCATAGTTCCTTTCATGCGGCTTTAGTTGACGGCTGGCATAAGCGATCACTTGGCCTTTTTGCATTAACACTGCTCCTAAGTCCGGATAGTACCGGCTGCATCCCCAGAAGTAATGGCATTCCACCATAGCTCTGCTTCTTCCTGAAGGAGCCAAATGCCAAGTCGGGCTTTGTTGTTAGTTCCCATACCCATACCCTCGAAGATTTTCTCACAGGTTTTCAGCCAAGCGATAGCTTCGGTCACTGTGCCAGTGCCAGTAAAAGGTTTCCCTCCAAGATTTCTGTACCTCTTTGCTACTTTGTCGAGCTCAAAGTCTTCTGGTGCTGGTGGCGGAATAATAGGACCTTCCACTACTACGGGGATATTCCCCCGTCCTCCTGCTGCATCTCCTCGGCCTCCACGGCCTCCTCTAGCTGCTGCTCCACGCGTAGCCATCTAAGAGTACTGTATAAGCAAGAAAAGAGTCAAGCTCACGGATTTGATAATTTTCATAAATGATAAAGCAAGGGAATACAAGGAAAGATAATGATGATGTACTGATCAAATTGTTTTGCTAATCTGCTTAGCTCATTCTAGGACATTGCTAATCCTATCTCTAATGAGCTACTCGTATTAGAACACTACTGATTCTATTCTGACGAGGTGTTTAATGTGTTAGATCCCTGAACTAAGGTTAACCAAAGCTCTGATACCAACTGTGACGATCCCAAAATCCGAGGGGCAGTATTAAGGATAATCATTCGGAAATAACACATTAATCATCATAGCAGAGTACAGATAATAGCAGAAACAATAAATAAAATACTTTTTTTTAAAAAGAAAATTTCTCATTGGCTGGTATTTATAGAAAATTTTTTAAATAGTGTTTTTGCAAACGGACTCCTTTTTAAACCCAACGACTGTCGCCCCTGGCTAAATACCCCCATTCCGGACACAATGGGATATGTTTCGTTGGCCATTTCGACTATTACAGTCAGTTATTTTTCAATTTAAAATATAAAACATTCGATATTTAATTTAAACGTACATTTCAATTTGCCAGGGCCACAAACTGAATCGAAAAATTCCAGAAAAATAAATCTAGCTTTGTTTTGACGATACGGTCCTAACAAAACCAGTTTTGTCGAATTCTGAGCTCGTTTGAAAAACGGTCATTTTTAGGTCGACCCTTTTTAACAGAATTTGACCAAACACGTTATCTTTTGCCCCGCTCACATACTAGCTTCAAAAATTACGAAATTTGAAACTTAGCAATAATTTGACATCCCGGATCCAACAAAAGTGGTTTCATCGAATTCCGAGGTCGTATGCAAAATCTCAATTTTCAAGGGCTATATATACTATATAGCGACCTTTTTGAAAATTCATTTGGCCATAACTTTTGATTTCCGTTATGAAATTTCGATTTTTCAGATTCGTTAGAAAGGTATTGGTAAACAGATTTAAATATTTTCAGTTTCGTTAAAATCTGTTATATTTTCCACCCGGTACAGTCAGACTAAGTTTGTTTTCAAAATTTCAAACTGCCTTATTATACACAATTCTATATTTTATGGAAATAGGCTATTTTAATCATTCAAATTTCTCGTTAATAACCTAATTTAAAAATTTTAAACTGGTTCACATTTTCCGGGTTATTACAGAAGTGTTAGATGAGTGTCACAAGTCCAAGCTGAGTATCCATCCTGGTGTGGCCAAAATGTATCACGATCTCAAAAGAACATTCTGGTGGAAGGCTATGAAAAGAGACGTTTCGATATATGTTAGCCGATGCCCTACTTTCCAACTAGTCAAGAGCGACCAATAGAAACTAGCTGGATTATTGCAACCGCTAGACGTTCCAGGCTGGAAGTGGGAGCATATTTCTATGGATTTCATTGATGGTCTGCCCAGAACCAGAAAAGGGAATGACAGTATTTGGGTGATCGTAGATCGCTTCACGAAAACCGCCCATTTTATACCTGTCAAATCAAATAGAACCGCTCAGAGTCTGGCGCAAATATACTTCAGGGAAATAGTTAGACTACATGGAGTGCCGCTCAGTATAGTCAGTGATAGAGATACAATATTCACTAGTAAATTCTGGGAGGCATTTCAAGTCGAGCTGGGAACGAAGTTGAACTTAAGCACCGCTTATCATCCTCAGACAGACGGTCAGACTGAGAGGGTAAATCGCATTTTAGAAGATCTATTGCGGGCTTGTGTTGTAGACTTCAGTGGATCATGGGAAGACCATCTGCATTTGGCTGAATTCTCTTATAACAACAGCTACCAGGCGAGTCTGACAATGTCGCCATTCGAAGCATTGTATGGTAGACCGTGCCGATCTCCTGCTTGTTGGGTCGAGCCACGAAATAGACTTGTGTGGGGTCCTGATATGATTCGAGAAGCTGCCGACAAAGTCGATTTTATTAAGAAGCGATTACTCGCCGCTCAAAGCCGACAAAAGAGCTATGCCGATAGAAGAAGAAGAGATATATCCTTTGAAGTTGGCGACTATGTCTATTTGAAAGTATCGCCGATGAGAGGAGTTATTCGGTTCGGTAAAACTGGAAAGTTGGCACCCAAATTCATTGGTCCGTTTCCTATTCTGGAACGGATCGGAACTCTCGCTTATAGGGTCAAACTGCCTAATTGGTTGCCTGAAATTCATGATGTATTTCACATATCTCAACTTCGAAAGCACGTTCATGATCCAGACTTGATCGTGGAAGAAGCAGCTCAACATGACATTGAAATAACCCCAGAATTAGCTGTGAGAAGAGAGCCGCTAAAGATAATAGGCAAAGAAACCAAAGAGCTGAGGAACAAGAAGGTTCGCTTAGTCAAAGTGCAATGGAGTGGAGATCCACGAGATTGTACTTGGGAAACTGAGGAGAGCATTCAGAAGGCTTATCCTAGATGCCGAGTAGATATCTCTGATTGACTCCGGTGCAAGGTACATTTACCCTACTTTGCACTACCATTCAATTCTCTACTATATTGTTATTTTCTTTTCATAGATGTGCACTTTTAATTATATAGTCTGAATGATTTTTAAAGGGTATAGGATTTGATTAGTATATTTTTGAAGGTTAAAAACAATTGGATTGGTTGTTGTGTTGTGTGATTATAGATTTATCAAACCACTTTCGACTTTGTTCCTTTTCGGGGACGAAAAGTTTTAAGTGGGGGAGATTGTAACGACCCAGAAAATCTGAACCAATTTAAAATTTTTAAATTGGCTAAAATAATGGGTTTTAAATATTTAAAATAAATATTTTAAATAATGGCGATGAAAACTGAGTTTGAATCGACAATTGAAAACGAATATAATTAATTATAATTATAAACAAGGCCTGAAATGGCGTGGCAGTTTCAAAAATTGAATTCAAACTTTGTCTGACTGTACCGGATGCAAAACAATCCGGATTTTAGCGAAACCAAAAATATTTAAATCTGTTAGTGAATACCTTTCTAACGAATCTGAAAAATCAAAATTTGATAGCGGGAATCAAAAGATATGTCCAGTTGAAAATTCTGAATAGTCGCTATGGAATTCAGGCCCTTAAAAATGGACATTTTGCAAACGACCTCGGATTTCGACGAAACCACTTTTGTTGGGTCCGGGATGTGAAGTTATTGCTAGGTTTCAAATTTCATAATTTTTCGCATCAATATGTGAGCGTGACAAAGGAAAACGCGTTTGACCGGTTTTAGTTGATTTTAATCGACTGGAAATTGGCCATTTTTCAAACGGTCTCAGAATTTGATGAAACTAGTTTTGTTAGGACCGTATCGTCAATACGAAGCTAGAAAATATTTTTCGAGAATTTTTCTAGTTAGTATGTGACCCCGGTAAATTGAAATGCACGTTCAAATTCAATATATAGAGTTATATGTAGATTTTAACGGAAACTGATCGAAATGGTCGAATCAGCTTACGATACATATCCCATTGTGTTCGAAATGGGGGTGAAACGCTATGGGCGACAGTCGTTGGGCTCGTTTTGAGATTCGTATGTAAAAGTCAACATTTAGGAATTAAAATAAATAAATAAAAAATCATTCTCTCTCCTCTCCCCTTTATCTCCTCTGCCCCCCACCCCCCCCCCCCCATTCATTTCGATTTCAAAAAAAAAAAGAGAAAAAAAACTCGAAGCAACCCTCGACGGAGCCGCCTCCAACCACCTCCGCGCCATCGCCGGAGAACCCCCACCACGCTGCCGACGCCCTACTTCTCTCCCACCATCTCGCGTCTCGTCCTCCGTCCTCCCTCTTCTTCTCCGAACCGATTTCCCCTAAAATCCCCTAGCTCACCTCGGACGCCCTGGCACCACCGCCTCCCCCTCCTGGAACCCTCTCCGACGCCCTCCGCTTCCCCCACCACCGCCTCCCCCTCCTGGAACCCCATCGACCTTCCCGACGCCGCCAAGCACAGCACCAGTCCCCCTTCCCCAATTAGATACTGTAAGTTTTTGTATTTCATTTTTATATAATGTAATTGATTTTTTTTTGTTAGCATAAATTTAAAATCAGTTTTTATAAATATTATTGTATTAAAAAGCAATGATTTTTAAAAATAAAAAGTGAGGATTTTTATATGATAAAATATACGATTTGAAAAACTGAAAATATAGGACTTTTGTTCATGTAAAAATATAATTTTTAGCATAGGAAAAATATGATTTTTATATTTTTAAAGTATTAAAAATATAATCTTTACTATATAGTAGTGGTAGAAATATGATTTTTGTTTATGTAGAGAATTAAAAATATCATCTTTATATAGTAGGAAGGATAAAAATATTGTTTCTATCATGGTAACAAGTTAAAAATATTATTTTTATTCGTGTAGCTAAGTAAAAATATAATTTTCATAACGAAATAAAAATATCACCTTTATATATGTAACAAATTAAAAATGTGATTTTTATAAAGGTGAAGTCTATATTTTTGAAAAGGCGGAATCTATATTTTTGAAATGGAATTTTTATATATTGAATAACGAAGTAAAAATTCGATCTTTACATATGTAGTGAATACGTGCAACGAAAGCGACAAAAGGCAAGATCGGTGAAGATTTATGCAAAGAAGAGTCGTGGGATTGAATTAGCTATTCCGTGAGATTTCTGATTTAAAAATTATATACGTGTTGAAATAAAAGTGAATTGCTATATATATATATACGCCCCTCGTCCACAAACCATGGACGATATTTATTGATTGAAATTGTTGTGAAAATTGATTGATAGCGAATGATTGTTTGGGATTGTTTGTGGTTGATATTGGTTGATTGTGGTTGAAAAATACCCGTTTGTGGTTGAGAAATATTTGGTTGAAACCACATAGGATTAGTTTGTGGAAATGA
Source organism: Allium sativum (assembly GCA_030737875.1). NCBI lineage: Eukaryota > Viridiplantae > Streptophyta > Magnoliopsida > Asparagales > Amaryllidaceae > Allium > Allium sativum. Next base: position 460,706,669 of record CM060913.1, on the reverse strand, counting down.
AATAAATATATACATGCCGCCTGCGTGCGAACTAGATGCATGATCCCCATTGTCAAAAACCGCGAGGTTTTAAGGTAGAGCGAGGAGCCGTACTAGGGACGGTCCCGGTTTTAACTACCCTGCCGTTATGCTGCCGAAATTTTGAATAATATTCGTGTGTTTGAATTATTTTCATTTGCTTAAACTATATTTATTCATTGAATAGAAAACCTTCATGTGTTGAATTGATATTCATTCGTTGATTAGAAATTCATGTGTTGAATGGTATTCGCATTTTAAATATAAAAATCACATTTCTATCTATATATAGAAACTATAGAAAACCTTCATGTGTTGAATTGATATTCATTTGTTGATTAGAAATTCATGTGTTGAATGGTGTTCATATTTTGAAATAAATTGTTTGATAATAAAAATCACCTTTTATCGACTATATGAACTGTGTAAAATAATCTCGTTTTAAAAGAAATTGTTTAATGAAAAAATCCTATTTTTGTCACCTATATGAACTATATAGAAAAATAGTGTTTTGAAATGAATTGTTTTACAATAAAAATCACATTTTTATTGTATGCATGAATCGTTGAAATGTGAAGTGTTAAAAATAGCCAATTGTTCAAAATAAACATATATGAGTTGAAATATTCATTAATTAGCTAATGAAATGATTTGCACCTATGTATGTAACATTAGAATGAGTGGTGTTTTTAAAGCAAATAGAAATCAAATATGAAGTTGAATAGAAAATGATAAATGATAAGAACTGTATATATATGTACATGCATATTCATTGAACAGGTTATATCAAAGGGGCTAGAGAAGAGGAATAAAATTTTGTGCCCGACAAATAGGTACACATTTACTGTTTTGTTTGGGTGATGATTTTATGAGCCTGTTGGCTAACCGCTTGGCTTTTTCTTTTTCTTTTTGAGGTTAGAAGGACCGGGAAAGCTATTTGCGATTTCCCAATGCTCCCGGTGCAGGGGAGGTTATGGCGAAATTTTCCAAAATTTTAAGGCGTTAGTGAAATATTTGAAGTGAAAACGATATTGAAATTGTTGAATGAACTATATTTATATAATTATATAAATATAAATAAAATTAAAACGAAACGTGGCCGTGCAGTTCGCATTTTGAAACCGTGATTTCAAACAACTAGTGTGGGAAATTCAACCATTGGATTTTCCCGAATTCTCAACCGTCGGGTTCGTCTTGGAAATATCTTCCCAACGGGACCAACCTTGCAAAAATCCAACGGTTGGATTGTCTGGAATGTTTAATTCAAATCTGATGAAAAACAGCGCCAGAAGCGATTATATTTATATATATATAAATATAATTATATATTTAATCGAATAACGACGCTGCAGTTCGTATTTTGAAATCGAAAATTCAAACGATTGTACCGGGAGATCCAACCGTCGGATTTTCCCAAAACTGGAACCGTTGGATTCGTTTTGAAAAGACCTTTCTAATGATGTAAATTTTGTGAAGATCCAACGGTTAGATTTTCAGATATGTGTAAATCAAATCTGATGAAAAACAGTGCCACGGCCGCTTTATGGCCCGATGCGTCGTTTTGAATATATTAGCTATTTTAAAATAAATAAAAATAGCGATAAATTGTTATAAAATATCATAAACAATATGGAATGGAAATAAGCTGAATTTGCTCGATTTATGTTGTGTTTGATGGTTGAATGTGTTTGGTGTGAAAATTACATTAAAGAACAAAATTGGTGTTGTCGAATAATTTAACCATTGAAATAAATTGATTTGAAATTCTAAATATACGTGAATTATTTGAAATGGCCGAGTTAATTCTCATTTCAAATGATTGACCGATGATTGAAATTTGAAGATGAAGACGATGGTCGAAGACCGGAGATCTTCACCTCGTTTGGATGGTAACCGAGGTCCTGATTGGGAGGCATCCCAAAATATGGATAATGAGTGGTGATCGTCCAGACGTACGTGGTGATCGATGGGTTTGCGAGGTATTTAGTGCCTCCGGTTTCGTTCAGACCCAGAACGGACTTTTAAATGGACTGTGTGTCTGACATTGGATTTTATTCTGTATTGATTGATCTCTATTAAATATACATCTGTTTGGCGGCGGAGAATTTATTCTTTTGCTTAACGCCCTTCTCAGAGACGCACGAGCTCAGAGGTTGTATATCGATGGACATCAGTCGCATAGCATGAATTGCCTGTGTGGCATGCTAAGATGCAGTGATCAGGGCTTCTGTTGAAAAGCAAAGTCTTGTGTAGATGATCAAAGCCCCGCCTGTGTGGCGTAGCTTTGTGTATAACGTGAATTCGCGAGCCTCACACCCCGGTATGAACCAGAAACGGGAGAGGACATCAGGGAGGGCCTGCGTCTCTTTCTAGCTAGGGTGGTGTCAGTGACCTACCAGCCCTGACATTTATATAATTTCACCTGTGTGGTTGTTGCTGTTGCGAGGCGCCTCGGTTTGATCGGACGATCCGGGTCCGATGGAGTCATTCGTTGGCTCGTTTACGCCCCAAAGGGCGGGGAGACGTAGTGTTCAGGCATAATAATCCACATTGGTGGACCAGCCCTGACGATCCAAGGGGCAGTTGCGGCTGTTCCTGAGACATGGGCTAGATTGTCTCGAATTCGGTAAGGACTATCTTTTGCCTTGGTTCATGACGGGAATCCAATTTCCAAATACGTGACTGTGCGGTTTTGATTGTATACCTATATATGGCGACATAGTGGTATGGGGCATTAATGCCGTCTATGATTGATAGTTATGATTTGAAATTGTTTTCAAAACATATAAACACTAGCAATAATATCAAATGCCTTTGTTTTGTTCGTATCAAGCATATTTTGACCGTTATAAGGTAAAACTCTATCCTCCGGTTTGCGTTGCATTGTGTGATGGGAACTGATTCTTATAACGGTTTCATTTTTATAAAAAGCATAGCGATGTTTAAAAGAAAGATTTGTTTTAAAGCACTGGCAATCCAATGGAGTAAACCCGTTCCACGAAAGTGGCGTGGTCCTATGATTGGCCATGTTATATATGTGTTGAATGGATTTCTCATACCAGTCCCATGACTGACTCGTAGTTTGTTTCACTCTCAAACTCGGGTGCCCCTTTTTCTACACGGGCAGCCTTGTATTCAGGTTTAGCTGGTTCTTCTGGATAGCTGGAGCTGAAGATGGATTCTATCATTTATCTCTTTTTATGCTGTTCAGCTCCTATTGTACATATTTTGTTTATTTCCGCTGTAGACATTTATGTATAGCTGAACTGTACTTGTACTAAGTAAGATCCTGTATACTGTGTAACTCTGATGATTACTTTTATCCAGTATATTCTATTGTTCATTATCTGGTGTATTTATTTAATTTTGTTCTGCTATTATCTGTTTCTGTGTTATATTCCAAAGATAACCCTTGTCTCCGTCGGAACGGGATTTCGGGTCGTCTCAGTTCGATGGCGAAGATTGGTTAGAAATACATATTGAGTGATTAATGGGTTGAGTTATCGTAACGATTTTTTATACAACATTCATTCAAATACAAGTACATGAGTTTTGGAACATTTCCAAATATAATCAGTGATGTTTTCTAAGCATAGAAAATAAAATGATTGAGTTGATGAGAAGTTAATAATTTGTGAATATATGGAAATTTTTTCCGATGTTAATTACAGATCTTTTCTGAAATACGGAAAATAAATAGCTTATCATATATGGAATGTTTTCCAAGAATCATAATAGGCCAAATGGGTTTTGCAAACTATCTGGGGAAAGATATGGAAAACGGAAAGACTAGAAATTAGGAATTGATAATTTGATAAGAAATTAATTTAAACGGCTCAGCATGGCTTAATGCTTGATCGATAGAATTTCCATTTGAAAATAGGATCATTGGTTAAATGATGTTTCCGTTGATAGTTAAATAGATGGCTACCCAAGTTTTGGCCTATTTTATATTTCCATTGTCAATACGGAGAGACCGAGATCAGGTTATTATCTGAAAACCACTCTGTATGGGCATAAGTGTTGTGAATAAAATTAGGTTGAAGATGATTGAAGATAGAGTAAAGTGCAAGGGCTGCTCCCTTAATCCTAAGCAGAAATTTCCTAAGATGTATTTTTGGGATGGTGACTTTGGTTTGTCCAGTCTTAGGACAACGTATATGGATGGATGTCTGACAGAGTATTTCTAGATGGTCACGTACAATGATTTCTTCAAACGTACCATAGTTGGTGGTGGAAAAGGAAACTTTTCTTACCTTAACATCCAGTTTATTTTAGAGGATGTCAACTAGTGATTTGACGAATCTGACGATGTGGCATTTAAAGATAACGATGATGTGGTGTTATAAAGTAAGATGTAGCCTCATGCCTCATTAACCGGGAAAAGACAAAAATCGGGCTGGTAGCATAGCTATGTGGGTCATACCAATTAGGGTGTATTATCAGAGATCTAGAGAAAATTCATTTGTTTCCTATTCTATCATTGATGTATGCTTTCATAAACGGTTGCTGATCACAACCATTGGTGATAATACATTCGGTACACTCAAGCGAAATAAGTAGTCGGTCATGTATGGCTGGGTTGCAAGATGTTCTTCTTAAGCCCAGTGTATTACTCTCAAAAGATACGCTATCGAAAAATGGTTCCATACCTTATCATAGTTGGAAATACATCACCCAATAAGCGCTCGTGGTTTTTGATTGTATAATATGTATATGGAACATGAGATGCAAGTGTTCCACTAGATTGTTATTGATGTGATTAGAAACTATTATAATATCATAATAGTGTTGATACAAAGAATATTTTGGGTTATCATATGGTAAAAACCATCCTTTTTTATGTGTAGATTGGTCTTACGAGTATCCTTTCTTTTAAATGGAATTTTAAAATTTAAACCAAATGTTGGAGTTTACTTACATTAGTCCCATGACTGACCCAAAATTTATTTTGTTTTGTTTTACCCTAAACTCTTGGGTGCCAAAATTTGTACGAACAGCCAAGTAGTTGAGATCTTACAGATACACTTAGAGAAGCTTGGAGTAGTAGGATTCAACATTAGATATCTACACTTTATTTTCGATGTGTTGTACTCTGATGATGGTATGTATATTCAGTACAGATTTGTATTTCAAAAGTTTGTTATATAATATATTTTTTTCATTCCGCTTTGAGATTCGTTTTACTCTAATTTTGTGATATTGTGACCTTCTTTTCTTCTATTCTAAATTTTCTTCCTTTCTATTTCTCACCCTCTAATTTCTTTTTATTAATGATCTGGTAAATTCCGGTGCTTAATTAGTCAACATGGTATTCGTGTCGATGACCAGGATCAAAAATCTGTTGGGCTGTTACACCTATGATGCTTATTCAAGGGCGGTTTCTAGTGAACACTTAGTACCCTTTGAGCAGGACTATTACTGGTCACTTAAGGCCATCATTATTTTATTATTTTTCTTGGACAATTTTCCATTATCACTTAAGACCGTATGGCAGACCCTGGTAGCGTAAGACTCCGTCTTTTAATCGTTAACGCTACAAAATATTCTCTCCATTATAATACTATAAATAGTAGTCAACCACTTAATACCGGGCAAGGATGGACACTATTCATCATTTAACCCATATGTTACTATTTAACTTGTATTATGGGTGAACTCCTAGCTACTTAATACTACCTTAGATGGGCGGTCACCACGTAGATGATTTGCAGGACTCTTAGTGTAACACCCCGTAATTCTAAAGACATTAAAATGATAAATTGAAGAATACTTAATTTAAATATTTGGGATTAAGTAAAACGGACCGTTCCATTGCGTTCGTCTCGGAATTCTGCCTAAGTTAGACACCAAGTTTGCGTAAAACGTATATCGTATGAAGAAGTTATTAAGCCTGGAAGTTTATATACATATAAGAAAGTTATATATAAACAAAATAATTTAGAATTCAAAATAATTCAAACGCAGAAATATACGTGGGAATTCGGCCCATTAGGGGTTGACCCATAGCCTATGGGTGTCGACCCCGGGATCGACCCCCAAGCAATGATGGGCAGATTTCTGCCTTGTATCCGGACGCAGTTCTGAGAAAGATTCGTTGATCCTCGGCTATAAATAAAACCCCATTCTCATAGTTTTACTCACCAATAACAATGGTGACATTATAATGCTGCTCCAACTTAGATTGATTTAGCCTATTCTTCTTCAACAACAAAAATTAGACATATTCAAGGATCTGTGCTACAAGAACAATCTTTTCTTTGTTCTTAGATCTAGTCTCTATGAGTTCATGTTATTTTTAGATTTAAATAACTAATAATAATCCTGACATGTTTATAAATTGGATCTAAGCCTATGCCTATTGTAACTTGAATCATATTAGATCTACCATTATTTGTATATCAAATCCATAGTTTTCATATGCCCAAATTTTGCCATTATATGCCTATCTTGTGATTATGATCAGTTTTATCATCATATGCCTATTTTGTTATTATGTTGATTCTTGTTCTCTTCCCTTCCTCTTTCCTTTTTATTTTTATAGCCAGGCTACCTTCGAGCCTAGGCCTATTGATGAAATATGCAAATGCATGAAATTGGGAACGATGGGAAACGTTTAATTTGGGGCATAACTTATATTGGAGATAGTGTGCATAACTTGTATTGAGATTTATGGGCATAACATATGTTATGATTTGAGGCCTTAATTTGGGGAATAATCTGGAATAAACATGAGTGATTGGATAGGAGTGAATATGCCTAAAACTGTAACTACGCCTAGGCACGAGGTTAAATTACACTTGTGGTAGAAGTCTGCCCAAAACCACCCGACACATCCAGCATCCACAAGTGGTAAATCTAATGAGAGAGGCATAGTGTGTATATACGAAATGGTACTAAGACACGAGGTTATATTACACTTGTGGTAGAAGTCTACCTGGAACCGCCGGCACATCCAGCATCCACAAGTGGTAAATCTAATGTTCGAGGTCTGGTGCATTAACCATAAACAATAATAATTTGTTAACTTGGAATACTTAACCTAATTGAATCTGTAGGGGCTACATGAACCTGTTAAATTAAGTAGGGGTTAAGTAAACTTGCTTGAATCAGTGGGAGGGGTTAATTTACCATGTATAAATCGACAAACTTAACCTATATTATATGTTGGGATTATGCAAGGCGTAACCTGTTGAAATCCTAGTAGTGGGGATGCGAGCCTAGGGGGTAGCTTGCATCGTTTGTGGGGGACCCTTACCAATTAGTAACCCATCTTGTTATCGAACGACGAACCCCAAACTAGGTCGGGGTCAGGGCATGCTTACTGAAATGTTTATAAATGGTTCAATATAAGTGAGGGTGTTAGACAGCGCGTTCCATGGATCCATGTGCGTGCATGTATCTGCTTGCTCGGGGACAATAAGTTGATGTAGCACCAGTAGGTATGGCTGTGCATCTCGTTATTATAGGGTTACCACTTTAGGAAGCGGTACATCCTACTATGGGGCTAGTACAGGGTATCTACGGAGTAGGGAGTAGGGAGCCATTTGATTGGGTTAGTAATTAGGGTGCATCTAGTCTTGCTTGTGTAGGAGCCCATTATTCTTATTGGGGTAACACTTGTCATTTCTGTTGGGCTCGGTTATTGTATGGGGCTAAGGCCTCTCACTAGAAGTACACCTAAATCTACCATCTGTTTAAGTAGGGATCATCTTATTATGTAATACTAGTATTGGTGCAGACAAAGAGAAATACTTGAGAAGCGATATATCCTGTCATGTTAACTTTATTTATCATGTTATCTTATTCATGCCTATCTCATGGTACTGTTATCTCTTGCATCCAGTTTATATGCCGGTCATGATGCTTTTACTTATTTATATGCTAAAAAATACTGGACTCGCTAGACTTTTTGTCTGATCCTTTTTGTTTCGACTCTTTTCTCTCCTTCCCCCCTCTAGGTTCTGAGGGTGGGAATACTCAAGCTTGATTTCGATTCCTCTTCCTTTCTGCTTGGAGTTGCTTAATGTACTGCTTGATTTCATATCTTCTCTGTTATGGCTATATTTTGGGGATTATGCACTTCTATATTACTGTACTTTGATGATGATTTCATACAAGACAGAAGTATTATGTTGTTGTAATAAGATTTTAGTATTTTAGACTTTTTATGTAATTAGGTTTGGACCACGATGCCTTTCTATTGAATAAAGTATTTACTTCCACTGTTATTATAAATATCTTTCTTTTGTTATATACATTTCTGTTTACCTATAACGCTTCACGAAACTTAATGCATTCCCTTATTGAGTGACATTAACGGACGTGGGGGTGTCACACTTGGTATTAGAGCCAAAATTCCCAGATCGGATAAAAGATTTTGAAAATTGTTTTCAAAAAGATTTTAAAAAAGAAGCATTTTCAAAATAAAAAGTCTGTTTTGAAAAACATATTCCCTAAAAGCCATATTGAACTATCTTTTGATTCTCTATTTGAATCTCTTTTTCTTTCTTTTCATCATGTCTGGGGAACCTAACCTTCCTGAGGGCGTATAGATACCAGCCTGGTTTCGTAGGTATCTGGAGGTTGCGACACCTGTTGGAGGCCAAGCAGACGCTCCTCCCCCAGCTGCAGCCATTGTTCCTTCTCCTCCGCGTGTTGATGCTTTCTCTAAGATATGCAAGGATTTTCGTGCTATGGACGGAAAACCATTTCATGGGACTGGGACCTTTGTAGAAGCTAGGAATTGGCTTAATGAAACGGAGGATTTGTTTGAGATCTTTGAGGTTGACAATCATAGGAAGATTCAGTTAGCCGTTTGGCAGCTGAAAAATGAAGCCTCGTTTTGATGGGATGTGACGCATGCAGTACGTCCGTTGGAGACTTGGTTTGATTTCCAATAGATATTCGAATTGAAATTACTTTCTCAAGCAGAAGAGAGTATACATATGGAAAGGTTTTTGGCGCTTAAGCAAGGAAATATGTCTGTCAAGGAGTATGTCAATAAGTTTCACCAGTTGGTAAGGTTTGGTTTGGAGCTAGTGAATACCCCGCACAAGAAAGCCTTGAGGTTTGCAAAAGGATTAAATGAACCTCTTCATGGGTTATCTATTTCCCATATTCCTATGGGGGCAACTTTTGAGAAACTCGTTGATATGGCATTAATTCACGAAGAGGATAAAGGAGAAAAGAAAGAGGCTAAGGTGGATGAGGCACAAAACAAGAAAATGGAACCCAATAAGGAGCAACAACAAAAGAAGAAAGGCAGGAAGAATGACAAAGGCCTAGAAAAGAGGAAATGTCATAATTGTGGACGTGTGGGTCATTTAATCAAAGATTGTAGAAAAAGGAAGAAAGTTTGTTTCCAGTGTGGAGAGGCAGGACATCTTATGAAGGACTGCCCAATGAGGCAAAGGCAGGGTCAAAGAGCAGGATCTTCTGGAGGGTAAGTGCATTCTCTTGCGGCTAATATACCGGAAAGAGGTAGGAAAGTTTCTGTTGAAGGTTTAATTTCTCTTTTTGATCACCCTATTCGAACTCTTTTTGATTCTGGCACTTCGCACTCATTTATATCTGATTTTGTAGTTGAATTTCTGCACCTTAGTGCTAGTACGGTTTTGGATCCCGTTGTTGTCTCAAACCCCACTAGGGAAACGACTCATCTGTCTATGGTTTTTGGGGTTTAAGGATATCTATCTTAGGCATTGAATTCATGTGCAACGCCTATATTCTTGGTTTCACGGGTTATGGTTTGTTTCTAGGGATAGATTGGCTAGCCAGGTATGGTGTCATTCTGGACTGTGAACGGAGAGTAGTTAGATTATCTTGCCTTAAGAAAACTCTTGACATTTCTTGTGATCCTAAGGGGTCTGTCATGTTTAGCTACCTAGAATCGCTTGATACATCTATCGATGATTTACTATCCGTACCCGTAGTTTGTGAGTATCCAGATGTTTTTGAGGAGGTTCGAGGCTTACCTCCAAGGCGCGAGATTGATTTCCGAATATACCTAGTGGACAATGCAAAGCCAGTTGCATTGCTTGTGCGCCTCATGGCTCCGAGAGAGAGAGAGATGGGAGCTCAGTAATCATGTAGGGGAGCCACTTGAAAAGGGTTTAATAGGCGAAGTATATCTGAATGGGGAGCTCCAGTGGTATTCGCGACTAAGGTGGATGGCTCACTTTGCTTATGTGTGGATTACATAGAGTTGAATAAACTAACTAAGAAAAATAGACACCCGCTTCCGAGGATAGATGATTTGTTTGACCAGCTTGTAAGGGCATCTATTTTCTTAAAGTTAGATTTGGCAACAGGGTTTCATGAGTTAAGAGTGGACGAGGACAGTATTGAAAAAACCGCTTTCAGAATTCTAGATGGTTTCTTTGAGTGGCTCGTTATGCCTTTTGGTTTGACGAATGCACCCGCTTATTTTGTAGATTTGATGAGTATGGTATTTCGGGAGTTTCCGATAAGTTCGTTGTAGTTCTTTGTTGATGATTCTTGATTTTCTCAAAGAACGAGAAAGAGCATGCCCTACATATAAGGGAGGTTTTGAAGACCCTCCGAGCGCATCAGCTTAAGGAAAAATTCTCCAAATGCCACTTTTGGAAAAGAGAAGTGGGATTTTTAGGACATATGGTTTCTAAAGAAGGGATAACAGTAGATCCCGCAAAAGTAGTTGCAATCCAAAATTGGCAGGTTCCAAAGAATGTGATGGAAGTAAGGAGTTTTCTTGGTTTAGCAGGCTATTATAGGAAGTTCATTAAGAACTTTGCAAAGATATCAGCCCCACTCACCAGACTAACAAAAAAGAATCTGACTTTTTCTTGGGATGTTGATTGTGATGATGTTTTTCAACAATCAAAGAGGACTCTGGAAACAACCCCAATTTTTACTTTTCCTAATGGGAACAAAATGTTTACAGTATACACCGATGTGTGTGGAACAGAACTTGGCATTGTTTTGATGCAAGAAGGTAAGGTAGTACGTTACGGTGGAAGGCAATTGAGAGTTCATGAGAAGAACTACCCTACCCACGACTTAGAGTTAGCTGTCATAGTATTTGCGCTTAAGTCTTGGTGTCATTATTTGCTTGGAGAAAAGTTCAAGTTGTATACCGACCATAAGTCTCTAAAATGCTTGTTTTCACAAAAGGATCTTAACTTGAGGCAACAGATCTGGATGGAGTTTCTAGCATCATACGCCTTTGAGATTATTTATAACCCTGACAAGGGTAATGTGGTAGCCGACGCATTGAGTAGAAAGAGGATAACCTTGAGTCCTCTATTTGTAGAAAGGCAAAGCTTGGAGTATATATCGACTTTCGATTTCAGGCCCTCTACCGAGTTTATACCCGATTTACTTGCATCGTTAGAGGTGCGACCTACGCTTTTGGATCAGATAGGAGATGCACAGCGAGAAGATCCACAAATAGTGGACATATTGGATAAGCTTAGTAGAGGAGAGCCTTCCAGTCACCTCAGTAGATATTCCATAGATGATAGAGCTTGGTTATGACGTGATGGGAGGCTTTGTGATCCACGAGTCGGTAGCTTGTTAAAGACAGTCCTTGAGGAAGCACATCATTCTAAGATGACTATTCATCCAGGTGGTGATAAAATGTATAGAGGTATGAAGAGGGTTTTCTTTTAGGCTAGGATAAAGAAGGATGTAGCAGAGTTTGTTTCTAGATGTTTAGTTTGTCAGCAAGTCAAAGCTGAACAAAAGAAGCCCGATGGTTTACTTCATCCTTTGGAGATTCTGCAGTGGAAGTGAGAGAGCATTTCTATGGATTTCATTGATGGTTTTTCTAGATCAAGAAAAGGCAATACTAGTATTTGGACAATAGTTGACAGGCTTACTAAGAGTGCTCGTTTCATTCTCGTTAAGAGTAAGAGGACGGCAACATGGTTAGTATCAGTTTATCTTCGTGAGATAGTCCGTCTACATAGAATACCTTCCAGTATCGTGAGTGATTGTGACCCTATATTCACTAGTGAATTTTGGAGAAGCTTGCAAGAGGCAGTAGGTACACGTTGTGTTTGAGCACCTCTTATCACCCTCAGATAGATGGACAGACAGATAGGGTGAATAGAATTCTTCAAGATCTTCTAAGACTATATGTCCTAGACTTCGGAGGGGCATGGGAAGATAACCTTCCATTGGTGGAGTTCGTCTACAACAACAGTTATCAAGTTAGTATTGGCATGACACCCTTCGAGGCTTTGCACGGACGACCCTGTAGGTCACCAACTTATTGGTGGGGATTTACAGAGAGGCTTCTACTTGGACCTAAGATGACGAGGGAGACCTCGGAAAAGATAGATCTTATTCAAAGACGGATGAAGATGGCTCAGGACAGGCAGAAGTTATACGTAGATAAAAGAAGGACCGATATTGAGTTTGAGGTGGGAGACCTGGGTTTCATTAAGGTTTCACCCTTGAGGGATGTGGTTCGCTTTGAATCTGTAGGAAAATTGGCACCAAGATTTGTAGGACCGTTTCCCATAATAGAAAGGATTGGTCGAATGGCTTATAGAGTGAAGTTATCGGAGAGATTGGCCAATGTTCATGATGTTTTCCACGTTTCTCATTTACGTAAGTGCTTACATGATACCGCTGAAATAGTTGAGCCGAGTATACTTAAAAAAGTAGAGGTGGAATGAGATGCGAAAGTTAGATGGGTTCGAACCTGTATTCTTGGATCAGAGGTTATGGAACTATGAAATCGTGAAGTCAAGTTGGTAAAAGTTCGGTGGGGAGATGACCATGAAGATGCGAATTGGGAGACTGAAGACAAGATTCGTGCATCGTACCCTTTTCTTTTCGAAGGTATGTTCTTAACTTCTTTTTCCAGAAACTTTTATTCATGCTTGTTTCTTTCATTAAGTATATCATATCGATCAAATCTTCGACCTTTAGGTTGGAACCCAATGGATGTAAACATATGTTCGAGACATGTTATGTTTGATGGATGCAAGTGGATGCAAGTGTTTGCTAGTGGATGCTCGTGGATGCATATACGCACATAATTAGGCACTAGATCGACTCAATCACTCTCATATTGCATATGGATGTGTGTTCATTTTAATTTTCAGTAGATGACAATGGTTGAATTATCATATGGATGTTGCATTTTGATGAGTGATTGTGCACACGTATAGAATTTGTATGTATGATTAGGATTCTTTTGCATACATAATGGATACATGGCACTGACATGATTTGCATTAAGGAGGTCAACTGAATCAGTTGACCGCCTGATCTTTCGCATTAGCATAGGGACATATACACAAACCTTTGCATATGTTCATATATAGCATTAGAAATCTTTTAAGGACAATGGATGCCTATGATTGGTGGATGAGTGGATGGATGATGGATGTTAGGGTATACATTCTTCTTAGCTTAGAGATTTCGAGGACAAATCCTTTAAGTAGGGGAGAATGTAACACCCCGTAATTCTAAAGACATTAAAATGATAAATTAAAGAACGCTTAATTTAAATATTTGGGATTAAGTAAAACGGACCACGCCACTGCGTTCGTCTTGGAATTCTGCTTAAGATAGACACCAAGTTTGCGAAAAACGGATATCGTATGAAGAAATTATTAAGCCTAGAAGTTTATATACATATAAGAAAGTTAAATATAAACAAAATAATTCAGAATTCAAAATAATTCAAATGCAGAAATATACGTGGGAATTCGGCCCATTAGGGGTCGACTCCCAGGCCATTCTGGGCAGATTTCTGCTTTGTATCCGGACGTAGTTCTGAGCAAGATTCATTGATCCTCGGCTATAAATACAACCCCATTCTCATAGTTTTACTCACCAATAACAATGGTGACATCGTAATGCTACTCCAACTTAGATTGATTTAGCCTATTCTTCTTCAACAACAAAAGCTAGACATATTCAAGGATCTATGCTACAACAACAATCTTTTCTCTGTTCTTAGATCCGGTCTGTGTGAGTTCATGTTATTTTTGGATTTAAATAACTAATAAGTAATCCTAACATGTTTATAAATTGAATCTAAGCCCATGCCTGTGTAACTTGGATCATATCAGATCTACCATTATTTGTATATCAGATCCATACTTTTCATATGCCCAAATTCTGCCATTATATGCATGTCTTGTGATTATGATCAGTTTTATCATCATATGAAAGTTTTGTTATTATGTTGATTCTCATTCTCTTCCCATCCTCTTTCCTTTTTATTTTTATAGCCAAGCTACCTTCGAGCCTAGGCCTATTGCTGAAATATGCAAACACGCGAAATTGGGAACAATGGGAAACATTTAATTTGAAGCATAATTTATATTGGAGATTGTGGGAATAATTTGTATTGGGATTTATTTGCATAATATATTATGATTTAAAATCTTAATTTGGGGCATAATCTGGAATAAACATGAATAATTGGATAGGAGTTAATATGCCTAAAACGGTAACTGCGCCTAGGCACAAAGTTAGTTTACACTTGTGATAGAAGTCTGCCTGGAACTGCCCAACACATACAACATCCACAAGTGGTAAATTTAATGTGAGAGGCCTAGTGCGTATATACGAAATGGTACTAAGACACGAGGTTAGATTACACTTGTGGTAGAAGTCTGCCCGGAACCGCCTGGCACATCCAGCATCCACAAGTGGTAAATCTAATCTGAGAGGTCTGATGCATTAACCAGAAACGATAACAATTGTTAACTTTGAACACTTAACCTAATTGAATCTGTAGGGGCTACATGAACCTGTTAAATTGAGTAGGGGTTAAGTAAACTTACTTGAACCAGTGGGAGGGATTAAGTTACCATGTATAAACCGACAAACTTAACCTATATTATATGTTGGGGTTATGCAATCTTGTTAAACCGTTAGGCGTAACCTGTTGAAATCCTAGTAGTGGAGATGCGAGCTTAGGGGTTAACTTGCGTCATTTGTAGGGGAACCTTATCAATCAGTAACCCATCTTGGTATCAAACGATGAACCCCGAACTAGGTCGGGGTCAGAGCATACTTACTGAAATGATTATAAGTGGTTCAATATAAGCAAAGGTGTTAGAGGGCGCGTTCCACGGATCTTTGTGCGTGCATATATCTTCTTGCTCGGGGATAATAAAATGATGTAGCACCAGTAGGTACGACTGTGCATCTCGTTATTATAAGGTTGCCACTTTAGGAAGTGATACATCATACTATGGGGCCAGCACAGGGTATCTACGGAGTAGAGAGCCGATCAATTGGGGTAGTAACTAGGGTACATCTAGACTTGCTTGTGTAGGATCCCATTATTCTTGTTGGGGTAACACCTATCATTTCTGTTGGGCTAGGTTATTGTATGGGGTTAAGGCCTCTCACTAGAAGTTCACCTAAATCTACCATCTGTTTAAGTAGGGATCATCTTATTCTGTTATACTAGTATTGGTGCAGACAAAGAAAAATACTTGAGAAGTGATATATCCTGTCATGTTAACTTTATTTATCATGTTAACTTGTTCATGCCTATCTCATGGTACTGTTATCTCTTTCATCCAGCTTATATGCCTGTCATGATGCTTTTACTTATTTATATGCTAAAAGTTACTGGACTCGCCAGACTTTATGTCTTATCCTTTTTGTTTCGCATCTTTTCTTTCCTTTTCCCCCTCCCAAGTTCTGAGGGTGGGAATACTCAAGCTTGATCCGGATTCCTCTTCCTTTCTGCTTGGAGTTGCTTGATGTACTGCCTGATTTCATATCTTCTCTGCTTTGGCTATATTTTGGGGATTATGCTTTTTTTATTACTGTACTTTGATGATGATTTCGTACAAGACAGAAGTATTATGTTGGTGTAATAAAATTTTAGTATTTCAGACATCTTATGTAATTGGGTTTGGACCACGATGCTTTTCTATTGAATAAAGTTTTTACTTCCGCTGTTATTATAAATATCTGTCTTGTGTTATTTCTATTTCTGTTTACCTATAACGTTATACAATATTTAATGCATTCCCCTAGTGAGTGACATTAACGGACGTGGGGGGTGTCACACTTAGTAGCCCATCCCTAACTTAGCCCCTAGATAAGAAGTAGACACTTCCTGAGAAATACCCTACTCATATGCCATCATTTTACTAGGGCCATTTAATACCATATAAGAGAAAGGCAGACTCAATAACCATTTAAGACCTAATAAGGGCAGGCCAAATGACTTTAGCCTTTCTAAAGAATAAACATTAGAAGGGCCTAATGTCCTAACAACTTAATATCCAAACCAGGGTGGTCGACCACTTAATACCTTTTCAAGGCTCGCCTACTTCACACGCAATTATTATATATGTATGTACGTGTGTATATATATGTACACACACATGCACAAGATATCTCATATTAAACCATCCACTTGTAAATGCTGAATTAGTTGAACGATTCCGGGCAGGCTTCCACTACAAGTTTGGCTTAACCTTGTGACATTGTGTAATTATTATAATATCCAATGCACCTAGAGACCTCTCACATTAACCGGTCTTACATGTAGATGTTGTATATGCCGGTCAGTTCAGGGCTATCTACTACTACAAGTAATGGTTAACCTTGTGTCTGTGTGTCATTAATTATAATTAAAGCAATTCACTCACACAAATACAAATTTCATGCAGGGACATTTTAATTTTATAATTACTTGATTTAACATGATTTTTATATATTTAATATGCATTAATATTACATTAATTACGCTACATATATAGTAATAAATGAGGCGAGAGTCAAGCATACATAAAGTACCGTCCTAAATTGTTTGAAAAGTCAATCCCAACAACATAATACAAGTATACAAGTTTATTTCCCTAACATCGCCAATCATAACATAAATCGTTTATTTACATTTAATTAACAAGGGAATAACAAACATACATAGAATAACTTGTGACCAGGGTTCGAATGATTACTTCAATAACAAAATAGAGACAAGATACAATATTTCCAAATGCATATGCAAATCCCCCTTTTGGTATTAATTCACTTTTTACATAATTTTCGTATAGAAAATCGTAATACTTAGTGACTTGCAAATAATACATTCAAATAATCTATTTTGAAAATAGATGCTTGTACTTATTCAATTCAAGAAACTCAAGTTCTTAAGCTTTTGCAACAAAATACACATATATGAAACAATGAAATGAATTAGAACAATTTCAAGAATTACACAAGCACTCAAATGTCTTTTCTTTCATTACATCAATAATTCAAACCCAAATACAATTGATTGACCATTTCCGCAAACAAACACAAATTATAAGGGATTTAGAGGATTTGATATTGTTTTGTTTTCATACAAATCCAAATCCCTTTTAGGCACAATAATCCAAACCTACACTATCAGAATATAGTAAATAGAAAACTTATGAAATTTCCACTCATAGAGATTAGAAGAGGAGATTAGTGGAATATAGTGTAGAATCTACTAAAAATATGTATTTTTGCCTCTAGACCAACTTATTCCAACTCTCCCTAATATATATATATATATATATATAAGAGAATTGAAGTTTAGAAAATCATATATATATATATAACATAATTCCAAAGTTTATACATATAAGAATCTAGATCTAGAAAGATAGAATATAGGTTAGAAGAGAGAAGAGAAACCAAACCTGAATTCTGGAATTAAGAAATGGAAAGAAAGTGGAGGTGTACAATAGAATAAGGTGTAGGGTTTAGGGTATGCCGAGGGGTCTTATTTATAGTTGCAAGAATGTATATAGCCTTTTGGATTAGTTAGATTTAATTTTGTCAGCCCGTTGTTGCAAAATTATAAATAAATTCCAAAAAAGCCACATCCCTCCGTCACCCCGAAGGGCGATCGACCCCTTATTAGGAAGGAGGTCGACCCCCCCTTCTATAAGGCTGTTAACCCCCTTTTGGGATCGGGCCAGGGAATTTATATCCCTATACATTTCTTTTTATATTAATTATTTGATCAATGAAATTGATTACTAATTTAATGTCATTGATTGTTTCCAACTGTTGATTATTCTTGTCCCCTTTTGCATATATATATTTATATCTGTACACAAATTCAAATCCTTGTGGAATATTCGATTATGCCAATAAATATTTATTTATATGGTCGATTTATATTTAATCAGTTAGAATTTCAAACCTTGTGTGTGTGTGTATTTTACGTACACTTTGTTTTATTAATAAATTCTTCATACGTACTTCGTTTTCAATAAATAAAAAATGAAAATGGATCAGAACCGCGCCACGAATACAATAGTAATATTTTCGTGGCCTAATTCTTAATTATCCGAAATTCACATTTTCGTCCCATTAATAATTTATTAAATTCGTTACTTTTTATATTTAATTTAATTACCTAAGTCTATTTAGGGTATATTATATGAGGTGTTAAAAAACTAATTTCCCGTGACCTTACCACTAGATAATTAGTGGGATAATGCCTATAAAATATTGTAAACAAAAAATGAATGCCCAATCATTTACATTTACAAAAGAATGTGGCTTTCAAATAACATTTTTACTACTTAATGTATTCATGAAAGTACATGACTCTTCCAAATTATAAAAACAAGATTGGCTTAAAGTTTGCCCACATTTATTAACAGAGTGGTTGTAGTATCGATAATCATATGATTATTTCAACCTAATCACTGGTGATGAATACTATTATTGTAAGAAAAACGTACCTAGATTATGAAATAATCAAATAATAGTAATGCAGGTTATGTACATTTAGCTGCCAGAATGCGATCTATTATATGTTAATAGAAATTAGTATACTACAGTCGATCATACGTTATTACGGAGCATCCAGTATTACCATTTTAACACAAGTTCATACGTAAAGGATGAATTTATAATTTGTAAAAACTTACATACCTAGAATCAAAGGCTACAACTATTGATGCTTCAAACAGCGATGCATGTTCAATAAATTTCGCCTCAAGCTGCAAAATGAAAGATTTTACTTATGGATAACTAATATCAAATACTATTTAGAAACTGGTATATTTACTAAAAGATGTTTAAGATATACGTGTCCCTTTCCTCCCTACAGACAGGAAGCATGTTATTTTAACTCCTCTTATATGCTATGGTTTCGAAGAAGCATTTTAATTTTTCTATTTTATAATTTTGAATAAGTATAATAGTTTTCATATACTGACCAAGCATTTCTTAATTGTTTCTCCTTATGCAAACAACTTTGCATAGCTCCCCCATATCTCTAGACGTACAAAACCAAAATCTAAAATGAGTAGTTAAACTATAAACTATGGGATAAACTATAAGATGATACACTGTATAAGGAAGAAAAATAATGATTCTACAATCAAACAATAATTCGCAAAACTAATTAATAAAAGTACATGGTTTTCAAACGCTGACCAAGCATTTATAATTATTTCTCCTTATTCAAACAACTTTGTATAAGTCTCCGTATCTCCAGAGGTACAAAATCAAATTCCAAAATACATCACTAAATGTAGTGATTAAACTATGAGATGAGACACGGTAGAAGCAAGAAAAATAATGATTCTACAACAAACAATAATTTATAGAATTAAACGTTGTTAATTAAACACAAACTATTTTTTCTAAATTAAGTATGTAATATAAAAGTCAAGTGGCTTGTAAAAAGAATTTCAAAGTTTACACATAATATTTCAAAATACAATGAACTTTGGAAAATATATCATATACAATTGATCAAAGAACAAGTATGTTGGTAGCAGCTAAGAGAATCAGCTTTATCATATATTCATACACAATGTACCATTGATAGCTAACAACCGTGATGCTTCTCATCATTGCAATAGTAGCTAGGGAAAAATTACAAAAACCATTCGAGAAGTTGTACTTCAATGACAATCAAAAATAACAAATGCGTGTTTTAAGAATTGTGCAATGGAAAAATATTAGTGTATCCTTGCTAAAGCAAGACTTTTACTTGATCGAGGGTTTGGGTCGTTTGACATGATATTACTATAGTGCGTTCTACTGTTTTGTTTATTTGATCACTAGAGAAAACTTTACAAGATTAAAATCAACTAATGTAATAACTAGGTGGAGAAATTTAAGTAAAGAGTACAAATAAGAAGAAAAAGCACGGTAATATATGCCAAAATTGAATGGCATGGTAAATGAGAAATAAGATTACGCATGGTGGTCTGCAATAGAAGCTAACTTATTATCTGATGGCTATCCAATTTGATGATTAGCACCCGTATAAAGTATTTCAACCCTATAAAAATATATTATAATTACACCACTGAGTAAATGGTCGATATACAATGCAAGATTCTGTAATGTAGAAATGACTAAATGTATTATGTACTTCTAAGGAAAAGAGCTGTGGATGGAACAAAAAAAACCATATACCAAATTTTGAATTCTAGGACTATCGATTCAAGTTAAGAGTCTCATTTTCTCTTACTTTATAAGAGAAACATATACGCCAATCCCTGGTTGTGTATCCACATGGCTAGTTATGGAGTTATTTTTCTTACCATGGAAAAGATATAACAGAATGTTATATGTAACATGGATAGTGTAATATCAGCATCTAGTTACTATATCAAAAAAATTAATTTTACTGGTTTGGATATATAGGTGGAAAGAAATTGGGTATAGACCCGTTTACTCGACCACTACTCTGTCCCCACACATGTAAAGATTTACAAGGAGAACATATGTAAATTCAAACACATTTTTCCTACAACTAATACAAGATTTATTTTCTAATTACCAAGTTAGTAAAATATAATAATTTGCATTTTCCTAATATTTCATCTTACTTATTGAGATTATTATTGTTTTACATGTATAGATAAACATATAAAATTATAGTAGAATAAAAGGTTGTTAATAATTACATGTGTAATTGGTGAAACAACAAATATATTACTAGAAGTTAATTCCAACTGATCATGATGATATGTTTGCATCTAGTGACATGCATCAATGTATTTTCTATGAACAAACTACAACTCAGTGAAGATACAATAGGAAATTAACATAACAAAACTATTTTCATTATAGGGAAAGAATTCAATATGTATTCATGTTTTATCACAACAATACATTAAAACTCTACTTCACACACTGATTTGACAAATGTTGCTCATAGTTTTCAGCATTAGAATCTATAAACTAAAGGAAATAAATTTCACATACTTTTTATGCGATAGTACAAAACAATGCTGTGATTTTCTCCTTTTTTTAGAAATCAGGTTGTGCCTAAGATTATGGACTTTTGATTCGTCGAACAAAAAAAATATAAAGAACAGTTTTATGCTAAAAGAGACTGCTGTATTATAACGCACTTCGGAAGTTTTTAAACAAATGTGGAAACAAACTTGAGTCCTTTGTTTTAAAATAGAAAATCAACAAATATGCCACATCAATGTTGTCATATTCGTGTTTTATTGGAACATCAAACCGGCTTTTATAGTGGCACATACCACTCTTTATTACTGAAGTATAAATGGGTTCTCTGCACAGGCATGGAGCAACTATAGCCAGATTTATAGTGTCTAGACCACTGTACATAACAAAATAGGAGTGAAGAAAAATACTTTAGATACTAAATGACATGAAATAATTGTTGTGATTTGTGATATTAAATCAAATTTACGTTGAAGATAACATGAGATTTGGAGTTAGGAAACTGAAGATATCGCAAGATGAAGCTGGATGGTGTTCTTAGAGGACTTTCAGAGAGCTATTCCAGACGTCAAGTCTTTAATTCCAGATATCTGAATCTAGAGTAAGACATCTAAAATTTGGAGCTAGAGTCTAAGCCGAACAATTCTGATTTTGACAGGGTTTCTCTCCAGAATATATTTGTGATATTTTAAAGGGGTAATTTGGGTATTCCCTATGTTTTCTATTCTCCTATATAAGCATCTTTTAGAATTGGATCAAAAGTATGAGATTAATTCTCTTAATTAGTTAATTCAAGGTTATTCGTCGTTCTTCATGGTTCTCCTTCAACAATATTTGTCGTCTAGACATTCTTTTCCTTTCTCAATTAGGTTATTGATTGAATTGTAATTTGTTTATTTTTGGCTCATTCCAATAAGTGTAAATAGAATTTACTGTTGGTGAATTAATAAAGAGGGTGCTTGGGCAGAATATCTTGTGTTTGTGTCTTGATTGTATTACCGTTGAGATTTCAATTCAAGTTTTCTCTTTGTGATTTGGATGACTAAGTTTCTGGGTATATGCGTCTGCAAAAGCCGTAAATTTCCATAATACTTTGTATCGGAGCAGATCATCGCAAAGCTTAAAGTATTTTGATTGAAAAAAAAATGTTTTTTATGTCAGATATGATTCATTTTCAAAGATGGTTATTTTTTATGGGAGAAATTTAGAGATTTGGAAGCATAAGATGGAGGATTTCTTTACTTCAATAAACTTTATGATCTGAACGATAGAGATAGAAAGAAGTCCTCTAATCTAGATGAGATGGAAACGGAAGAAGATGGATAAAAAGGCAATTGCTTTGATTTGTCAATACCTTGATGATTCGGCTTTCCATCATGTAGCCAATTGTGAATTCGTGAAGGATTTGTGGGACAAGTTGGCATCTCTGTATGAGTCAAGGATCGTTACTAGTAAGGACTTTATGGTTCGAAATTTGATGCAACAGAGGTTGGTTAAAGAGAAATCTGTTGTAGAGCATTCAAATGGATTTATGGATATAGTAAATCAATTAGCAAATTTGAAGGTCAATTTTAGTGATGAGTTACAGGCTTTTTTTATTGATGAATTATCTTTCATAAAGTTGGGAAACTTTGGTTGTTTCATTGAGTTATTCCAATGCTAATGGAGCTATCTCTCTAGAAACTATATGTAGCAGCCTATTGAATGAGGAGCTTAGGAGAAAAGGGTTGATTTTGAAATTAGTTCAAAGTCGACGATGGTGGCAAAGGACTTGAAGAAAGATATTATGTGGAAGAAAAGGAATCTAATGATAAAGGTTCCACTGTTTGACATTATTATAATAAGAAAAGTCGTATATGCAGCAAGTGTCATGCTTATAAAAGAGACTAGAAGAAGGATGTGCATGATGATAGTAGTGATGGTGCAAAGGCAAGTTTTGTTGAATGTACGAATAGTGATGCTCCTTGTGATGTCCTCTTTGGTGAAGAAAAACCTTGAAAGATGGATTTGGAATCCATTGTTCGTATTTTTAGTGACATGAATTATTTTTCCTCTTATGAGAAGAATGTCGGCATGATTAGGATGACCAATACAGTAGATTTATAGGCTTGTGGTACTGAATCTATCTGGTTTTGTATGCATGATGGTATGGTAAGGGAAGTCTACGGAGTCAAACATGTACCCACTTAGTTCGCACAATCTTATTTCTCTCGATCAGCAGGATCGCCATGGATGCACTTATGAAATTCATGGTGGAATTTTAAGAGTGAATACGAGTGGTCATGTAATGTTGTGAGGAGCTTTGGAGGAAGGAAACATTTATAGATTGGTTGGACCTATAGTCGACAATGGAAAGCGAGTGGCGGTTGAAAGACCTAGTTCACAGTAAGAAGGTGAGGTTAATGTGGTTGCTAATTATGATCCAAGTGTTAATGGAAAAAAATAGCACTAACACCCCAAGGTGTATTTCAACACTTCATAAATGATCAAACAAAAGATTAAGAGTAGGTAAGTGCATGAAAAAGTTAAGTAGAGAGAATATAAAGTGGTTCGACCTCAGATTTGGTCTACATCCATTGTAAAGGGAGATTTCATTATCATTCGCATGATTACAAGGTACATGATTATATTTGCTTTATACATTTCTATCTTTTACAACCAACTTACTCTTTCTTCTATAAACTTCTATATCTTCTTCGATCTCAATCACTTTTCAATGTAGAAACGGTCAATCTTCACGAATATCGTCGATTGTTGAAGTACTTGTTTGATATTCAAGATTGATGATGGACTTTGTCTTTTTATGGATTAGATTGTCAATGGAGAAGCTTTGATCTTTCTTGAGAGAGATTTAATGAAGTTTGAGTAGCTTTGTGTCGTTGGAGATTGAAAATGACAGCACTTCATCGTCAAAAAGTCTGGTCTCCTCGAATGAATGAAATGGCGGGGTATTTATAGGCGTGATCCAAAGAGAGTGGCAAAGATGTAAAATTGGTGCAGGTGGCCTATATATCATATTCATATCCATCATGTTCCGGTCCCCATATTCCAGTCAACCAACTCCGACCCATCGCCTTTGTTGTGCAAACTACATGTTGTTCCATCCATTGATGCACATTCTGATCCATGGGAGTACGCTGATCCATGGCTTCGAAAAGCTTTCCAGTCCATGCAGCTGAAGAGCCTCTGATCCATGGTTAAAATGCTTCTGATTCATGGTACAAGATCCTTTCTGGTCCATGGCATTGGAACGTTCTGATCCACTGTAACGAAGAGCTTCCGGTCCATCATATGTGTAACACCCCGAATTTTCTGTTAATAATAAATTAACAAATTAAAGTATAATTAATTCTAAATGAAAGAATTAAGGGAAACGGGTTACGCCATTGTGTTCGTCTCGGAATTCTGCTTGAGATAGAGTCCGAGTTTGCGTAAATCGGACTCGGTATGAAGGAGTTATGACCTCCGAAAGTTTCAGAATTAGATTTATAATTCGAAAACAGACCCAAACAGGGCTGGGCTGGAATTTTCCCGCCCAGGACCCAGGTCGACCAGGGGGTCGACCTGGGGTCGACCAGGGGGTCGACCTGGGTACCCAGGTCGACCATGTGGTCGACCTCGGGGTCGACCTTCCCAGTCGACCTGGTCAGCTCTTGGCTGGCCTGGTCGGGTTCTAAGCAATTTTCTGAGTTCTGGTGTGTCACTAGGGCTGATTTGTCACTTTCTGATTGGTTTCTTTTGAGATGGATGGCCTTGATTATATCTAGCTTCGTCGACGGCTCTAATTAGTTTGAAATTCTATATAAACAACCTTAGTCTCCAACCTAAATTCACACAAATAAAATAGAGCTAGAGCCGTCATGCTGCCGGGAGGAAACTAAGAGTAGCCGTTAGTTGGAGAAAGCTTAGAGACGAGCAAAACTAAAGTAAAAACAAGATTCAAACAATGTTTATCTACCCAAAGGAAAGCATTGCAAATTCAGAACTCAGAAATCAGAAATCAAGATCATCGTTTGTTGTAAGTATAGTGATTTTTTCGATGAGAATAAAATTAAGACTTGATTCGATGTAAAATGGAAATGGGATTTTACTATTGTATAACGACGATGCTAATTCATATCTGTGTATTGCAATGGTTGTATTGTGAATGGTATTGGGATGTTTGTGGTATAATTGACTTGATGTTGGTCCTATTGTACATTTAGAATGAAAGCAACATCACATACAAGTATATGGTTAATGTTAGAATTTACACCTATATGTTTATATGTTTAACATAGGTTGTATACCTTTTTCTAAGTCCAAGTTAAGACTTATATACACATGTTCTATGTTAAGACCATTATGCCTACATGATTAAATCCCATGTATATGTTCTTATGTTTTTGTAAGTTCATAATTGGATCCATGCCAAGATCCATTTTAATACAAGTTTCATGTTATAGTAGTAAACATGATTTGATCTAGTTCATACCTATGTGTTAAAAATTATACATACTTTATGGACATGACATAATTTTTTCATATACTAGTTTGTGTTTGAGATTATGCCTAGATCTAAACATGTTTAGGCTTATGTTGTCTAAATCGTATGCTAATTCATGTGACACCTGTTTAGTTAGATTCCCCTTTTCAATGCAAGTTCACATTACAAGTTGAAACCCATGATTTAGTCTATGTTGAAAATTCACATATATGTATGTTGATTTAGTCTACGTTGCAAGTTCACACCTATGATATTTCATGTTGACTATTCTGCAAGTTCACACCTATGATGTTCATTTTGACTATGCCGAAAATGCCAAGTTTACACCTATGTCATGTTTATGTTAATGAATTTCTTTATGCCAATTTTGTGTACGCTAAATTAGGCTAAGTTTTTAGCCTAATATTATATGTTAAAAATCATGCGGATGAAAAATTAGGCTAAGATTGTTAGCCAAATATTTAGACGGGGTAACGTTGGGAAAAATTGGTAATTATAGGAAACTTGACATAAATTGGTGAAAAATCACATAGGTAATTTTTGGCATGAAACGGTATAAATCATATAGCTAGAAATGATGAACTTGGAAAGTGGGCCATAACATTTCATTGCTAACAAATTTGCATATAAGAATTAAAAAAAAGAACAAATACGTAAATTTAGAAAATAAGAGTATGCTTAACCCGAGGTTGGATTGAGTTGTGATGTAAACCTGCCCGGACCCGCCCGGCTGTCCAGTAATCAGAACAATACCTATCCAATGTGGGAGGTTAAGGCATTGAGCCCAATAAGGACCCGAGGTTAGACTGAGTTACGCTGTAAACCTTCCTGGAACCGATCGGCACATCCAGTAACTGTAACAATACTTGTCTAATGTGAGTGGTCGGTGCTTTAAAAAGCTAAGGACGGACAAGTCAGGATGGTAGGGTTAAGTTAACTAAAACACTTAACAAATTCAACATTTTAATTAAACTGATGTGTGGGTTTAGGATAATACAGATACTTAACCACTTAACATGTTTGACTATAAAACCCTTGTAATGGGGACCCATTTCAGCAGTAACCCAATTAGGTATCATGGTACCCTGAAACTAGGCAGGGTGGGGCACGATTACTGGGCTGATTGTAAGCGGTCAAAAGCGACGGCGGTTGGTGCAGCAGTGTGGGTTGTAACGGAGTGCGGGCATGCGCACACTTCGGAGCAGACAAACAGGGCACTGGGCATCAGTAGTATAACCTATGCATTCTAGGATTGTGTCGGGCCGCCACCATGGGACTTGATACACCAACATAGGTATCTACAATCACTTGGGGGCCGTATGACACATATGATTATGCGAGTAGGAGCCGATCTTTAGAAAGGGGATCACTTCATCCCGATCATGGGGTGCCAGTTGAGACAGTACAAGTAGGTGCAGAGATATTGTGTGGGGTGCGATTGTATATTCGGTTCTGAACTACTTTATCTTAGTTTATGATACTTTCCTATTTTCAGTTTATTCCTATCATGCCCTTTTTCTTATTCACATACTGAAGAGTCACTAGACTTACCAGGCTTTATGTCTGACTCTATTTTTCTTTCGTTTTCTTTTCTTCCGATCCCCCCCAGGTCCATAGGGAGGAAACATTCCAGCTTAGTCAGACTCTTTGCAAGCTTCAAGATAGTAGATGTATGCTTTGGACTCTCTTTCTTTGGCTATGGCTTTTGGACACATCTATGGGGATTTATTAATTATGTTTCATGCTTTTTTAAGTTTTAAATCAAGACAGTATTATGGTTGTAATAATTGGAAGTTTGTTTTGAGACAATTATGGAAATGTTTTGTATGAACACATATTTATGAAATGAAAGTCTGTTTGTTTTTCCGCTGCTTCTGTATGTATATATATATATATGTGTGTGTGTGTGTGTGTGTGTGTGTTTGTATCTGTCTTGTGTTTTATCTATGACTTTTACTTATAAACCTCCACCGAAGTTAGGGCATTCCCTTTGTGAGTGACCTTAACGGAGGTGGGGTGTTTCAGTTGGTATCAGAGCACAGGTTTACCAGATTAGATAAAGGATTTTGAAACCATTTTCAAAAAGAAGTTTAAAGACGCATTTTTTTTCAAGAAAAAGTGTTGTTTTTAAAGGCTTAATTCCCCAAAGCCATATGCACTATCTCTCTATCCTTTTGTCTTGAATACTTTCCTTTTTGTTCCAGTATGTCTGGAGATCTTAACCTTCCAGAAGGAGTACCGATACCTGGCTGGTTCCGAAGGTACCTAGAGGCTAGGGCCAATGATGCGGGCCCAGCAGACATTCCTCCTCCCACGGTGGCAGCGGTTCCTCCTCCTCCTCGTGGAAATGCTTTCGCAAAGACGTGTAGAGACTTCAAGGCTATGGGTGGAAAGGACTTTTATGGAACTGAATCCTTTGTGGTAGCAAGGTACTGGCTGAGGCAAGATGGAAGATTATGCGTCCCACAAGCAAGAGATTTGGTAAAGATGGTTCTCGAGGAAGCACACCATTCCAAAATGGCAATACACCTAGGTGAAGACAAGATGTACAAGGACGTAAAGAGAGTTTTCTTTTGGAGCGGCATGAAGAAAGATGTGGCAGATTTCATTTCTAAGTGCATGATATGCCAATAGGTCAAGGAAGAACAAAAGAAGCCTAGAGGACTGCTTCATCCTCTAGAAGTCCTGCAATGGAAGTGGGATAGCATTTCAATGGACTTCATTGATGGGTTGCCTAGGTCAAGAAGGGGCAATACTAGCATTTGGGTAATAGTGGTCAGGCTCACAAAAAGCTCCACTTTATACCTGTCAAGAGTTCAAGGACTACCTCATCTCTAGCCTCTCTTTATCTCAAGGAAATAGTTAGACTCCTTGGAATACCCTCCATCATAGTGAGTGACCGAGATCCCATCTTTACGAGCGAGTTTTGGCGGAGTCTACAAGAAGCTGTAGGCACACAGTTATGCCTGAGCACGACCTATCACCCCCAAACTGATGGTCAGACGGAAAGGGTGAACAGAGTATTAGAAGATCTTTTGAGACTGTGCATTCTTGACTTTGGAGGGACATGGGAGGATCATCTTCCTATAGTGGAATTCGCCTACAACAACAGCTACCAAGCCACCATCGACATGGCGCCCTTTGAAGCTTTGTATGGAAGACCGTGCCGATTACCAACTTGTTGGTGGGAGTCGACGGACAAGCTTATACTTGGGCCAGACATGATTAGAGAGACTTCAGAAAAAGTGGACTTGATACGAAGGAGAATGAAGACTGCCCAAGATAGACAGAAATCCTACGCAGACAAAAGAAGGAACGACCTTGAGTTTGAGGTTGGGGACAGGGTTTTCCTTAAGGTATCCCCTTTAAGGAACGTCGTTCGCTTTGGATCCGTAGGAAAGCTAGCACCAAGATTTGTAGGACTGTTCCCTATCATCGAGAAGATTGGGAAAATGGCTTATAGAGTAAAGCTGCCCGAAAGGTTGACTGGAATTCACAATGTCTTTTACGTTTCTCATCTCCGAAATTGTTTGCATGAGTTTACGGAAGTGGTGGAGCCAAGCATTCTAGAAGAAGTTGAAATAGAATGAGAAACGACTGTGAGGAGAGTTCCAACTCGAATCATAGGAACTAATATCAAAAAGCTACGCAACCGTGAAGTCAAGCTTGTTAAAGTTCAATGGAGCGATGCCGAGGAAGACGCGACTTGGGAAACTGAGGACAGAATACGCGCGGCTTACCCTTTTCTTTTTGAGGGTACATCTTTGATCTCTTTTTTCCTTAAGTTATGCTTGTATCCATCTTTTTAATTATATTTCCTCGGTCTTACCCTTTTATCCTTAGGTAGAAACTAATGGATTTAAACATGTATTTGAAACATGTTATGATTGATGGCTGCAAGTGGTTGCTAGTGGTTGCTCGTGGATGCATATACACACAACCTAGGTATTAGATCGGCTCAGTCACTTCCATATTGCATATGCATATATGTATTCATAGTTGTATGTGGTTGAAACTTGATATGTTGTCATATGGATGTCGCATTTGTATGAATGGTTGCGCACTCATGTAGAATTATGAGTAGGGAAAAATTTGCATACATAGTGGATTCATGGCACTTACATGATTCGCATTAAGGAGGTCAACTGAATCAGTAGACCGCCTAATTTTTGCATTAGATAAGGACATATACACACAGTATGCATATGATCATGAAGCATTAGAAGTCTTTTAAGGACAATGGACGCCTGTGTTTGTTGGTTGAGTAGATGGACGATTGGATGTTAGGATATACGTTCTTCTAGACTTGAAGATTTGGGGGACGAAATCCTTTAAGGAGGGGAGTATGTAACACCCTGAATTTTCTGTTAACAATAAATTAACAAATTAAAGTATAATTAATTCTAAATGAAAGAATTAAGGGAAACGGGTTACTCCATTGCATTCGTCTCGGAATTCTACTGGAGATAGAGTCCGAGTTTGCGTAAATCGGACTCCGTATGAAGGAGTTATGACCTTCAGAAGTTTCAAAATTCGATTTAAAATTCGAAAACATACCCAAACCGGGCTGGGCGGGAATTTTCCCGCCCAGGACCCAAGTCGACCAGGGGGTCGACCTGGGTACCCAGGTCAACCATGTGATCGACCTCGGGGTCGACCTGCCCAGTCGACCTGGTCAGGTCTTGGCTGGCCTGGTCGGGTTCTGAGCGATTTTCTGAGTTCTGGTGTGTCACTAGGGCTGATTTGTGACTTTCTGATTGGCTTCTCTTGAGATGAATGGCCTTGATTAACTCTAGCTTCATCGATGGCTCTAATTAGTTTGAAATTCTATATAAACAACCTAAATTCACACAAATAAAATAGAGCTAGAGCCGTCATGCTGCCGGGAGGAAACTAAGAGTAGCCGTCAGTTGGAGAAAGCTTAGAGACGATCAAAACTAAAGTAAAAACAAGATTCAAACAACATTTATCTACCCAAAGGAAAGCATTGCAAATTCAGAACTCAGAAATCAAAAATCAAGACCATCGTTTGTTGTAAGTATAGTGATTTTTCCGATGAGAATAAAATTAAGACTTGATTCGATGTAAAATGGAAATGGGATTTAACTATTGTATAACGATGATGCTAATTCATATCTGTGTATTGCAATGATTGTATCGTGAATGGTATTGGGATGTTTGTGGTATAATTGACTTGATGTTAGTCCTATTATACATTTAGAATGAAAGCAACATCACATACAAGTATATGGTTAATGTTAGAATTTACACCTATATGTTTAAATGTTTAACATAGGTTGTATACATTTTTCTAAGTCCAAGTTAAGACTTATATACACATGTTCTATGTTAAGACCATTATGCCTACATGATTAAATCCCATGTATATGTTCTTATGTTCTTTGCAAGTTCATAATTGGATCCATGCCAAGATCCATTTTAATACAAGTTTCATGTTATAGTAGTAAACATGATTTGAGCTAGTTCATACCTATGTGTTAAAAATTATACATACTTTATGGACATGACATAATTTTGGCATATACTAGTTTGTGTTTGAGATTATGCCTAGATCTAAACATGTTTAGGCTTATGTTGTCTAAATCATATGCTAATTCATGTGACATCTGTTTAGTTAGATTCCCCCTTTCAGTGCAAGATCACATGACAAGTTGAAACCCATGATTTAGTCTATGTTGAAAATTCACATATATGTATGTTGATTTAGTCTACATTGCAAGTTCACACCTGTGATATTTCATGTCGACTATTCTGCAAGTTCACACCTATGATGTTCATTTTGACTATGCCGAAAATGCCAAGTTTACACCTATGTCATGTTTATGTTAATGAAATTCTTTATGCCAATTTTTTGTATGCTAAATTAGGCTTAGTTTATAGCCTAATATTATATGTTAAAAATCATGCGGACGAAAAATTAGGCTAAGATTGTTAGCAAAATATTTAGACGGGGTAACGTTGGGAAAAATGGTAAATATAGGAAACTTGACATAAATTGGTGAAAAATCACATAGGTAATTTATGGCATGAAACAGTATAAATCATATACATAAAGTGATGAACTTGGAAAGTGGGCCATAACATTTAATTGTTAACAAATTTACACACAAGAATAAAAAAAGAACAAATATGTAAATTTAGAAAATACGAGTATGCTTAATCCGATGTTGGATTGAGTTGTGATGTAAACCTGCTCGGACCCGCCCAGCTGTCCAGTAATCACAACAATACCTATCCAATGTGGGAGCTTAAGGCATTGAGCCCAATAAAGACCCGAGGTTAGACTGAGTTACGGTGTAAACCTGCTAGGAATCGACCGACACATCCAGTAACCGTAACAATATCTGTCTAATGTGAGTGGTCGGTGCTTTAAAAAGCTAAGGACAGACAAGTCAGGATGGTAGGGTTAAGTGAACTAAAACACTTAACCAATTCAACATGTTAATTAAACTGATGGGTGGGGTTAGGTTAATGCAGACACTTAACCACTTAACATTTTTGACTAGAAAACCCTAGTAACGGGGACCTATTTCAGCAGTAACCTAATTAGGTATCATGACATTCTAGGATTGTGTCGGGCCGCCACCATGGGACTTGATACACCCCATGGTGGGACCAGCATAGGTATCTACAATCACTTGGGGGCCATATGACACATATGATTATGCGAGTAGGAGCCGATCTTTAGAAAGGGGATCACTTCACCCCGATCATGGGGTGCCAGTTGAGACAGTACAAGTAGGTGCAGAGATATTGTGTGGGGGTGTGACTGTATATTCGGTTCTGAACTACTTTAGCTTAGTTTATGATACTTTCCTATTTTCAGTTTATTCCTATCATGCCCTTTTTCTTATTCACATAATGAAGAGTCACTAGACTTACCAGGATTTATGTCTGACTCTATTTTTCTTTCGTCTTCTTTTCTTCCGTCCCCCCTCCCCCAAGTCCACAGGGAGGAAACAATCCAGCTTAGTCAGACTCTTTGCAAGCTTCAAGATAGTAGATGTATGCTTTGGACTCTCTTTCTTTGGCTGTGGCTTTTGGACGCATCTATGGAGATTTATGCAGTTTTAATTATGTTTCATGCTTCTTTAAGTTTTAAATCAAGACAGTATTATGGTTGTAATAATTGGAAATTTGTTTTGAGACAATTGTGGAAATGTTTTTTATGAACGCATATTTATGAAATGAAAGTCTGTTTGTTTTTCCGCTGCTTATATATATATATATATGTGTGTGTGTGTGTGTGTGTGTGTGTGTGTGTGTGTTTATATCTGTCTTGTGTTTTATCTGTGACTTTTACTTATAAACCTCCACCGAAGTTAGGGCATTCCCTTTGTGAGTGACCTTAACGGAGGTGGGGTGTTTCAATATGGAAACTGTTCCGACCCATGGTACTAGGACCTTCTGACCCATCATAACTTAGTTTTTTCGATCTGTCTGTGTATCATTCTTTCCGATCCATCCAATTAAATGGTGTCCGTTCCATCAGTTATAGTGTTTTCACATTGTCTTTGAATCGCGTTTCACAACGGGATTAACATTTACCCCTCGAAGTTTGTATTTTTTGCTTGTAAAAAATATAAGCTTCGAAATGAACAATTTCCTATGTAATCTATGTTAATACATTCTGGTTGATCGTCACGAATTGTTTTGAATAGGTCAACAATGTCTTCGCTGCTCTGTTATATATATATATATATATATATATATATCGAAGGATAGAAAATAAACATTCCAGTGAGTCGGAAGACTTGATTAGGTTGGTATTCTTGAGCATTATCGGGCCATAACTAATTTTCCTATTGGACTGCTAAAGCCCATTTGATTGACCGGAGAGACTATTCACCATCCCTTTATATTCTCTTCGCCGGCCCATTTCTTCACTTTACTTCCTTCTGATGAGAATCTCGTTAATGGCGACCGAGCTTTTCTTTTGAAAAAATCGTCCAGAGCTACTTCAACGCCTTCGCTCAGATCTATAGGGTTCTCTACATCATTGTCATCAACAAGCTCCAGCTCATCTTTGAATTCGATCTTCATCACTGCTCCAGCTAATTTCAAGCCAAATCAAGATCCTACTCCTCCAGATCTGGTGAATTTAGGCACTAATGAGCTGGTTCAACCTCTTACTGCCAAAATCCGACCATCCATCTTGACAGTATGTGTCAATTCCCCTTTTCTAGCTTTCAGATTGGGTTGATTTTGCAAGTTTTAGGGATCGTGGTGTCGAATCGGATTTTGTATGGTCGATTTTCAATGATTAATAGTTTGCACTAATTTTACAACTTGTTTTTGAACTCAGACCTGATTGGATGGGTTGTTTGTACTTTGATTCAGTCTTGGATGATGATTCCATGCTTGTTATTAGTAAATTTGTGGCTTTAAACTCGTTTTGTTAATCTTCGGCTTCAATGATTGGATTTGTTATAATTTTGATGATCAGCACCTCAATTTTGATATGTAGTTGTGCCTTAGATTGCTCGTAAATTGTTGTGTTGAATCATATTTTGGAGTGTTTACCACTTGTTGTGAATACAATATTTTCTTCGATGATCTATGTTTGATTTGTATATTTGCTATTTGTGATGCTATGCCAGTGCGAATGCGTCGATAGGACTTAGAGACTTTGCCTGTTGATTGATGAATTTAATTACCGAAGCCTCATTGATCATCTTGGAAGATTGGCTACTTCTCAATGGGTCGAATATCTTTGATCCGCTATGGATTGGACTTTTTTGGTTCACCATGGATCATATAGCTTTGATCCTCTATAAACCAGATGCCTTCTGATCCATGGTGGACTGGGTGCCTTCCGATCCATGGTAGACCAGTTGCCTTCCAACCCATGATGGATCAGATGCTTTCCGAAACATGATGGCTTGGGTGCTTTCTGATCCACGATGGATTGGAAATTTTCCAGTCCATTGTAGACTATGAACCTATCCTTCCCTTTTGAAGTACCAATTCTTTAAGCTCGTCTCTTTGCTAATCGTCGTGCACATCAAAGCCATTTAAATATTAAAGCGACCAATGGCATGAACCTGCACCTAAACTTGAACACGCATTTAAACATCTAATTGTCCTATTTCCAAAGGGATTACGTACGTTGGTTCCTTCAAACGTACGAAGTTGGTGGCAAAGAAGGGAAACTTCTTTAGCCTAACAATCAGAGTATTTTTGTTGGAATCAATTAGTGATTTCCGATGGATCTGACGATGTGGC
The DNA here is from genome assembly GCA_030737875.1 of Allium sativum. Lineage (NCBI taxonomy): Eukaryota > Viridiplantae > Streptophyta > Magnoliopsida > Asparagales > Amaryllidaceae > Allium > Allium sativum. Next base: position 460,671,736 of record CM060913.1, on the reverse strand, counting down.
ATTCAAAATGAATGGTGGTCAGATGTTCTGGAAGATAATTCAAACCTCAAGCCTCACAACTGGGAATTGACAAAAATCGGGAAGGCAGCATGGCTATGTGGGTCGCTCCCATTAGGATGTATAATCACCTATCTAGAGAAATTCCATTTGGTTCTTTAATCTATCGATGTTGTCCCTTTGGGGAAACGGTTGCCGATCCCAACCGTTGGTGATATACATTCGATACACTCAAGCGAAATGAGTGGTCGGTCATGTGTGGGCCGGGTTACAAGATGTTCTTGTTGAACACCAGTGTATCCCCTCTAGATTACACTAATCGGAAGGTGGTTCCATACCTTGTCATGTTGGAAATCCAATCTCCAATAAGCGTCATGCGGTTTTTGATTTTATATTATATATGGAGCGTGAGATGCAAGCGTTCCGCTAGATTCTATTTATTTGATGTAGACATTATTATAATATCACTTGATTTGATATCAAAAATATTTTTGGTTATTGTAAGGTAAAAACCATCTGTGTTTATGTGTGGATCGGTCTTACATTATCATTTCTTTCGAAAGGATTTTTGAAAATTAAACAAATGGTTGGAGTTTACTAACACCAGTCGCATGACTGACCCAGAGTTTATTTTGTTTTGTTTTCCCTAAACTCTTGGGTGCCCAAATTTGTACGGGCAGTCAAGTAGTCGGGATTTTTCAGATTCACTTGGAGGAGCTCGAAGCAGGAGGCTTCATCAGTTAGCTATAGACTATCATATTTTCCGCTGTGTATTGTGTTGTATCTGGAAACGGGTGTTTATAACTGTTCCAGATATAACTGTTGTGCTCTGATGATGGTGTGTATGTAAAGTTGCTGATTTGTATTTCAAAGTTTATGTTATCTAATATATTTTACTCGTTCCACTATGAGTTTGTGATCTTCGTTTTCTTCTATTCTAATATTTCTTTCTATTTCTCATCCTCTAACTTCTTTCTAATAATGATTCGTATTTCTATGCAATTTGGGTTGGACGTGTGGTGTAATTAGTCAACTCAAACGGTATGGAAATTCGGGCCGTTACATTTGGTATCAGAGCTAAAGGTTGAGTAGTAACCTAAGCTCTGTGGCGTAACTCAATAGAGATGGGGTTAGTAATACCCTAGATTGAGTTTGAGTGTATATATATATATGAGCGCGTATTTGTAGATTGGATATAAAATTGTTTTATATTGTATTGATTGATTTGTTGAGTGGTTTATGAATTCTGGTCGATATAGGATATACAACTGTATCAATAGGTGTTTCTAAACTCTCGAACATAGCTATTTGATACAATATTGTTTTAAAATGGGTAAATGAAATGATTTTGCCCAAAAATTATATTGATATTTAAAGGAATAAATCATGAAATATTATATTATATGGATCTGTTGAATGTTATTACAATTAAATGGAATTATAAAATATTGAAATGGTTATATAAACCAAAATTAAATTTGTATAAGAATCGAATATACAAATAAGCCTAATTACAATTGGATTCAGATCAAAATTGTGGATTTAAATCCCGGATATTTAGAAAATATGTTTCTTGAAGTATTTCAAAGGTAATATAGCATTGTTTTGAAGGGTTTTTTTTTGAATTAGAAATGGTTTAAATGGACTTTGAAACTGATTAAGCACTGAAATCACTTCAGTGCCAAGAAAATAATTCTAATAATGGACCGCGACATTATCGGTGTTCATTTTCGAGTTTCTAAGTGATGGATTGCTACCATAATTGATTTATTAATTGAAATTTTTTGAGAAAAATAGACTTGTTTTAGAAATTCAAATGTTTTGAATTGAGTTGATTATAAATATATATATATGATTTCATACTAATTTGAAATAAAAACCCGGGAATTTGAATTCTGAAATTAAATTTTAACTTGTATAAGTTGAATAGATTGAAACGCTAAAAATGTATCAAATGAATTGAAATTTAACTTAAGTTAAGTTAAACAAAATTGGATTGGATTAGAAATAATTCTGAATGGAATTAAATAAAGAGAAATGTTGAGATTCGAATTATTAATATGAATTCGACTTATGAATATGCAAGTTGAATATATATTGGGTGTTGTTTACTGAAATTGAATTGTAATAAATTAGGATTCAAGTATAATAAGTGGATTGAATTAAATAGAAATTAGATTTGAATTGATAGAATGGAAGTGAACTAATCAGAAGTTGATTAGAGAGTTAAAAACTGGAAGTTGGATTGATATTAAACCAACTAGAGATTGATATATGTATACTGAGCAGATATTGAACGGAAGAAAATGCAAGAGATAGAATTATGCCCGACAAAAAGGTACATGTCTATAATATTACTTGTGTTTGATGATTTTATGAGCCTATGGGGCAAGCTGCTTGGCTTTTTGATTTTCTTTTGGATTGGAGAAGTCATAGAAAGGCGAGTTGTGGTTGTACCGATTGGATTGCAGAAGAGCATATGGATTGAAGACAAGAAAGTTGTAAAGATTAAATAACAATTTAAAGAATACTTAATTTTAAATGTGAGAATTAAGGGATACGGGTCATGCCATTGCGTTCGTCTCGGAATTCTGCTTGAGATAGAGTCTAAATTTGCGTGAATTGGACTCCGTATGAAGATGTTATGGCCTTCAGAAGTTTCAAAAATTTAAATAAATTAAAATAGCTCAGTTCAGAAATTCAAAATTCGAAATCAAAAGTAGAAGCGGGCTGGGCGGTAATTTTCCCGCCCAAGGCCAGGTCAACCAGGGGGTCAACCTCCCCTATAGAGGTCGACCTGGGGGTCGACCTACCCCCTCGGGCAGATCTAAAGGCTGATGATTTCTGACTCTTTGTTGAGTCATTAGGGCTTAGTTGGCTGTTCTGGATAACTCTATCTTGTATGGATGGTCATGATTGCTTCTAGGATTGATCTAACGACTCTTATTTAATTAAACTTCTATAAAAGCAACCCAACCCTAAATCACACAAATTCATACCAAGAGCCGTCATGTTGTTAATGGTCAACCTAGAGTAGCTGTCATTCTCCTTCAACTAGAAAGCAAGATAGAGGCTTCGAATCAAATCAAACCAAGTCAAAAATTAGAAGAACAGTTAGTCTACTTCAAGGGAAAGCTATTCAGTTTCAAAATACAGATCCCAGAAAATAAGATTTTCCTTTTGTTTGTAAGTCTAGTTATCATTTTGATGTGAACAAATTAAAGACATGATTTGTAATAAAATGAAAACTAGAATTGTACCAAGTTGTATGATAATAGTAATGCTGATTCATGTCTATTCGTGTGATAATTCTATCATATATGCCTGTGATGCTATTGTGGTTTATTGAACCTATCATGTTGTGTAGAAATTGGTGAATGAACCTATTATATTGTATACGAATTTTGGGAATGAAATTATCATGTTGTATGTAAGTTTGGTGATTCTATCATGTTATGTTACATGCAAGTTTTTAGGCTAAACAAAGTTCACATATGCCTATATGTTTGGATCTACTACCTTATATGTTTAGATCTACAACCTTATATGTTTAGATCTATGTTAATTAGATCCAATTCAATGCAAGTTCACCTTTACATGCCAAGTTTAAATTTGTGTAATTCTATGTAAATTCATATGCTTATGATTCATGTTAATTGGATCTAAAAATGCAAGTTCATTATCCTATGCCAAATTTATATGACACATGTATAGTTAGATCCATATTTTTACGCTGTTGGAATATTACATGTTCTTTGCTTTTCCCATTTTGTTTATAGGTTAGGCTAAATATCGAGCTTAACATTCTATGTAATTTTGCGAACGTGCAACGGGGGTAACATTGGGGGAAAACATGAAATTACATGTAATTGGCATATTTGGCTCATAATCATGTAAATAGTTTATGGCATGAAGTGGTATAATTTATATACTTAAAATGATGAACTTGATTTAGAGGGAAAGTGGTCCATGACAATAAATTGTTGATAATTTACATATAAACATAAAATGATAAATATGTAAATTTAGTAAAAGACGAATATGCCTAATCCGAGATTAGATTGAGTAACGGTATAAGACTGCTCGGAACCGCCCGGCAAATCTAGCAACCGTAACAATATAGATCTAATGTGAGAGGTTAGCACATTGAGCCCAAAAATACCCGAGGTTAGATTGAGTTGTGGTGTAAAACTGCCCGGAACCGACCGGCACATCCAGTGACCGCAACAATACATGTCTAATGTGAGTGGTTGGTGCTTTAACGAATGAATTAAAGTTAAGACAGGAATGGTAGGGTTAAGTTAATTAAGGTAACACTTAACCAATTCAACATGTTAACTAAACTGAGGGGTGGGGTTAGGTTAATTTGGATACTTAACCAATTTAACATGTTGATTAAGAAACCCTAGTAACGGGGACCCATTTCAGCAGTAACCCACATAGATGTATCATGGTACCTTGAACTAGGCAAGGTGGGGCACGATTACTGGGCTAATTATAAGTGGTCAAAAACAACGGCTGGTGGTGCGTCAGTGTAGGTTCCGATGAAGTCCGGGCGTGCACGTACTCCGAAGTGAAAAAACAGGCAATGGGCATCAGTAGCTGTACAGTGCATCTTGAATCGTGTCGGGTTGCCACCATTGGATTTGATACACCCTGTGGTGGGACCAGCACAGGTATCTACAATCAAGCGGGGGTCGAATGACACACGTGATAAATGCATGCGAGTAGGAGCCGATCGATAAAAGGGGATCATTTCACCATGAATATGGGGTGCCAGTTGGAATGAGTATAAATAGGTGCAGAGAAATAAAAATGGGTGCGATAGTATATTCAGTTTATACTGCCTTATCTTGGTCTATGTTAGCTTGTTATTTTGGTAAGTTTATTTATGTCATGACTCTTTTCCTTGTTCGCGTACTAAAAAATCACTGGACTTACCAGACTCATGTCTGACCCGTTTTTCTTTCGTCTTCTTTTCTTCTGTTCCCCCCCTCAGGTCCGCAGGGAGGGAACACTCCAGCTTAGTTCATATCTTTTGCAAGCTTGAAGAGAGTAGATGTATTGCTTGGATTCTCTCTTCTTGGGCTATGGCTTTGGATACACTCTCAATGGGGATTTATGCTATTTTATTATTGTTGCTTCTTTATGTTTTAATCAAGATAGAGATTTTGATGTAATGGTTTGGAAGTTGTTTTGAGAAAGTTTGTTGTAATGTTTTTGTCTGAACCACGTATGAAATAAATTTAGTTTTTCTGCTGCTTATATGTCTGTCTTGTAAATTATCTGTGTCCTTTACCTATAATGCTCCACCAAAATTAAGGCATTCCCTTTGTGAGTGACCTTAACGGAGGTGGGGTGTTTCACTTGGTATCGAAGCAAAGGTTTACCAGACCAGATACAAAATTTTGAAAACTGTTTTTCAAAAAGAAGTTTAAAGAAGCATTTTCCAAGAAAAAGTGTTGTTTTAAATTTAAAAGGCATAATCCCCAAAAGCCATATGCACTATCTTTCTATCCTTCATTTTGAATCTTTCCTTTTTCGTTTCAGCATGTCTGGGGATCTTAACCTTCCAGAGGGCATGCTGGTACCTGGCTGGTTCAGAAGGTACCAAGAGGCTAGGGCTAATGACACGAGCCCAGCAGACATTCCTCCTCCCCCAGCTGCAGCAGCTCCTCCTCCACCTCTTCGTGCAAATGCTTTCTCAAAGATATGTAGAGACTACCGAGCCATGGGTGGAAAGAACTTTAATGGAACTGAATCATTCGTGGAAGCAAGGAACTAGCTCAAAGAAACTGAGGATTTGTTTGTTACCTTTGAAGTGGACGACTGGCAGAAGATATAGTTGGCGGTGTGGTTGCTTAAAGATGAAGCTTCTTATTGGTGGGAGGTTATCAATGCTGAGAGACCAGTTGAAACTTGGGAGGATTTCAGAATGAGGTTTGAAATGAAAATCCCCTCACAAGCTGAACGAAGCCTACAGGTGAAGTTCTTACCTCTTAAGCGGGGAAGTATGTCGGTCAAGGAATACGTCAACCAATTCAATCAACTGGCCAGATTCGGACTGGAGTTAGTAAACACTCCACATAAGAAGGCTCTTTGATTCGTTAAAGGGTTGAATGAGCCACTACACAACCTTGCTATGACCCATATACCCATGGGTGCGACTTATGAGAGACTGGTGGACATGGCATTGTTACACGAGGAAGACAAGGATGGTAAGAAAGTGGTAAAAGTGGAAGAACCTCAAGACAAGAAGGTGGAGGGATCACAGAATAAGAAGACAGATTCAAAAAAGGGCGGGAAGAACAAAAAACCCTGTGACAAGAGGAGGTGTAATTTTTGTGGCATTCCTGGACATCTGATTAAGGACTGAAGAAAGAAGAAGAGGAAGATGGGTGGTTGTTTCCATTGCGGCGAGACAGGACACATGGCTAAGGACTGCCCAAGAAAGCAAGGGCAAGGGCAGAGGATTGGGTCTACTTTTGGAGGGCAGGTTCACGCTCTCATAGCACCTCCGCAAGAACGAGGTAGAAATATTTCTGTTGAGAGTTTAGTTTATCTTTTTGATCATCCTGTTCGTACACTCTTTGATTCTGGCGCATCGCACTCTTTTATATCTATTGTTTTAGTTGAATCTCTGCACCTAGACACCAGTATAGTAGAGGATCCCTTGGTTGTTTCAAATCCAACTAGGGGCTCAGCTTATTTGTCAATGATTTGTTTGGATTTGAAATTTTCTATACTAAGCGTTGGGTTTAGATGTAATGCCTATATTTTGGGCTTCACGTGCTATGGGTTGATTCTAGGCATGGATTGGCTATCTAGTAATGGTGTCATCCTCGATTGTGAAAAGAGAGTGGTTAGACTCATGACTCGCCTCAGTAACACTCTCGAAATCTCTTGTAATCCCATGAACTCTGTTATTCTTAGCTATCTAGAATCTCTTGATGTGTCTGTTGAGAACTTGCTATCGGTTAGAGTAGTCCATGAATACTTGGATGTGTTTGAAGAGGTGAAGGGCTTACCTCTGAAGCATGAGATAGACTTCCGCATATACCTTGTTGATAATGCAAAACCCGTTGCTTTACCTGTTAGACACATGGCTCCAAGGGAGAGGAAAGATCTCAACAAGCAAGTTAAAGAGCTGCTAGAAAAGGGGTTTATAAGGCGGAGCATTTCCGAATGGGTTGCTCCAGTAGTATTCGCAACCAAAGCAGATGGTTCACTTCGCCTATGCGTCAACTATAGGGAGTTAAACAAGCTAACCAAGAAGAATAGTCACCCATTTCCAAGAATAGATGACTTGTTCGATCAGCTTGTAGGTGCATCGGTTTTCTCCCAACTAGATCTAGCTACCGGGTTTCATCAGCTAAGAGTGGCTGAAGACAGCATTGATAAGACCACGTTCAGAACCCCGGATGGTTTCATCGAATGGCTTGTCATGCCTTTCGGCTTGGCAAATGCACCCGCTTATTTCGTTGATTTGATGAGCAGGGTGTTCAGGGAGTTCCTTAATAAGTTTGTGGTGGTCTTCATGGACGATATTTTGATTTTCTCGAAGAGTGAGGAAGAGCATGCTCCGCATTTAAAAGAATTCATGGATACTCTTCATGCACATCAGCAAAAAGCCAAATTCTCCAAATGCCATTTCTGGAGAGAAGAAGTAAGATTCCTTGGACATGTGGTGTCCAAAGAGGGGTTAGCTGTGGACCCCGTAAAAGTAGTTGTGATGCAAGATTGGAAGGTTCCACGGAATGCAACTGAAGTCCGAAGCTTTCTCGGGCTAGCGGGCTTTTACCGAAAGTTCATCAAAGGACCCCGTAAAAGTAGTTGCAATGCAAGATTGGAAAGTAGTTGCATCAAAGGGCTCTAATAACAACCCCAGTTCTGACATTGCCTGATGGGAGCAAAATGTTTACTGTATACACAAATGTATGTGGTACGGGACTAGGCGTTGTATTGATGCAAGAAGGGAAGGTAGTAGCTTATGGCGAAAGACAATTGAAAGTACATGAGAAAAACTACACAACCCATGATCTAGAGTTAGCTACCATCGTTTTTGCGCTTAAGTCTTGGCACCATTATCTCCTAGGTGATAAGTTTGAATTGTATACTGACCATAAATAATTGAAGTACCTTTTCTCGTAGAAAGATCTTAACTTAAGGCAGCAAAGATGGATGGAGTTTCTTGCCTCATATGATTTTGAGATTTCCTATACACCTGGCAAGGGCAATGTAGTAGCAGACGCCTTGAGTAGAAAGAAGCTGACCCTGATCCCTCTCTTTGTAGAAAGGCAAAGCTTGGAGTACATAGCCAACTTTGACTTTAGACCCTCCTCTGAATTTGTACCTGGTTTGTTAGCATCGCTAGAGGTGCGACCTACTCTTTTGGACTCAATAGGGATCGCACAACGTGAAGACCCTCAGCTAGTTGATGTGATAGATAAGCTAATCAGGGGTGAAACTTCTAGTCACCTCAATAGATACTCCATCGATGATAAGGGTTGGTTGAGGCGGGATGGAAGACTATGCGTCCCACAAGCAAGGGATTTGGTGAAGAAGGTTCTCGAAGAGGCACACCATTCCAAGTTGACCATACACCCTGGTGGAAACAAGATGTATAAAGACATAAAAAGGGTTTTCTTTTGGAATGGCATGAAGAGGGATGTGGCTGAGTTTGTTTCTAAGTGCGTGACATGCCAGCAAGTCAAGGCAGAGCAAAAGAAGCCTGGTGGTTTGCTTAATCCTCTAGAGGTCCCACAGTGGAAATGGGATAACATTTCGATGGACTTTATTGATGGGTTGCCTAGGTCAAGAAGGGGCAATACCCGTATTTGGGTAATAGTGGACAGGCTCACAAAAAGCACTCACTTTATACCTATTAAGAGTAGAAGGACTGCCTCATCGTTAGCATCCATTTATCTTAAAGAGATAGTTCGACTCCATGGGATACCCTCCAGCATAGTGAGTGACCGAGATCCTATCTTTATGAGCGAGTTTTGAAGGAGCTTGCAAGAGGTTGTGGACACACAACTATGCTTAAGCACAGCCTATCACCCCCAAACCGATGGTCAGACGGAAAGGGTGAATAGAGTATTAGATGACCTCTTGAGACTATGCATTCTCGACTTTGGAGGAACATAGGAGGATCATCTTCCTTTGGTGGAATTCGCTTACAACAATAGCTACCAAGCCACCATAGGCATGGCACCCTTCGAAGTTTTGTATGGAAGACCATGTCGATCACCAACTTGTTGGTGGGAGTCTACAGACAAGCTCATACTCGGGCCAGACATGATTAGAGAAAGTGGACTTGATACGAAGAAGAATGAAGACTACCCAAGATAGACAGAAGTCCTACGCAGACAAAAGGAGGACCGACCTTGAGTTTGAGGTTGGAGACAGGGTTTTCCTTAAAGTATCTCCTTTAAGGAACGTCGTTCACTTTGGATCCGCAGGAAAGTTGGCACCAAGATTTATAGGGTCGTTTCCTATCATTGAGAAGATTGGGAAGATGGCTTATAGAGTAGAGCCGCCCGAAAGATTGGCTGGAGTTCATAATGTCTTTCATGTTTCTCACCTATGAAAGTGCTTACATGAGTCTGCGGAAGTGGTGGAGCCAAACATACTAGAGGAAGTAGAAGTAGAACGAGAATCAACTATGAGGAGAGTTCCAACTCGTATCTTGGGAACGGAAGTCAAAAAGCTACGCAACCGCGAAGTCAAGCTTGTTAAAGTTCAAAGGAGTGACGCCGAGGAAGACGCAACTTGGGAGACTGAAGCCAAGATACGCGCAGCCTACCCTTTTCTTTTTGAGGGTACATCCTTGATCTCTTTTCCATAAGTTTATGCAAGTATCTACCTTTTTAGTATATCTCCTCGTTCCTATTCTTTATCCTTAGGTAGAAACAAATGGATGTAAACATGTATTTGAAGCATGTTATGATTGATGGTTGCAAGTGATTGCTAATGGTTGCTCGTGGATGCATATACACACACATTAGGTGTTAGATCGGCTCAGTCACTTTCATTTTGCATATGCATATGTGTATTTGTATATGGATTGAAACTTGATGTGTTATCATATTGTTAATCCCTAAAAAGTCCATACGCGCATTGAGTAAAGGATACAAGAGGGATATCGCCAGGGTCGCTCGCGCACGATGCAACCACACAAAACAAGACCCGAATATCATACCCAAGACAAGCCAGGTCCACCATCAAACGCCGAAATAGGAACAGGTCGCCCTTTTTGCACGAGCAAGAGCAACCTCATAGCATAAACATAAAGCCAAGCGGCACCATGCAAAGGCAGCAAGAGGACGAGCGCCCTTGGTTCAAGAAGAACAGTCACGCGAGGAACAAAGGAGTATCGATCTCGGCTCCGCACTCCGCTCTTGCGAAATCTCCCAAAGCATCCGTGCCCGCAGTTAAGGACCCGTTCAACTATTCAAGACACTCAACAAGTCATTCGCACATAACACCGAATACGACCACGAACAGCTGGCTATAGCTGTCCAATGGCATGGTCATAATTAGCAGAATAAACGACCCACAGCCAGGATAAACAGATTCCATATCATTTACCAAGAGGAATTCACCTATAAATACACCATGGCTACCAACATTTAAAGGGGGCTTTTGGGAAAAACCACGAAGTGCTGCTAAACTTCATACTCAGCCAAAGATCTGGCCATGGCGTCGAGTACCATCTTAGAGTGAAGGCATCTTCTCTCTCAACCATTCATCCATCCTTATTCTCCTCAAACTCCATTATTCTCTTGTATAATCCTCTAGATCAAAATACATAAACGAGGGTATATTGATCGGATATAGAGATGTATGAGGTTAAAGAGTTGATGTACCTTGTAATTCTCGTTATAAGACAAGAAATCATCTTCATAGTGGACGTAGGCCTTGTTGACGGCTGAACCACTCTAAAATCTCGTCTCTACTTTATTTTTTCTCACATCTTTACTTTTTATTGCTAATTAGACACGGTTCCATTTATTTCTTACCAAATGGTGAAGTACAGTTTAGTACCTTGGGTGTTTAGATCATTTTTTATGTAAACATTTTGGCGCCCATCGTGGGGCCGTGTTCATAATTTCCTTTTGTAATTCAGTAATCAAAACATCCCAGAATTGTTTTCTCCTTTGAATTCATGGTTGGATCGAAGAAAAGCGGTAAATCCGTTAAAGTCGCTGCGATCATCGAGGATGATAATGCTAACGAACCTACGCCTCAAATCTTGAACCAAGGAGCTGGGAAAACTCCTGGGCCATCTGTCATGCAAGATGATTTGAATGTGGTTGTAACCAGTTTGAACGAGAAAATGGATAATACAGCGAAAATGATAATGGAAAGGTTTGATGTCCTGACCAATAGTCAAGCCAATTTGTTACCATCAAACGCTGTGGATAATGCTGACGAAAAAGAGGACTCGTTAGCCTCAGACCTTGGATGACATCATAACCCAGTGAGAGACAGGGAAGAGGCTGGCATTGGGGATCCTAAGGTCAGATCTCCACAGCACAAAGAAGAACATGCGACGAGTTCTCTAATATAGCCACCCTCAAGAAGGATGTGAGGCGCCGAAGCTTAAGCTGTGGCCATGCTAACATCAACATCGATTTTGATGAACAAGCAGGCGATGAAAGGCGCATCACAAATTTAATTCAGTGAGTAATGAAGGAGAAAGCGGCTCAATAGGATGAGCAGAAAGAATGGGAGTTTCCCCCAGCAAAAATCCATTCATGGAGGAGATCCGTCAAGCAAAGTTCCCGAAGAAATTTATACCACCAACAATAGCACCTTACAACGAAGTCGGAGATCCAACTATTTTCCTGTTCAAATACGACCAGCACATGAATGGAGCTAGAGTCACTGACGAAATCAAGTGCTTATACTTTCCCGTTTTCCTGGAAGGTGTGGCCTCACTATGGTTCACCAGACTCCCACCTAGGTGTATCGACCAGTTTGTAGATCTGGCGAGGAGATTTTAGGATCAATTCCGGTTGCAGGCCACCAAAGCAAGGGACGTGATGTCACCCAGCGAGATGGAACAGTGGCCTGGAGAAACCATCAGAGCTTTCCTTACACGCTTCCGCGCTGCGGCAGCGGAGGTCGTAGAACCAGAACCTTGGTATTTGCTTACGGCCCTAAGAGGAGCCAACGATAAGAAATCAGAATTTGGAAAGTGGCTCAAGATGAAGAAACCAAAGACTCTAAAGAAGTTCTACGTGAAAGCCGAAGAGTACATGAACGTGGAAACCGATACCCTGAATGCTTGGAAGGACATGGGGAATAGTATTATTAAAGAAGGGAAGAACGACGAATCTTTTCAGATAATTCAGAAGGATAATTCTGGGCATAAGAGAGGGTTTGACGGAAGAAACAGTGGAGTACACAAGAAATCAAAATTCTTCAGGCATTCAGAATTGACTCCCCTAAATGAAACCCCAGAAAAAATCTACTTTGCCACAAAGGACTCAGGCATGTTCCCTCAGGTAAAACCACAAAGAATCACTGATCAACAGGCGAATTCTGGATAGTTCTACCAATTTCACAATCAGCCAGGACATAACACAACTGAATGTCGAAACTTGAGAAATTTGATTGAGGAGCTCATCCGGAAAAATCAACTATAGCAATATGTTAAGAGTCCACAAAACACATCAGAAGGCCAGCGGCAAGGTAAGGTTGCTGATCAGGTCGGGTCGCGCGAGATAACCCGGGCGCCCGAAGACTTATGTCAATCATTGACTAATTACCACTGGACACAGTCCAACATCCATAACAAGAATGCGCGACCGTCCTTCTCTTTATTTTACTACTTCTGTATTTTGTCTTTCCCAATTGTATCTCCGGGAAGTAATCTGTGATCCCCCCCCCCCACCTTTTTTCTTATTATGTTAAGTAAAACTCTACATGATGAAAGACATTCACTCACGGATTATAATCTCATGAAAGGCAAAAATTGTTTACAAGCTAATGTTAAAATTGGTCTCTGATGTAGTGCAAGTCGTGCGTCGAGCATCAAGAGCATTGGTCAAAAAAAGGCGGGGTAATCAAGCCCGTCGTCCTGCAGAACTCAAAAGGGAAGGACAATTCCAAAACAATTCACAAAGACCACACTGACATATGGAGGCTGCGCTCTTTCCTTTCTTTTCTTAAAGAAAGAAGAAAAAAACCTAGGCTGGGTCCTAGGATCAAAAATGTCCCACGGATGAATACCTAGGCTGGAAACATTAGTCCTAGTGTCGGAAGGACCGACAAAACACGCTGGAAGGACCAACACAAAAAAACCCGACCGAAAGGAAGGTGGTCATCCTTGTTCTTTGTTGTTAACCAAGTCAAACAAGGCCAAATAAAAACACGAACATATGCGGAACAAGAACTAAACCCCTCAAAGAAAGGGCTAAAATGAAAATATGATGTCCTAAGTTCAAAGCAAATCAATAATATTGAATGACGTATGACGTAAAAACGTAATCATCGTGCGACCAATAAAAGCGCAATACAACGCAAATGAATAAATTACGATAAGTTATAACACTTCAACGATAACGCATAACAACAACATGGTCATGAAGTTGGAAATTTAAAAATACAAAACAACAACATATCATGTGACAATTTTTTCAGGGACATCATGGCCATCAACCAAACGAACCTTGGAAGTACCTTGATCAGCAACGGAAAGTTTGGTCAGGGGAATCGCTTCCCCCAAAGCACCATCTCCCACAGGACTAGGGGCATGAACAGGAAGAACATTCTGGACTTCTATTCCAAAGGATCGAGCTCGTTCATCAGCCAACATTCTCCTGCCTTTTTCCAAAGCGTCGCGATCTTTAGCCTCAAGGAGGGCTTCTTGAAGAACACTATCTTCCTTACCTTTGGAGTACTTGAGCACCTCCTCCCAAACAAGGGCTAATGTACGGGGAAAATCTTTGTTCAAATAACTCAAGCTTCCGCAGGTCATAACACTGAGGGTGTAAAATCAAAATAGGGTCTCTTCAGCTTTATTTCGGGCTCGCTCAAGATCACTAGTTAGCCTTGCTTTATCTCCTTCTAAAGCTTTCAGAGTCCCATTTTGAAAGGTAAGTCCACCTTCAAGCATCGCTTTCTCCCGCCTACAAGAAACCACATCCTGTCGTGCAGAAGTTAATTGAGATTCAGCTAGCTCACGACCAGACTGAGCTTTGTCAAGTTATCTCTTGGCGGCTTCAATCTCTTCCTAAAGTCTTATGTTGTCGACCTCTAAGCTACTCATCTTGTTGTTCCCATCTTTAAAGAATGCAATTTCGGCCGCTTGACTTTCAATCACACGGCATAATTTGATTTTATCATTCTCCGGAAGCTCAATACATTCAAGATGCTAAGTATTCAATTTTTGAAATTCAAAGCAAAATTTATCCCAAGACTCGAGTCGCTTTTTGGAAGTATGTTTGGATTCATCCAGCTGAACTTCGAGCTGACCCATGACAATAGCAATATGGGAGGTCACATAGTTTTTTACGGCGCTCAACTCCCCAACAGCGTTCTGATCATCATATGGAGATAGATCTACGTCGAGGTTCACTCCCCTCAGGTCCCAATCTCCGAACCTGTCCTTCAACTCAGGATTACTAAGGGCAACTCTGTAGGGAGGTCTATCACGAATCTCCTGGATCTGGCGAAGAGCAGGCGAGTCCGAAGTAGGGGATCTAATAAATGACTTCATAGGAGTCAAGGAACTAGGGCATGGGAATTCAGCCGGTACAGAAAACCCATCAAACCCAGCTTGTTTATTGTTATCTCCTCTCTTCTCGGTATCCTGGTTTTCTCCTCCAGATACCCGAGAATGATCATGCTTCTTCTTTATCAAACTCGCCAGTGGTGCTTCAAGAGCATCTTGGGTTAGAAGGTCTGAAGATGGACGAGCGCGCTTGAGACAATAGGAGACACTAGATTGAAAGATACTCCATGGATCAACAAGAGCAGATTGCTGAGAGAAACTTTCCGATAAGGGTGACTTCATTCCTGGATCTAGGAAAGAAAAGAAAATCTAAGCACTATGGTTGTGTGAAGATGAAAAAAGAAGCCAGAAAGAGGATACATCAAAAGAAAAACGTGAAAATAACGTGCCAAAGCGGTTAAATGCTTTTTGAGATATCGCTTTGACCCAAAAGCAAGGGGTCTTACAAAAAAAGTCCTCACGATCAAAAAGTTTTGAAATATGAACGTCCAAATAGCAATTTTACTTTGAGCGAGCTCTCCAGCCAAGTCGGCAGGATCAAGTCCTTTTGAGGCTTCTGAAACATCTTCTCCTTGGTCTTCTTTAGATGAGTCCTCTTCGCTTCCCAGATTTTCTACAGAAGCTTCCACAATGTCATCAAGACGCTCCGTTTCCTGAACCTGTCCTCGGGCGGCTCCCTCTGGCAAAGACCCATCTTCCTCGCACGAAGCTACCGAAGTCTTAGGGCCATTGCGCTTTGGGCGCCTGGATACAACCTTTTTGACAGGGATCGCTCTGCTACTAGAAGTTGCCTAGCTGCTCCACATGACGATAGAACATCCTTTTTCCGAAGATTTTTCGGCAGAGAATTTGTTGATAGCTTTCTTTTTGGCAGAAGCGTCCACTGGGAGGGTGCGCGGAGGTAAAAGCAAGTTGTATTGCCTTATGAACCCTTCATTAATCAAAAATTTCCTGTTCCTCTGCTCCTCATTGACGGCTAATAACGAGTTGCATAGATCCTGGTCAAAGGGTATGCTCCGATCGGGAAGCATTACAATACACCCAAAGGACTTTTAGAAAAACAAAAGGCCAAGAAAGAAAGAGCAAGCTAGAATTCATGGAATAAAGATACTCACCGACCGCCTTCTAGAGGCCGCAAAAATTATTGGGGCATCAGACAAAGAAGTATTAATTGGGAAGTCCTCGCACACTGTCCTCTAAACCAGTGATTATTTTCGAACCCCGGCTTTCCATGAAGACAAATAAGGGACGCTGGCCTCTTGTCCAAAAAGCATACAATGAGCGTATATCCGTAAACGAAGGAGCCCGACGTTTCTCTCTCATAAAAAGGACATAAAGACCTGTCAAAATTGCATAACCATTGGGGTGTAACTAGTACGGGGCAATGGCCAAATTACGAAGAATCATCTCTATGAAAGGGTTAAAGGGAGGAACTGCTCCACTTTTCAATATACCATGAGTAACAGCAAAAAAATCCTTTAGGAGGGTTGTCAGCGAACTCCTTTCCCACGGGCAGCCTGGCCTCTTCCTTTTCTGAAATCCCAAATTGCTTGCACAACTGACGGAACAAACTAGGAGAAATCTCCGTCGTGGGCCTCTCACTGGGTGCTTCAGAAAGCGCACGAGGTTATGGAAATTCTTGGGCAGCACCCATCGAAGAAACAACATGGGGTGCATACGTAACCTGGTCCGAACTCTCTTCTCGATCCAACCTTCCGTCCTGGTCCGACATAAATGGCTCCCTGAAATTATGAAATTTTAGAAAAAAGGAAAAAACCTTACTTTAAACCCTAGGGTCGCACGACCAAATTCATGCTCCAAAAAGTGGGTTAAAATAGAATCAAGGGAGGAATTTGCTTACAGGAAAATAAGCAGTTTCAAACTTAGGCAAGCAACCCAGTTGAATTGATCTCAAGATTGCAGAAACTTTGATGACGACGCCACGCACGAGTACAAATTGGAACGATAAAAGGACTTTGATATTCAGAAGTGGCAAAGGGAATCCCGGTGGTAAAGAAAACTGCTCAAAACAATGCCGCCATTAAAGCTTTCTTTTGAGAAGTGTGTAACAAAATAATACATAGAAAACAGACCGAAGGGCCGGCAAACCAAAGTAGTATTTTCATCTGGTCGCTCAACGGCCCAACGGTCAAATCAATGAGCCCAGCATTCAAATGAGTGGGGAATTTCCCAAAACAAACACACATAGATATACATAGGAAAACCAATCAAAAACGAACAGAAAAGAGGAAATAAGGTAGATTAAAAGGCATACATCCAGAAAATTCTCGCCACGTCAGCTTAATGCCTGATTACACGAAAGTGTCTCATCAAGTCCCAATTGGCTTCCTAAGATTCAGCCATTCGTACAGTAATCAAGAAAATACAACGAGCCTCTCGCTCACAGGAAAAGACGATACCAGTCAGATACGACAAAGAGGCCTCAGCCCTTGCACGAACGACTTCTCACCAAGTCAGGATAAACCTACCAAACAATTCGCGATCAAGCATATCAAAGCCTGTAATTCCTTACTAAAGAGAAATCACGAACTTCGAGGGGCAAGTGTTAATCCCTAAAAAGTCCATACGCGCATTGAGTAAAGGATACAAGAGGGATATCGCCAGGGTCGCTCGCGCACGATGCAACCACACAAAAGAAGACCTGAATATCATGCTCAAGACAAGCTAGGTCCACCATCAAACGCCGAAATAAGAACAGGTCGCCCATTTTGCACGAGCAAGAGCAACCTCATGGCATAACCATAAAGCCAAGCGGCACCATGCAAAGGCAGCAAGTGAACGAATGCCCTTGGTTCATGAAGAACGGTCGTGCGAGGAACAAAGGAGAATCGATCTCGGCTCTGCACTCCGTTGTTGTGAAATCTCCCAAAGCATCCGTGCCCACACTTAAGGACCCGTTCAACTATTTAAGACACTCAACAAGTCGTCCGCACATAACACCGAATGCGACCACGGACAGCTGGCTACAGCTGTCCAATGGCATGGTCATAATTAGCAGAATGAACGACCCACAGCCTGGATAAACAGATTCCAGATCATTTACCAAGAGGATTTCACCTATAAAAACACCATGGCTACCAACATTTAAAGGGGGCTTTTGGGAAAAACCACGAAGTGCTGCTAAACTTCATACTCAGCTACAGATCTGGCCATGGCGTCAAGTACCATCTTAGAGTGAAGGCATCTTCTCTCTCAATAATTCGTCCATCCTTCTCCTCCTCAAACTCCATTATTTTCTTATATAATTCTCTTGATCAAAATACATAAACGAGGGTATATTGAGTGGATATAGAGATGTATGAGGTTAAAGAGTTGATGTACCTTGTAATTCTCGTTATAAGACAGGAAATCATCTTCATAGTGGACGTAGGCCTCGTTAACGGCTGAACCACTCTAAATCTCGTCTTTACTTTATTTTTTCTCGCATTTTTACTTTTTATTGCTAATTAGACACGGTTCCGTTTATTTCTTACCGAATAGGTGAAGTACAGTTTAGTACCTTGGGTGTTTAGACCATTTTCGGTGTAAACACATATGGACGTTGCATTTGTATGAATGATTGTGCACTCATATAGAAAGTATGATTAGGGATAATTGCATACATAATGGACTCATGACACAAACATAATTTGCATTAAGGAGGTCAACTGAATCAGTAGACCGCCTGATTTTGCATTAGATAAGGACATGTACACACACTATGCATATGATCATGAAGCATTAGAAGTCTTTTTAAGGACAATGGACGCCTGTGTTTGATGGTTGAGTAGATGGACGATTGGATGGTAGGATATACGTTCTTCTCGACTTGAAGATTTCGGGGACGAAATCCTTTAAGGAGGGGAGAATGTAACACCCCGTATTTTTGTTAACATTAAAGTAACGAATTAAAGAATACTTAATTTTAAATGTGAGAAATAAGGGAAACGGGTTACGCCATTGCGTTCCTCTCAGAATTCTGCTTGAGATAGAGTCCGAGTTTGCGTGAACTGGACTCCGTATGAAGAAGTTATGGCCTTCAGAAGTTTCAGAAATTTAAATAAATTCAAACAGCTCAGTTCGGAAATTCAAAATTCGAAATCAGTAGCAGAAGCGGGCTGGACGGGAATTTTCCCGCCCAAGGCCAGGTCGACCAGGGGGTCAACCTCCTCTATACAGGTCGACCTGGGGGTCGACCTACCCCCTCGGGAAGATCTGAAGGCTGACGATTTCTGACTCTTTGCTGAGTCATTAGGGCTTATTGGCTGTTCTGGATGACTCTATCTTGTCTGGATGGTCTTGATTTCTTCTAGGATTTATCTAACAACTCTTATTTAATTAAACTTCTATAAAAGCAACCCAACCTTCAGCCCTAAATCACACAAGTTCATACAAGGAGCCATCATGCTGTCAATGGTCAACTTAGAGTAGCCGTCATTCTCCTTCAACTAGAAAGCAAGATAGAAGCTTCGAATCAAATCAAACCAAATCAAAAATTAGAAGAACAGTTAGTATACTTCAAGGGAAAGCTATTCAGTTTCAGAATGCAGATCCCAAAAAACAAGATTTTCCTTTTGTTTGTAAGTCTAGTTATCTTTTAGATGTAAACAAATTAAAGACATGATTTGTAATAAAATGAAAACTAGAATTGTACCAAGTTGTATGATAATAGTAATGCTGATTCATGTCTATTCGTGTGATAATTCTATCATATATGCCTGTGATGCTATTGTGGCTTATTGAACCTATCATGTTGTGTAGAAATTGGTGAATGAACCTATTATATTGTATAGGAATTTTGGGAATGAAATTATCATGTTGTATGTAAGTTTGGTGATTCTATCATGTTATGTTACATGCAAGTTTTTAGGCTAAACAATGTTCACATATGCCTATATGTTTGGATCTACAACCTTATATGTTTAGATCTACAAGCTTATATGTTTAGATCTATGTTAATTAGATCCAATTCAATGCAAGTTCACCTTTACATGCCAAGTTTAAATTTTTGTAATTCTATGTAAATTCATATGCTTATGATTCATGTTAATTGGATCTAAAAATGCAAGCTCATTATCTTACGCCAAATTTATATGACACATGTGTGGTAAGATCCATATTTTTATGCTGTTGGAATATTACATGTTCTTTGCTTTTCCCATTTTGTTTATGAGTTAGGCTAAATATCGAGCATAACATTCTATGTAATTTTGCGAACGTACAACGAGGTTGAAGTTGGGGGAAAACATGAATTACATGTAATTGGCATATTTGGCTCATAATCATGTATTATGGCATGAAGTGGTATAATTTATATACCTAAAAATGATGAACTTGATTTAGAGGGAAAGTGGGCCATGACAATAAATTGTTGATAATTTACATATAAACATAAAAGGATAAATATGTAAATTTAGTAAAAGACGAATATGCCTAACCCGAGGTTAGATTGAGTTACGGTATAAGACTGCCCGGAACCGCCCGCAAATCCAGCAACCGTAACAATATAGATCTAATGTGAGAGGTTAGCGCATTGAGCCCAAAAGAACCCAGGGTTAGACTGAGTTGCGGTGTAAAACTGCCCGGAACCGACCGGCACATCCAGTGACCGCAACAATACCTGTCTAATGTAAGTGATTGGTGCTTTTAATGAATGAATTAAAGCTAAGATAGGAATGGTAGGGTTAAGTTAATTAAGGTAACACTTAACCAAATCAACATGTTAAATAAACTGAGGGGTGGGGTTAGGTTAATTTGGACACTTAACCAATTTAACATGTTGATTAAGAAACCCTAGTAATGGGGACCCATTTCAGCAGTAACCCACATAGATGTATCATGGTACCCTGAACTAGGCACGGTGGGGCACGATTACTGGGCTGATTATAAGTGGTCAAAAACAACGGCGGGTGTTGCGTAAGTGTAGGTTCCGACGGAGTACGGGGTGCACGTACTCCGGAGTTGAAAAAGCAGGCACTGGGCATCAGTAGCTATACACTGTGCATCTTGAATCGTGTCAGGTTACCACCATAGGATTTGATACACCCCATTGTGGGACCACCACATGTATCAACAATCAAGCGGGGGCCGAATGAAACACGTGATAAATGCATGCGAGTAGGAGCCGATCGATAAAAGGGGATCATTTCACCATGAATATGCGGTGCCAGTTGGAACGAGTATAAATAGGTGCAGAGAAATAGAAATGGGTGCGATAGTATATTCGGTTTATACTGCCTTATCTTGGTCTATGTTAGCTTGTTATTTTGGTACTGTCCTATTTTCAGTTTATTCATGTCATGACTCTTTTCCTTGTTTGCATACTAAAAAATCACTGGACTTACCAAACTCATGTCTGACCCATTTTTCTTTCGTCTTCTTTTCTTCCGTCCCCCCCTCCCAGGTCCACAGGGAGGGAACACTCCAGCTTAGTTCAGATCTTTTGCAAGCTTGAAGAGAGTAGATGTATTGTTAGGATTCTCTCTTCTTGGGCTATGGCTTTGGATACACTCTCAATGGGGATTTATGCTATTTTATTATTGTTCTATGCTTCTTTATGTTTTAATCAAGACAGAGATTTTGATGTAATGGTTTGGAAGTTGTTTTGAGACAGTTTGTTGTAATGTTTTTGTCTGAACCACGTATGAAATAAATTTAGTTTTTCCACTGCTTATATGTCTGTCTTGTAAATTATCTGTGTCTTTTACCTATAATGCTCCACCAAAATTAAGGCATTCCCTTTGTGAGTGACCTTAACGGAGGTGGGGTGTTTCAAAAGTGATGTTGGATTATCCAAAAATGGTGGATATATCATTTGGAAAAAAATTATGAATGGTCGAGTATTGATATGAGAATTCGAAGGTCGGATAAGAATTGGGTTATGAAGATATGGTATATAAGATTTCAGCTAAGTAGGTTATGAGGAGTTAGTGCTATAGCATTTTTACTACTTAGCAATTTCGAGGACGAAATTATTTTAAGGGGGAAAGAATGTAACGACCCAGATTTTTAGCCTTTGATTTATGAATATTTAAATTTGTTTTAAACATTTTATTTGAATTATAAATGCGAATTTATATGAGGATTTATTTATTTAAAAACGACTTTTGAAAATATATATTTATAATTTAATTTAAAACGAGCTCGAAATAGTCACGGTAGTTCGTAATTTACGATTTAAACTTCAACTGAATATACATGATCCAAAATAAGTTGGATTTCTTTGAAACAAGAAACGCTCGGATCTATTTGGCTATATTTTTCTAATGCAAGAGGAAAATCGAGTTTTCATATTGTATATTTTGTTTTATGTCCAAATCAAATTTAGAAATAGTCGCTATGGAGTTGTGTATACGCCATACTGGTTTATTTAATATAATTAAATATTGATTTCGAATTTGGGCAAGACCTTTGGGACATAGTTATAATTTAATTTTTAGAATTTTACTGTAATTTTTAATTAATTAAATACGCAACTTTTTATTTGGAGTATTTTGCACCCTATATCAATATTTTGGGGTTTCATAATATAAGTTAAACTACCGATATTATTATATTTTTGGGACCATGACACATCGCTTGACATGATAGTATTTTTATTTATGTCCATAGCAGCCCATTCGTGAGCAAAAGTGTATGTAACAGGGTACGCATAAGTATAGAAGATAAAAGGGAAACTGAAACATATTTGCTTACTCAAAGGGAATATAATACAGTATAATTTCAGCTGTTGTTCACTCGCTAATAATATGAAAGTATGCAAAGTAACATGACTTGGGAGCGCATGGTTATACTAAATAATACGTTTGAGAAGCATATGGCAGTGTATATGCAAGTACTCGCTGGTACTAAAAGAAGGATTTGCAAGCACCATTTTAAAACTTCATCAAAACTAAATGGAATTATACAACTTCACAATGAAGTCGTGCCTGCCAATCTAATTAAACCGTGATTGCCAAACTAATAAAGGACCGTGGTTGCCAAGCTATTGGACACCGTGGGTGCCAAGCTGCCCAAATTCCTATAAAATAATGAGCCGACCCCTTTTCTCTTCTCTTTCTTTAGCAAAAGTAAATCGAAAACTGCTCCCTCAAAATAAAATCGGCCCTTCAAAATTCAATATAAAATCATATAAAATTCCTAAATTCATCAAGCTTTGATCCGGGAGTTTGCTTTGAGGTATACTTCTTCTGAGTACCCTTCGTATGAGGTGCGATGATACCTTGGGAGGGTGTAATAGTAAGAACAACGGCTTAGGGTATATGAATTTGGGGAGTTAAGGCTTGCCACGATGAAGTTTTGGTGGGAGATGAGTTCGATCTTATGCCTCATAATGCTGGAGTGTGTTTCTTTTGGTGAGTGAGGGAAGTTACTGGCGGCGGTGACGGATTTATGGGTAGGCGCCAGCCTTGAAAGATTCTGGGAGTTCTGTTTTGGGTGTCGAGTGGTGTTGCTCCGAGTGGCCATGTCGTTGGCGATGAAAGGGGCGAAACAAAGGGTGCGGTACTGGATGAGAAGCTCGGTTCTAGGTATTCCTGAAGGAGCTGCTGCGATTGGGTAAACCAAGGAACAAGTAGAAGTTGAATTCTGTGTTTTCCTAAGTAGGAAAATCGTATTTTAAACTGTAATTTTTTGCAGCATCATCGTTAACAGTTGAGTCTGGTTGTGGGTATTTCATTACGATGGCAGTAGCATTTAAGTGGATAAGGACTTATAGTGTTGTGGTGGTTTATGTCCACGAGGAGGTCAAAGTTTTGATCAAAAGTTGGAGTTAGCTGCCTGTGTATGACGGTCTTAAATGAGAGGGAATAGCTGGAGACTTAAGCGTGATTTACATTGGTATTAGCTGCTTAAGGTGGTTATGTGTTTTGATTTCTAAACTGGAGAGTGACTCGAGAATTGGTTTTAAACGATGGGTACCGGAAATTGAAGCACAGTTTGAATTACTAGGGAAGCGGGATTTATTTTAGATACATGATTAGCAATTGTAAGCAGGCGATGATGAATGAAAAGAAGGGTTAATTCATGGTTTATGTATATTGAATTAGTGGGGCGGTGATCATGAATGGTGAGCAAGTGGTAGCAGTTCAAGGAATTATATATATGAGGAATGGGTGTTTGTTTATGGGTTTTAAATTCTGGAACAAGGAGACTGTGTTGCTTTGCTTTGGGGGAGTACACGGGTTCATGAGTTGTGAGATGAAGAGGAACTGAATAGCCGAATTTTTCATCAAGGGTAACTAAATCTAATGACGAAATTAGGAAATTTAGTTTTATTTTAATAATGATAAGTTAAAACTTATAACTCCAATATATGTTGCATCCGTTATCAGAATTGGACCAAATCAATCACGCTAGAATCGTAACAGCAAGATCTATGTTATGGAAACTAATTCATTGAGAACAAAACTATGGGAATTTCCAGATAAAATCAGACATTCGCTTGATTTAAACAAAACAAAAGCAGTATCGTTAACTGCAAAGCAAGGTAAGTAAACTCACTAACTCTTCCTCGTTTATAATTCTATATAAACGAGCTTTAAATTTATTTTATACTGTGTGATAGTTGTTTGGATGAACGGTTGATAAAATTGGTTGAAATGGTTGACATAGTATATCATTGATCTATTATTAGTTCTGTTTACTGGAATATTTCATATTTATGTGAAATTATTGTTGATTAACATCTGTGGATGCAGGGAAACAGGTTGGAGGGGCCAAACTGGGTTCCTTAACATTTATATTATTGTTTTCATATATTTGCATTATATGATGGGTATGTATTCTATGATTGATTTTGTCACTGGCCCTAGAATTGTGATATTTAAATACCGTAAAATATTTTCGAATATAGAAAACGGAATTTGAGTTTTTAAAAAGAAAATTTATTTTCAAAAATAGAGATTTAATTTTGAATAGAGTTAAAAATAGAAAAACTATTCAAATGAATGAATAAAGAATTTGTTTATGAACGGGAATATATATTAATTGAATTATTTATCACTGGATACATTGAAATATAAATTCAAATTTGAATTTATATAGCGAAGTGGAAATGGGTTTTGAAGCCAATATTTGAAATTAGATTTAAACTTAGAAATTATTAAGGAAATGTTAAACGATATATTAAATGATTAAATAAAATAAATGAGACTTATATGAATAATTCTGAATAGAAGTTATAAATAAAAAAATTGGATTTAAGATAGTATTTATAAGTATGATATCAAACTATATATAAAAAGAATATATTCACGATTAAAGTGAATAATGGGTTAAAGAAAATATTTTGCATATGAATTATCTATAAAGGGAATTTAGATTGGAAATATGAATCTAAATTGGAACTTGAATGAGAAAGGAGGAATGGGTAATCGTTTTAAAAGAAAGCGATGAGTTTTATCTCAAAATTCGGAATATAAATCGAATATAGATTATTCAGAGAAAGTTGTTTATTGAAATTCGATTATATCGAATTTAGGGAAGTAGTTACTTTTACTTTCCATTTCGAATCAAATTTAGTTAATTATTTATTTATTTATTTACTTATTAATTGAATTAATAAGTAAAAGTATATTTTTATATAAACTAAATGTTTGTAAACAGCGATTTTAACACTGCCGTTATAATAAATGTTTTGTAAATTCTAAACAGTGATTTTAACGCTGCCGTTAAAATAAAGCATTTGTAAATCTAAATAGTGATCTTAGTGCTATTGTTATAGTAAATGTTCTACAATTCTAGACAGAAATTGTAATGCTGTTGTTAACAGTAATGTTTTATAAGTCAAATATTTGGAAATAGCGATTATATTGCTACCGTTATAATTAGTGTTTTCCCGTAAAAGAAGTGTGTTCTTAGATTGAATCTGAAAGTCGCGTAAGTGATGTTTTGTTTAAAGTTGTGAGCTTTGACTATTTCAAAGTTAAGAATGTTGTTCAATTAAGGTCTAAGAGGTAATTATACCCCAACTTGATTGACTTCATAATTGATGAAGAAATGGTTAAAGTTCGATAGTGAAGATTAGTTAGCAAAATGGCGAGTTAATAAATGATTAATGGTTTGAGTTATAATAACGATGTTTTATAACATCGCGTTAATTTAAAGGATTTTGAAATGTTTTTCCCTAAATAAAATGAGAGATATTTTTTTACGCATAATGGATTGGTCAACGAGGAATTAAGAAATGGAATATGGAAATATTTTCTAATATTAATAAGGTATATTTTCTGAATATAGAAAAAACAGATTCGTTAATATATATAGTAATGTTTTCCTATTGAAATAAGAGATATTTTCTCGAATAAAGAAATTATAATATTGGAAATGTTTTTCAAAAAATCGAGAGGGGAAATCGAGCTTCAAAAGGATACGAAAGATGGGAAATGGGAATTGTAAATGATAATATAACAAGGAATTGATTTAAAGGGGCCCAGTGTTGTTTGATGCTTGATCGGTACGATTTCCAATTGGAAGTAGGACCGTTGATTGTATGGATGTTTCTTTGATAGTTAAATCACCGACTATCAAAGTTTTGATTAATTTTATACCTCCTTTGTCAATATGGAGAGATCGGGATCAGATTTAATATCTGAAAACCACTCCATATTGGGATAAGCGTTACGAATCAACTTATGCTAAAGATAATTGAAGACAGAGTAAAATGCAAGGGCTGTTCTGTTAACCCTAGGTAGAAATTGCACAAGATGGATTAAAGAACGGTGCCTTCAGTTTTTCCAGACCTAGGACAACTTGTATGGACGAGTGTCTGACAGAGTATTTCCAAATGGATTACATACGTTGATTCTTTCAAACGTACGAAGTTGGTGGCAAAGAAGGGAAACTTCTTTAGCCTAACAATCTAAGTATTTTTGTGGGAATCAATTAGTGATTTCTGATGGATCTGGCAATGTGGCATTCAAAATGAATGGTGGTCAGATGTTCTGCAAGATAATTCAAACCTCAAGCCTCACAACCAGGAATTGACAAAAATCGGGCAGGCAGCATGGCTATGTGGGTCGCTCCCATTAGGATGTATAATCACCTATCTAGAGAAATTCCATTTGCTTCTTTAATCTATCGATGTTGTCCCTTTCGGGAAACGGTTGCTGATCCCAACCGTTGGTGATATACATTCGATACACTCAAGCGAAATGAGTGGTCGGTCATGTATGGGCCAGGTTGCAAGATGTTCTTGTTGAACCCCAGTGTATCCCCTCTAGAGTACACTAATCGGAAGGTGGTTCCATATCTTGTCATGTTGGAAATCCAATCTCCAATAAGTTCCCTACGGTTTTTGATTTTATATTATATATGGAGCGTGAGATGCAAGCTTTCCGCTAGATTCTATTTATTTGATGTAGACATTATTATAATATCACTGGATTTGATATCAAAAATATTTTTGTTTATTGTAAGGTAAAAACCATTCCTCTTTATGTGTGGATCGGTCTTACGATTATCATTTCTTTCGAAAGGATTTTTGAAAGTTAAACAAATGGTTGGAGTTTACTCTCACTAGTCCCATGACTGACCCAGAGTTTATTTTATTTTGTTTTCCCTAAACTCTTGGGTGCCCAAATTTGTACGGGCAGTCAAGTAGTCGGGATTTTTCAGATTCACTTGGAGGAGCTCGAAGCAGGAGGCTTCATCAGTTAGCTATAGACTATCATATTTTCCGATGTGTATTGTGTTGTATATGGAAACAGGTGTTTATAACTGTTCCAGACATAACTGTTGTGCTCTGATGATGTTATGTATATAAAGTTACTGATTTGTATTTCAAAGTTTATGTTATCTAATATATTTTATTCGTTCGGCTGTGAGTTTGTGATCTTTGTTTTCTTCTATTCTAATATTTCTTTCTTTCTATTTCTCATCCTCTAACTTCTTTCTAATAATAATTCGTATTTCTGTGAAATTTGGGTTGGACGTACGGTGTAATTAGTCAACTCAAAGGGTATGGAAATTCGGGTCGTTACACATAGTCACTTGCTCTACTCGAATATTTGCGAACAAGTGTTTATTCCACTAGAAATAGAAATTACATTGCCAAGGTTTTCAATCGAACGAGTCCAAGAATTAACCATCTAAGCAAACACATGGGTTCATAGTCTTTTTTTTACTAAAGCGTTTATTTAGTTTTCTCATATGAACGCGAAAATGTTTATGAAATCATATACTAGTAGTAGTAAAGTAATTTGAAAAATAAATTCATAAAATGAAAGGAATTAAAAACCGTATGCTTAAAGATTTGGTATCTATAAATATTTAAAACCCTTATATATATATATAATTTTGAAGTGGCAAATCTCGTGTAATAGCAATCGCAATAACGATCGAATGAAAAATTCACGTTTTAATAACGTAAATTAAATCTCACGATTATCGCGTATAAATTCGTTTACCATGAATCGAGGGTCGAAAATCAGGCTGCTAAATTTGTGAATCAAAGAAACTGAAAAATTACAGAGAAATGCCAAAAGGGCCGACACTCGGTCAGGAAAGAACCTAGAACAACCTAAACTGTTGACCATGGTCTCCATTGGTCAACAGCAGAAAACAGGTTCAGTTGACTAAATTCAGGGGTTAGTCGACTGAATATGAGCAATTTTTTACCCCTTGAATTTGGTTGACTAATCAATGGTCAGTCGATTGAACTTAGAGGTCAGTCGACTGAACCGCAACGTGGTCAAATTCTTGCTCCTAGGTCAGTCGACTGACTGCCTGATTCCATCGACTGGCATGTTGCAAAAATGCAGCATGAGGCTTGGCCTTAAGGCAAAGTCGATTTCCATGGGTTTCAAATGATCGATGGAGGATGTGGACTTCATTGACGTAGAATTGAAGCCTCAATGGTTTGTCGAAATGCTTCTTAACACAAAACTCAAACACATCTAAAGATTTATACTCGAATTCATTGAAATGAAATCAAAACTCATGAATTGGAAAATCACACACATTAAACTTAAAACACACAATAAATACACAACATAAAAGCGTCAAAGGCTCACCAGACGAGCATATAGCTTGATACATGGATGCGA
The DNA here is from genome assembly GCA_030737875.1 of Allium sativum. NCBI lineage: Eukaryota > Viridiplantae > Streptophyta > Magnoliopsida > Asparagales > Amaryllidaceae > Allium > Allium sativum. The sequence goes on along the minus strand of CM060913.1, from coordinate 460,642,951 downwards.
GTTCTCCCAGAACTCACCTTTGATTATTACAAGCCCAAAGAGACCCTAAAACCAAACAAGATCAATCTCTCTTCATGCAAAGATCTTGAATCACCAATCTAAGAGCATATAAATAGAATTCCTAAGAGTTAGGTTATAGGAATTTTCAGAAATTGAAGAGCAAATAAGATGGAGAAGAAGGAGAGGAACACACCTAAGCTTTCCCTTGATTTTGCACTTGATTCCTATAAGATTGGAGCTTCTAGGATCAAACTAGGTTTAGGGAATTCTAATTTCCCTTTCCTTCCCCCATTATCTATTTTCATTGAAGTGTTGGAATGGAGTGAAGAGGAGAGAAACTGTGGGGTTATTATGGCGTGAGCTAGGTTAGCTAACCCATGTCCCAACCAAAGTCCCAATTTTCACAAACTCCAAATATATTGATGTTTACAGTTTTTGTTGTCATAAACGGCATTTTGAACTCAATGGAAGTGTTCTCAAGTCTAAATTCATCCATATGCAAAAAGTGATTTTTGGACTTATACTCGATTAACGTTATATTTAAATAAAATATTTAAATATATTATCGTGAAATATGTGGGTTGTTACAGACTTTCCCCTTAAAGAAATTCATCCCCGCAATTACTTAAGGAAAAAATCAAAATAAATAACAACCATGCATCAACAAAAAGAATCTATATTGAAATAGATTAACTCAATAAATTCACTTTTGTTTTTTTATTTAGTATATCATTCTTATACTAAAATTCATCTTTGAATAATTTCATAGATTTTGACTTTGAGTCATAAATCACTATATAACTTTTTTTTTTGGAAATTGGTTAAACTTTTATTAGGCAACAAACTAGTGCCAAACAATATGTACAATACAGCTAACAACTATCGTCCACGTGGCCCACTAACTTTACAAACTTAATTACATAAAGAATCACTCATTAACCCACTCCAGTGTCCTCTCGTCTACCTCCAGAGGTCATCAATGGCACACGCTCCACGCTCGTACAGCTGGTTCCGAGAGTTTCTCCCTCTGCCATTCGACGATCCTCTTCTCCATACTCATCTAGTCTGCGTCTCAAGCTATCGGTGATCTTCCTATTCCTTTTGCTCATGATTTTAATTTCATATACCAGCAATTTACTCAAAGCTAACGCATTTCCCTCTTTCTTCTCAAAAATTCTGCGATTTCTCTCTCTCCATATCATCCACACAGTGCATGCAGCGATGGATCTCTTGAATTTGGTCTCCAGATCCACCACATGGTTATCGAGGGACAGGTAATCGGCTATCTCCTGAATTTGGTTGCTTTCAATTGTTACTGAGAAATAGCTACAGCAATAATGTAATACCGCCTTCGAATAATCACATGCAAAGAAAAGATGTTCGTGATTTTCATCATTATGTTGACATAGAACACATATCTTGTCATTAGTGATCCCCCAATTGTTTAGTCTATCTCTGGTAGGGAGACGCTGTAGTATAGCCTTATAAAGAGTAATAGACATTTTAGGACTGATTGTAGAATCGCAAACAGCTGAACTCCAATTCACCACGTTTTCTCTGTTTCGAGTATTTTCCCATGCTGTTTTGGTGGCGAAACTGTCTTTATTGTACTTCCATCTCCATATATCAGTGTCCCTGTTAAAGTACAGTGGAATTCCCTTGATTTTTCCTTTGGTCTCTGCATTACAAGGCAATTGCTCACATCTCCATTCGTTGTTAATTATCAATTCATTCACCTTGGATACAGGACAACCATAAGCTGAGAATGTGTCCCATCCCAATTTATCTACCAAAGCTTCCCCATCTATCCATGGATCAAGCCATAAATCAGTTTCTATTCCTTTTGCCAATTCACATTCACAATTTGTTGCTAATAAATTTCTGATTCTGAGTATCGCTTTCCAATTGGCCGATGCATTATTGTCTATACTTGCATGCCAAAAATTTCCTTTTAAGTATCTCCCTCTCATCCATCTAGCCCATAAACCTTCAGATTGAATAATTTTCCAACCCTGTTTTATTATAAAAACTCGTCTCATGTCTCGAAAGTTTCTTAAACCAACTCAGCCTTCCTTTTTCGGTCTGCACAAATCAGAGAATTTTATATAATGCATCCCCCCCTTCCAAATGAAATCCGCACACACCTTTTCAATCTTTTTTATGGAGGCATCTGGAATCTGGAAAGACTGCATCTAGAAATTAACTTTTGGATGGATGACAGTGTGAATCAGTTCAATTCTACCAGCAAACGATAGTAATTTTGAGCTCCATCCTTGTAATTTCTCTCTTATATTAGAAATCAGAACAGCACATTCTCTATCCGTGATTTTGTTATTGGATAGTGGAACCCCCAAGTATTTCACCGGTAACTCACCTTCTACAACCCCCAAAATTCTTTTGATGGCATCTTTGCATTTACAAAATTTATTAAAATAACATTTGGATTTTTGTTCATTCATCTTTAGTCCCACATACTTATCCAGCTCACCAAAAATTCTAGTAATAGTTCCAGCAATTTTTCCTGTAGCCTTAGTACAGATTATCAAATCATCCGCATATAGCAAGTGTGTAAGTTTTGGATGAAAATTATATATAGGCTGTATGTTACCTTCAAATTCTGCTAGCTCCATTTGCAAGGAAAAGAACTCCATCGCAATTGTGAAAAGGTACGGAGATAGTGGATCTCCTTGCCTGATACCCTGATTAGAATTTATATGTCCTTTAGGAACACCATTAATAAGTATAGAGTAAGTAGGGGATTCAATACATTCTTTGATGAGATTAACAAATTTCCTTGGAAACCCCATAGCCAAAAGCATATGTATGATGAAGTTACGGTTGATTTTATCATACGCTTTGTGGAGGTCCAATTTCAGGCAAAATTTATCAGCGCCTTGCTTATTGAAATTTCGTACCAACTCATGAGCCAGAAGTGAATTCTCTGAAATACTTCGCCCTTTGATAAATGCACTCTGAGACTCAGCAATTATGTCTGGTAATATTTTCTTCATTCTGTTGCACAGTACCTTGCTTAATATTTTATAATTAACATTACAGCAAGCAATAGGTCTGTAATCTTCAATTCTGGTGGGATTTTTGATTTTAGGAATGAGACAAATGAAAGTGTGATTGATTTCCTTCAGAATTTTCCCTATGTCCAAAGCTTCTTGAATTGAATTGATTAAATATTTTTTTCAGGACTTCCCAGTGCCTTATGTAGAAGCTGGAACCCAAACCATCGGGTCCCGGGGATGCATCGATAGGGATGGACTTGATAGCCTCCCAAACTTCAGTTTCAATGACCATGGCACTCAGCATCCTCCTCCCACTTTCATTGACCAACCGTCTGCAATGGATACGGGGTAAGTTAGTTTCATAAAAACCATTATACAAGTTAGAATAATAGTTTAAAGCTGCAGATTCCATTATGTTCTTGTCATTAGACCAAGAACCATATGGATTTATCAGCTGAAAATTATTATTCATTTGAGTACGTATAGCCATTTTAGTGTAGAAAAATTTTGTGCATTCATCCCCTTATGTAAGCCAATGCTCTTTCGCTTTTTGTTTTAATTCGATGGCTTTGGCTTTGAGCAGCTCTTTTAGATTGTTCTAAGCATTATAGTACAACGTCCATGTTGAATCACTAGCTTTGCCTTCATCAATTTGCTTTAGATAGTTTTCAATGCTGCTTTCCAACTTCAGAATTTGATCATTTTCTTTTGGTCTTTCTTTGTTCCACTTCTTCAGTCCGATTATTGCAAATTTTAACATTTGAAGTAGAATGTAAGAAGCGCAGTCTGGTTGTAACACACATTCATTGAAATCCATAGCTTCTTTATACCCCTCTTTCATAAACCAATCATTAACATATTTGAAAGGCTTGCCTTTTGCACTCTCCTCTTTTTCAATCAAGTTAATTAACAGAGGACTATGGTCACTCATAGAATTGTGCAAGATTTTAATTTTGATTTCTAGAAATTTATTAATGCAGTTTGTATTAACAAGAACTCTGTCCAATTTACATGATATTTTCTTACTTTCCCCACTTCTCCAAGTGAATTTTAGGCCTGTGTGGATGGGTTCCAACAATCCAGCACCAATGACGCAAGTGTTGAATTCTTCTAGCTGTGAAACTCTCAATGTAAGTCCTCCACTCTTTTCGTCAGCATTAAGAACAACATTAAAATCTCCAATTATCAACCATGGTGCGTTAATTGCATTAGAAAGTTGTTTAATTTTCTCCCATAAGTTGGTTCTGCCTGCAGCTAAATTACTTGCGTAAACTGCAGTGAAATGCATAATTAATCCTCTTGTATTGTTAGCAAGCATAGTAATTTGTTGAGTGTCTTTGTCAATTACTTGCATTTGCCAAATTGATTTTCTCCACATACATAGAATCCTGCCTTTGCAACCAGTGTCATTGTTATGTACAAATTGCCATTCATCTCCAAAGCTTGCAGTGAAAAAATTAACACTATCGGCTTCAAGTTTGCTTTCAAGTATACTTAACATAGAAGGATTATGATTCCTTCTAATATTATAGAGGTCTAATTGGCGAGTATCGCCATTTAAACCACTAACATTCCAGCTAATTATTGTCATTTGGAGGTGGTGGAGCTGCTCCTCGTTACCCTAGGAGTAGGTCCACGCGAGTTCATCGCCAAGTTTTTCTTTCCTTCACCTGTTTTGAATTGTTGTTCATAGTCCTTGTTTGGCTTTGTATACTTTCCAGAATTTTCATTGTTGTCTTCTTTGTCATCATCCTCATTTGTCAAATTTATATCCAAGTTTTTTAGTTGTTCAACATTAATAGGACTGTTTGACATGTTTTGGTTTTCAACTTGTGCAGGAACCTCAGAATTCAGCTGTGCTGCCTCACCAGAACTCTCCCCTTCCATCATCTGTGGAGAGTTCCCTCTTTCCATTCGGAATGTAGTAGAAGTGTCATCTGGGGTTACCTCATTATGTAAATTATCTTCCTGTTTTGACGTGTAAATATTATTAGTTGTCGAATCAGACACATTATTATCCTCTGTATTCTCCGTATGTGAATTAGCTTTGTCAGTATCATTGGCTGTGTCTCGTGTGGACTTTTTTTGCCAAACTTGTTTGATACAGCACTCTTCAGTTTCATGGCCAAAACACTTGCAGTGTTTACAAATTGGAGGAACAAATTCATATTCTATCTTCTGAAGATAAACATGTCCATGTCTGTCCTTCGCTCTCACCTATTTTTTAAACTCATCAGTAGCTTTCATATCCACTAGGACTCTAGCATATTTTAATCTCTTAATGTTTTTTGTGTAGTCATCCATCGCTAGGGGCGTACCAAGTAAACTAGCAAGTTTACTGATACCACGTGCGTTCCATAAAGCTAAATCTAGATTAGGCATCTTAACCCAAATCAGATGAGTTTCAAGCATGTCCCGTTCAAGTCTGAAATTTGGTTCCCATTTCTTGATGAAAATAAGTTTGCTATCCATGAACCATGGACCTTCATCAAGCACTCGCTTACAATCAAATTCGTTCCTAAATTTTACAAGGTAAAATCCATTTTCTCGCGTGAAAATCTCCCAATTACCTGTAGGTTTCCACTCCCTTTTGATGTATGCATTCAAATGAATGTAATAAGGTCGTGTTCCTGTCAAGTATATGTAAATCGAATTATTCCACATTTTATTAGCTTCATCAAAAACTGGATCATCCAGATCTGCGTAATTTCCTTCCTCATCTGTCTCAAAATTGCAAATCTCCACTCCTCCATTGATTCTGGTATTGCCTGCTAACGCTTAAGCCCATGATCTAGTAGTATTGCCAATTTTTATGCCTTGTGAATTAGGTCCATTATCCGATCTTCTCCAGTGGGAGCCAGTGTCTCTCCTCTCAGCCATTATAGGGTTCTTACCTTTCCTACGTCTAACCTCCTGCCAATGTTCTTCAGTCACATCTTCTTCATCAATAACTTTGTCAGATCCAGTTGAGGTTGAATTCGAAATAGGGTTTCCAGGAGATGTCGCCATTAGAAATTTACAGTGAATTTTCCTATTTCTAAATCTCATTATGTTAAATCACTATATAACTTAAGTCTATAAACATATAAATTCAAATAAAAGTCACAAACATATGCGAGCATATAATTTATTCTTCTCATAAGTGATTTCAAGAAATTAGAATTTTCTTTACTTAAAATTCTAAACGTTCTAAACCTCAACTTCAATAATTAATTAAATTTTAAATCGTGAACTACCGACCGCTATTTTTATGAAAGTTTGGATTACACGTATCTCAAAATTTACAATATGAAATTCAAATATTTTTCTTTCATTAGAAAACTATAATCCAATAGATCCGGATAATTTTTGTTTCAAAGAATTCCAACTTGTATTGGATCCTACACTTTCATTTGAAGTTGAATTCTCAAAATCAGGAACTACCGAACAACGATAAGCTTGTTTTAATTAAATTAAATTAATTTGTTTAATGTTCAGTAAGTTTATAAAATTTAAACCAATTCTATTATGTTCTCAACATAAGTAATTAAACATTTAAATTCGACTTGGAAGTACCGACAATCCAAAATCGTCAAATATTCCCTGTCACATTTTAGATAGAAAATTTTATCACCCAAAAATTTCTTAAAAGTATTCTAGCTTACAAAAAATTTCTTATATTGGAAAGGATGTATATGATGGTCATATATATCCCGTTCGTACGGATAAGCGATCCGGTTGGGGAAGCAAGATCACAAAATAAAATCTGGGTTATACACCCTAAATTGCAAATATTAGCACGTCCTCTAATATTTCAAAAATAAATATATTAGAGCTCTTAAGTTTCAACTAAACCCTTAAAATCTCAAATTTGAAATATTAGCACGTTCTCTAATATTTCACAAACGACCAATAAATTATGGATACATGATAAATGGTAGTAGTTGGGAGAATTTCATAAAACTTGAAATCTTTGGTTTTCAAATTCTTGAGGATACCACTAAGAAGAATGAGGTCAAACCGACGGGTAATGATCTCGAAAACTTTGGTTCTTTAATGTTAAAAAACATAAACAGGAATATTTGTTAACCCGAATGACAAAACAAACAATAAAATAAAGAGTTGGAAAAAACTGATTACTAAGTAAAATATTGGAATGACTTTAGCACTAGTAACCTACAAGCGATTTATTAAACTTGCTGTGGTTGCAAAGCCATAACATTCCATTGTATCGCTTTACAAACATAGGTCCTCTTTTTATCGTTAGTGGTCAGTCACTAAGGAGGACAAGCAAATAGATTGAGCCACATAAATGATAATCAATTCCGAACTCAAGAACCCATCAAGGTGGCCATCCTAGGATGGACGTAAACATTCTAGAAAAATTCACGAGAAATGTGAATTATAGAGACATGTCTTCCTTAATGTCACTCTTATTGCTATGAGAATTTTAAAAACAAAAGGAAGTTTATGAATCTAAATTAGAATTTTTAAGAGCAACAAACTTTGCACCTCCGACAAAGGATGTCGAAGGTGGATGATTCTTTTGGAAAATAAAATATGGACCTCAAAGTGATTAAGTCAATTCATTCCTGAAAATCATCGCAAATCACGAACGAACAAGGCATGCAAATAAGCCTGTAAAGAATGGCCACTCTTCAAGGAAAGAGTTTGAACATTCACAAACATGGAAGAAGCCAAAAGAAAGAAATGGCCACTTACTAATAGAAAGTCACCAAGTCAACTTGTTTTAGACTTGGTGGAAGTATAAACAACTTTGTTCACCACAAGGTTGCAAATTATCACACAAAACTTTTTGTCTTTCGAAAAGGTGGTCTGACACCGCAAAGAAATCTAAATAAGTCTTCCATCTCACCGACGTGGTGGCTTCCCACCGCCCATAGCATTTTATCCAAAGATGTGGTGACTACACACCGCAAAGAAAGTGATCAACATCGATGTACATATAAAATACACTGCACATGTGATATCTCAACAATTGACAAAGAAAGCGTAATTTGCGTTCAGCTAGTAAATATGAGAGTACAGCCAAACTGACTTAACTCAAATATTTATGAAAAAATTGCAAAATCCACTATCAAACATTATACAAATCAAGATGCAAAAATCGTATAACCCTAATATAAAAATTACATGCATCCATATTATACTTCAACCAATTGGAATTCAAAACAAAAATCTATTTTAAATCCCAACTATCATCCATTGATCGCAAATTAGCAATCAATATTGATGATATGCCGCACCGTCGATTTATAAAAAAATTTACTAATACTATGGCTCAATTGATATTCATATCATTAACATTTACTATAAGTGTGGTGTTAGAATTGTCTTACCAAAGTATTTAGAAACTCCTATCAATACTGTATGTCCCACATCCGAATCAGAATTCCTAACGTACTCAACGAGAAACTTAACTATGACAAGCCATGTCCCTTAATGTCACCCGTATGAGGATGCATTAAGTTCTGTGAAGCGCAATAGATATAAAGTAACAACACATAAACCAAAATTTACAAGACATAATATAAAATGCAACGGAAAACTTTTCAAACTTTTATTATCAAACAAAGTACACAATTATAGTTTCAAATACCATAGAGTCGTAATCATAAAACATCTGTCTCATGAAAACATAAACCATTAGAGTACAAGTACAAAACCATAAAAATCATATCCTTCATGAGTTATAACAATAAACATAGAACATATACTGAAGCAATCATAGAGTAAGAAATAATTCAAGTCTAGGTTGATTAAAGAATCACGATCGCTGCTACAATCCATCATCCTAAGAACTTGGAGGGAAAAAGGAAGAGATAGAATGAAAACCAAAATAGGTCAGACATAAAATCTGGTGAGTTCCAGTGATTTTTTGCATAAGCATAAGATAAGAAGTATCAAGATAGATCAATAATTCTGGATAAGAAAATACAGTAAAACATAAAAGTACGAAATAAGCGATATAAGGTAAGATCAGATACGCTTCTCATTCATATCCCAGAATAGAATTTCTCCACCAACCATCAGAATATCAGGATTAGGTTTTACCCAAATTACTACCCCGTGATTGGCCCCCTAATAGACGTGAATAACCTGTGCCAGCCATGACAGTCGGGGATATCAGTCCCAAACCCATCAACTTTAAAAGACACAACCCTATCCACCGATGTTACAGCGTCTTATCTTTCCCCATCAGAGCGATGCACGCTCATGATGTTAGGAATGCGGAATGGATCGTTAAGGCAAAACAAACACTAGAGCGGGGTGAATAGTGTTTGTAAGAAATTAAACAAAATAAAAAAATTATGTAAATAAGGTATGAATCAAATACCATAAGCACAATTACAGACACATATTCAAACACAAATGCAAAATAAACAAAAAAAATGCAGAAAAGGAAAGAACACACCATATTTTATACTGGTACGGATTTCTCCTACATCCACTCCCACACAATGCTTGACGGCGTAGAGTTTTATTACTATTTCAATAGTCAAGTACAGCCTCCTTGATTTCATGGCTACAAGGGATACCACCGATTCCTACTTCCTTGATTTCTCGGCTATAAGGAAAACACTAATTCCTACTTCACTGATTTCTCGGCTACAAGGAAACACCAATTCCTCTTTTACTCAAACCAGACAACTTTTACTCAACCTAAAAAATTACAAACAACCCTAAAACTCTTCAATAGCACTTGATTCAGAGAGAGATGAGAAGAGAGTGTAAAGAGAAGAAGTTTGATCAAAACAGAATTGAATTCGGCAGAGTATAAGTGTAGAAATCATAAAAATGATAAGAAATAATGGTCTAATGAAGTAGAGTGAAAGTGGAGAAGAAGAGATAATAAAAAAAAATCAATTTCAAGCCCTTTTTATACTGGTTGAAAGGATGCAACGCTTCAGAACCGTCACAATTAGTGAAAATCACTCCCTTTCAAATTTGAAAAAATGTCAATTATATGTCGATATGGTGTTTTTGGTATGTCGACATACTTAGTGTATTTTTGAATTTTAAAGCATTTATTCAAGTATTTTGATATTAATATAATTCTGGAAATTCTTAAATCAAAATATAGTATTATAAATTAATATTATAAACTAGAAAAACATATGAAAACATAAATTTAAACTATATATATATATTAACAAAATTATAAGGTTTTAAACTATATAAATATAAAGTATAAGAATATAAATATATAAAACTTAAGTTTGAAAAACAAAGATAAATAAGAAAGGAAAAAAATAAAAAATATAGAAAATAAACTAGAGAGAATTAAGGAGAGAAAATAGAATTTGAACCTAGAGTGCTATTTAGAGTCTTACATAATCTAAACTCTATGACTATATTAATCTTGAAATCTTTAATTGTTAAATACTCATGAATCTTGAAATTTCTCTGATCTTTGAATCTCTATCATCTTTAAAATTGTAAAGTCTTCAATAATATTTCTTGTATATAAATTCCTACATATATATATATATATATATATGTTCTATACAAAAAGTTTTATTATATATTTTAATCAATGATAACTGAAATAAGGTTGTTGTCATCAAAACTCCATTCTCCAACAATCACCCCCTTTTAGATGATGACAAACTTAGTTTATAAAATATCATACCTGTATATACCTGTTGATGATGATCCTTCTAATACTCCCCCGTCTGTAAGAATTCTATAAACTATGCCTATATTTTATAATTTCTTCCCCTTTGGCATTATCAAAAAGAAATTTCAAAAATACTCCCCCTAAATTGTATAACTCTCTGAATAGAATTTAAGTAACTCGCCCAATAAAAATGCTCCCCCTTAATCTAACATTCCTTATTTTTAAAGAAAGATAACTAATTATAAACGATAATTTTATTAGACTCAAATTTGTACAACTATATAGATTTATACACATACGATACATCGTAGAAACGTAATACAAAGAAAAACAAAGAAAATCTTAATCACTAATTATTTTTAATAATGGGAGATTTGTGAATTGGACAATTTGGATAATAAAGACAAAATTCTCCATTCTTTTCAATCACATTCCCATTTTCATCAAATATAACCTCTCCTATTGAAACACCCCACCTCCGTTAGGGTCACTCTCAAAGAGAATGCCCTAATTTTGGTGGAGGTTTGTAAGTATAAGTCACAGATATACAAGACAGATATAATAACACATATTTGTAAACAGCGGAAAAACAATAAACTTTTATTTCATAAAAACAAATACGTGTTACAAAACATCACCATGATTGTCTTACATCCTTTCCAAAAAACATAACATAACTCCTTCATAATCTGTCTTGATTACATTATTAAAGAAGCATAAATAAAACATAGATAAACTGCAAAAGCCCCCATAGTGATTTGTCCAAAGCCATAGTTCAAAATGAAAAGGTCCAAGCAATACATTTCTCTTCTTCAAGCTGGATGTTAAGGCTGGTCAAGCTGCAGTGTTTCCTCCCTGTGGACCTGGGGGGGGGAACGGAAGAAAAGAAGACGAAAGAAAAGTAGAGTCAGACATAAAGCCTGAGTAAGTCTAGTACTATTCTGTCTATGAATAAAGAACTGGGTATGATAAGTATAAACAAGAAGTGGGAAAGTACTATAAACTTGGTTAAGTTGTCTAGGGTCGAATATACTATCGTACCCCCTGTTAATCTCTGAACCCATATAAACTAGTTTCCAACTGGCACCCCATAATCAGGGTGAAGTGATCCATTTTATAATGATCGGATCCTACTCGCATAGTTACATGTGTCTTACGGCCCCCGATGTTGTAGTTACCTATGCTGGTCCCACCATGGGGTGTATCAAGTCCCATGGCGGCGACCCGACACAACCTTAGAATGCACAGGTATGCTACTGGTGTCCAGTGCCTTATTTTTCTGCGCTGGAGTGTGTGCACGCCCGCACCCCGTTAGAACCTACACTGCTACACCACCGCCGTCGATTTGACCTCTTACAATCAACCCAGTAATCGTGCCCCACCCCGCCTAGTTTTAGGGTATCGTGATACACCTTTTAGGGTTACTACTGAAAAGGGTCCCCCGTTACTAGGTTTTCTATCTCTAGCCAACATGCTAAGTTGGTTAAGTGTTTGCTAACCTAACCCCCACCAGTCCGTTTATTTTAGCATGTTCCATTTTGATTAAGTCTTTAGTTCACTTAATCCTAACAATCCTGACTCAGCCTTAATTGTCTTGTTAAGGCCCTGACCTCTCACATTAGACAGGTATTGTTGTGGCTGCCTGTTGCCGGTTGGTTCCGGGCAGTCTTACGCCACAACTCAGTCTAACCTCGGGTCCTTATTGGGCTCCATGTTTAACCTCCCACATTGGATAGGTATTGTTGTGACTACTGGACAGCCGGGCGGTTCCGGGCAGGTTTACATCACAACTCAATCCAACCTCGGGTTAAACACATCGTATGTTCTACATTTACATATTTTGTCTTTCTTCTTTATTTTCTTATATGTAAATATTTGCGGCCAATTATTAAGTTAATGGTGTAAAGGTTACACCAATCATGGGCCCAACCCATACTTGAACTTGGGCCCTTCTATTTTATATTTTCATTCATTAGTAATTTTAACCCAACGTTATTTTCCCCCGTTTAACACGTCCGTTTATTATATATATGTTGGGCTTAGCCTTTTAAAGCCCAACTTAGCCATGCGAAAAGGGGAGGCTTAAAGCGTGATTACATATACAAAGAGGGGAATGTGAACGCATGAACTTGCAATATGACGTTGGAAATACAAAATAGAAACTGGTGTACTTGCATAGTAGTGACATATACTTTGGTCATAAAGCATAAGTGACATGAATCAAAGCATGTAAACTTGTAGTTGAGATAAGAATCTAAATTGGGTATCATTATTGACACATAGTCATAACTACAACATGAACCTATATTTTTATTTAGGCATAATGTCAAACATAAGCAAATCATGTTCATAAGACTACTACATGTTTACAAAGGTGCCTACTTTTGTGACTAATACAAAAGTATAGTTAAATTTGTTCACATAACCATGGCATAAATATTTCTAACATGAAATCATGATTTTTACTTTAGTCGTGCAAACTTGCAAAAAGGGATTTTGAATCTAACCTAGCTATGTACCACATATGTCATCATATAATTCTTGTTAACAATATGGATTTCAATTATGCAAAATATCAATCCTAGCCTAATCATATTCATAAGTTCGCAAATAGGTTTTTCTAGTACAAAAGCATGGCTTAATACATAGATCATGATGCCAAATTCTCAACATAATTTCATATGGATTATAATAACCTAAACTTATTCCAATTACTCACAAAAATGATTTTAGTATAAAAATACACATTACGATGGCATAGTAGCAAAGCCCCAAACTTGCATGAATTTCAATCAACTACATACATGTAGCTTCAACATGGATTACATAATTTGCGAATATTCCAAACGTATACTTGCATAGAACTACCGCATGTAGTTCTTTATAATGAATAACATAATTCGAGAATATCCAAACGTATACAATATTCCAAATCGATAAGAATCATAGTAACGCACAATTTATGAATTATTTATCACCACAATCTAAGTATACAAACCAACACAATTATTTGTTCATACCAAAATAATACTCTACTTACAATTGTGTGGCGAATTCTCAAATTTAGGGATTTGAAGATGCGATTTGATTTGATTGAGTTGCTTTATGCCTTAGAATTTTCCTCCTAATCCTCTCTCCAATTGGTGGCTACCCCTAGTCGTTCCTCAGCAACATGGCGGCTTTGTTCTTATTTTTGAATGAATAGATTAGGGTTAGTCTAGGGTTGTTTTTATAGAGGTTATAAACCGATTAGGACCATTGATGTTGCTTGGATTGATCGTAGCCATTCATTCGCAAGAGAGACCAATTAGAGCCTGCCACCTAGCCCTAATGACAAAGCAGACTACAGAAAATCGGCCAACATAGAATAGGCCAGCCAGGTTGGACTGGGTTCGACCTGGCTCTGGACCAGGTCGACATGCCTGTCGACAGCCCTGTCGACCTGGTTAGGCCAGGTCGACAGCCCAGTCGACCTGGGTGCGTTAGGCGGGTGTTTTCCGCCTTGGCCCATTGGGCCCCATTTTGGAATTTAAACTTGATTTTTCTGAGTTATTTTATTCTGTTTGAATTTTAAACTTAATTCAGAAACTTCCGAAGGCCATATCTTCTTCATACGGACTCCGTTTTTCGAAAACTCGGACTCTATTTCGCGTATTTTTTCGAGACGAACGCAATAGCGTATCCCGTTTCCCTTAGTTCTTTGATTTCAAATTAATTATACTTTAATTTATGAATTTCACAGTTGTAGAATTCGCGGGGTGTTACATTCTCCCCCACTTAAAAGGATTTCGTCCCCTAAATCTTCAAGTTAGGAGGAATGTATATCCTAACATCCAATCATCCATCTACTCATCCATCAAACACGAGCATCCATTGTCCTTAAAAGACTTCTAATGCTTCATGATCATATGCGAAGTGTGTGTGTACATGTACTTATCTAATGCAAAATCAGGCGGTCTACTGATTCAGTTGACCTCCTAGATGCGAATTATGTAAGTGCCATAAATCCATTATGTATGCAAATTTTCCTATTCATGATTCTACATGAGTGCACAATCATTCAATACAAATGCAACATCCATATGACAACACATTAATGTTCAACCATATACGAATGCAAACATATATGCATATGCAATATGAAGTGACTGAGCCGATCTAAAACCTAGATTGTGTGTGTATATGCAACCACGAGCAACCACTAGCAATCACTTGCAACCACTTGCAACCATCATCCATAACATGTTTCAACTACATGTTTCCATCCAAAGGGTTTCTACCTAAAAGATAAGGTCGAGGAAATATACCTAAAAAGATAGATAAAAGCGCAACTTAAGGAAAAGAAAGATCAAGGATGTACCCTCGAACAGAAAAGGGTAGGCAGTGCGTATTCTAGCTTCAGTTTCCCAAGTCGCGTCTCCCTCGGCGTCGCTCCACTGAACTTTGACGAGCTTGACTTCGCGGTTGCGTAGCTTCTTCACTTCCGTTCCTAATATGCGGGTTGGAACTTTTCTTATGGTTGCTTCGCGTTCCACTTCGGCCTCTTCGAGGATATTTGGCTCTACCACTTCAGCAGACTCATGTAGACATTTTCGGAGATGCGAAACGTGAAAAACGTTGTGGACTCCAGCCAACTTCTCGGGAAGCTCTAATCTATAGGCCATTTTCCCAATTTTCTCGATG
Organism: Allium sativum; assembly: GCA_030737875.1. Lineage (NCBI taxonomy): Eukaryota > Viridiplantae > Streptophyta > Magnoliopsida > Asparagales > Amaryllidaceae > Allium > Allium sativum. Next base: position 460,627,633 of record CM060913.1, on the reverse strand, counting down.
ATAGGGAATGGCCCTGCGAACCTTGGTGCCAGTTTTCCTGTGGTTCCAAAACGAACAACGTTCCTTAGCGGTGATACCTTGAGAAAAACTCTGTCTCCAACCTCAAATTCAAGGTCGGTCCTTCTCTTGTCGGCATAGGACTTCTGTCTGTCTTGGGCCGTCTTCATCCTTCTTCGTATTAAGTCTACTTTCTCTGAAGTCTCTCGAATCATATCTGGTCCAAGTATGAGCTTATCCGTGGACTCCCACCAACAAGTGGGTGATCGGCACGGTCTTCCATATAAAGCTTCGAAGGGCGCCATTCCGATGGTTGCTTGATAGCTGTTGTTGTAGGCAAATTCCACCAAAGGAAGGTGGTCTTCCCATGTCCCTCCGAAGTCAAGGACGCATAGCCTTAAAAGGTTTTCCAAAACTCTGTTCACTCTCTCTGTTTGGCCGTCGGTTTGGGGATGATAGGCTGTGCTCAAGCATAACTGTGTTCCTACTGCTTCTTGTAGACTCCGCCAAAATTCGCTGGTGAAGATGGGGTCTCGGTCACTAACAATGCTAGATGGTATTCCATGGAGTCGAACGATTTCCTTGAGGTAAAGTGATGCTAGGGATGAGGCAGTTCTTTTACTTTTGACAGGTAAAAAGTGGGCGCTTTTAGTAAGCCTATCCACTATTACCCAAATGCTAGTGTTGCCTCTCCTAGACCTAGGCAGCCCATCGATGAAGTCCATTGAGATGCTATCCCACTTCCACTGCGGGACCTCCAGAGGATGTAGTAGTCCGCCAGGCTTTTTCTGTTCCGCCTTAACCTGTTGGCACACCATACACTTAGAAACGAACTTTGCCACGTCCTTTTTCATGCCGTTCCAGAAGAAAGTCCTTTTTATGTCTTTGTACATTTTATCTCCGCCTGGGTGTATCGTCATCTTGGAGTGATGTAGTTCCTCGAGAACCTTCTTTACTAAATCTTTTGTCTGTGGGACGCATAGTCTTCCGTCTCGCCTTAACAAACCCTTATCGTCGATGGAGTATCTGTTGAGGTGACTTGAAGTCTCACCCCTAATTAGCCTATCAATTGTTTCCACAAGCTGAGGGTCTTCGCGTTGTGCTGTCCCTACTGAATCCACTAAAGTTGGGCGCACTTCGAGAGATGCTAACAATCCTGGTACGAAATCGGAGGAAGGCCTAAAGTCGAAGCTGGCTATAAACTCTAGGCTTTGTCTTTCAACAAACAACGGGCTTAGGGTCAATTTCTTTCGGCTCAACGCGTCTGCCACTACGTTGCCTTTGCCCGGAGTGTAGGAGATTTCGAAATCGTACGAGGCAAGAAACTCCATCCATCTTTGTTGCCTCAAGTTAAGATCTTTCTGCGAGAAAAGATATTTCAACGATTTATGGTCAGTGTAAAGTTCGAACTTCTCACCTAGGAGATAGTGTCGCCAAGACTTGAGTGAAAAGACGATGGCGGCTAACTCAAGATCGTGGGTTGGGTAGTTCTTTTCATGCACTTTCAACTGCCTCCCGCCATACGCTACTACCCTTCCTTCTTGCATTAAGACGGCGCCTAGCCCTGTCCCACATGCATCCGTATAAACAGTGAACATCTTGCTCCCATCTGGCAGCGTCAAAACTGGGGCTGTTGTGAGAGCCCTTTTCAGTCGTTGGAAAGCAAACTCGCAATCCAAGTCCCAATTAAACACTAGATTCTTCTTGGTCAATTTCGTGAGCGGAGCTGAGATTTTCGCAAAATCCCTTATAAATTTTCGATAGAAACCTGCTAGTCCTAGAAAGCTTCGGACCTCAGTTGCATTCCTTGGTGTCTTCCAGTCCTGTACCGCCACTACCTTAGCAGGGTCCACTGCTAACCCTTGTTTGGATACTATGTGCCCAAGGAACCTCACCTCTTCTCTCCAAAAGTGGCATTTGGAGAATTTGGCTTTTAGTTGATGGACTCGCAAAGTTTCCATGATTGCCCTTAAGTGCTGAGCATGTTCCTCTTCACTTTTTGAGAAGATAAGGATATCATCTACGAAGACCACTACGAATTTGTTGAGGAAATCTCTAAATACCCTACTCATCAGGTCCACGAAGTAAGCAGGTGCATTTGTCAAGCCGAAAGGCATGACAAGCCATTCAAAGAAGCCGTCTGGGGTTCTGAACGCAGTTTTATCGATGCTATCTTCAGCCACCCTTAGCTGATGAAAACCGGTTGCTAAATCGAGTTGGGAGAAAACAGACGCTCCTACAAGCTGGTCAAATAAATCGTCAATTCTAGGGAGAGGGTGCCTATTCTTTTTCGTTAGCTTGTTGAGCTCCCTATAGTCAACACATAGACGGAGTGAACCATCCGCCTTTGTAGCGAACACCACTGGAGCGCCCCATTCTGAAATGCTCCTCCTAATGAACCCCTTTTCTAGCAGCTCTTTAATCTGTTTACTGAGCTCTTTCCTTTCTCGTGGAGCCATGTGTCTGACGGGCAACGCAACGGGCTTTGCATTATCTACAAGATATATGCGGAAGTCTATTTCCCGCTTCGGAGGCAAGCCCTTCACCTCTTCGAAGACATCCGGATATTCCCGGACCACTTTAACTGATTGCAAATTTTCAACAGAGGCATCTAGCGATTCAAGATAACTAAGCATAACCGCATACGAGGGATTACAAGAAATTTCCAAAGTATTACCGAGCTGGGTTAGGAGCCTAACAACCCTTTTCTCACAATCAAGGATGGCCCCATTACTGGATAGCCAATCCATACCCAAAATCAAACCATAACCCGAAAAGCCCAAAACAAAGGCACTACATTGAAATTCTACACTTAGAATAGAAATTTTCAATCCCAAACAGATCATAGACAAATGAGCTGGGCCCCCAATTGGGTTTGAAACAATTAAGGGGTCCTCTACCATACTAGTTTTTAGGTGCAGAGATTCTACTAAAGCAGACGAGATAAAGGAGTGTGATGCGCCAGAATCAAATAAAGTGCGAACGGGGTGATCATAAAGATAAACTACACTTTCTACAGAAGTATTTATACCTCGCTGTTGCAGAGGTGGCGCTTCCAGCACATGAACCTGTGCCCCTGGGGTGGATCCAGCCCTCTGCCCCTGTCCTCGTTTCTTTGGGCAGTCCTTAGCCCTGTGGCCCGTCTCACCGCAAGAAAAGCACCCACCATTCTCCTTGGCCTTCTTTTTCCGGCAGTCCTTTACTAAGTGCCCCACTTTGCCACAGAAATTACACTTCCTCTTCTCTTTGTTGCCTTTCCCGCCTTTCTTAAAGTCTATCTTTTTAGGCTGCAAACCCTCTTTCTTCCCTTGAGAGCTTTCTGCCTTTGTCTCCTTCTTGCCCTTATCCTCTTCATTCAGCAATGCCATTTGCACCAATCTTTCATACGTGGCTCCCATGGGTATATGGGTCATGGCCAAACTGTGTAATGGCTCATTCAACCCCTTGACGAAACGGAGAGCCTTCTTGTGCGGGGTATTGACTAGGTCCAGCCCAAACCTAGCCAGCTCATCGAACTGATTCACATACTCTCTGACTGTCTTGTCCCCTTGCTTAAGAAATAAGAATTTTTCCAACTGCAAACTTCTTTCCGCATCTGAGAGAAATTTAGTCTCAAACCTTGCCCTAAAGTCCTCCCATGTCTCCACTGGTCTTTCAGCATTAGTGACTTCCCACCAGTAGGAAGCCTCGCCCTTCAATAGCCACACTGCCAATTGTACTTTTTGTCTATCCTCTACCTCAAAGATGATGAATAGGTCCTCCGTTTCTTTCAGCCAATTTCTAGCTGCCACGAAGGACTCAGTTCCATGGAAATCCCTTCCTCCCATAGCTTTAAAATCTTTACATATCTTAGCAAACGTGTTTCCCCGAGGAGGAGGTGGAGGAAAAGGTGCCGTTGCAGCTGGATGATTTCCGGCAGCTGGGGGAGGAGGAACGGTAGGACCTGGCTGAGTGGCTCTTGCTTCTAAGAACCGTCTAAACCAACCAGGTATTGGCACCCCTTCTGGCAAGTTAAGATCTTCGGACATGCTGAAACAAAAAGGATAGATTCAAAACGAAGGATAAGAGATAGTACCTATGGCTTTGGGGAGTGGACTTTGCCTTTTTAAAATAAAATAATATTTTTCTTTTAAAAATGCTTCTTTAAATTTCCTTTTTGAAAATAATTTTTCAAAACTTTTTATCTTATCTGGTAAACCTATGCTCTGATACCAAGTGAAACACCCCACCTCCGTTAGGGTCACTCTCAAAGGGAATGCCCTAATTTTGGTGGAGGTTTATAAGTATAAGTCACAGATATACAAGACAGATATAGTAACACATATTTGTAAACAGCGGAAAAACAACAAACTTTTATTTCATAAAAACAAATACGTGTTACAAAACATCACCATGATTGTCTTACATCCTTTCCAAAAAACATAACATAACTCCTTCATAATCTGTCTTGATTACATTATTAAAGAAGCATAAATAAAACATAGATAAACTGCAAAAGCCCCCATAGTGATTTGTCCAAAGCCATAGTTCAAAATGAAAAGGTCCAAGCAATACATTTCTCTTCTTCAAGCTGGATGTTAAGGCTGGTCAAGCTGCAGTGTTTCCTCCCTGTGGACCTGGGGGGGGGGGGGAACGGAAGAAAAGAAGACGAAAGAAAAGTAGAGTCGGACATAAAGCCTGAGTAAGTCTAGTACTATTCTGTCTATGAATAAAGAACTGGGTATGATAAGTATAAACAAGAAGTGGGAAAGTACTATAAACTTGGTTAAGTTGTCTAGGGTCGAATATACTATCGTACCCCCTGTTAATCTCTGAACCCATATAAACTAGTTTCCAACTGGCACCCCATAATCAGGGTGAAGTGATCCATTTTATAATGATCGGCTCCTACTCGCATAGTTACATGTGTCTTACGGCCCCCGATGTTGTAGTTACCTATGCTGGTCCCACCATGGGGTGTATCAAGTCCCATGGCGGCGACCCGACACAACCTTAGAATGCACAGGTATGCTACTGGTGTCCAGTGCCTTATTTTTCTGCGCCGGAGTGTGTGCACGCCCGCACCCCGTTAGAACCTACACTGCTACACCACCGCCGTCGATTTGACCTCTTACAATCAGCCCAGTAATCGTGCCCCACCCCGCCTAGTTTCAGGGTATCGTGATACACCTTTTAGGGTTACTACTGAAAAGGGTCCCCCGTTACTAGGTTTTCTATCTCTAGCCAACATGCTAAGTTGGTTAAGTGTTTGCTAACCTAACCCCCACCAGTCCGTTTAGTTTAGCATGTTCCATTTTGATTAAGTCTTTAGTTCACTTAATCCTAACAATCCTGACTCAGCCTTAATTGTCTTATTAAGGCCCTGACCTCTCACATTAGACAGGTATTGTTGTGGCTGCCTGTTGCCGGTTGGTTCCGGGCAGTCTTACGCCACAACTCAGTCTAACCTCGGGTCCTTATTGGGCTCCATGTTTAACCTCCCACATTGGATAGGTATTGTTGTGACTACTGGACAGCCGGGCGGTTCCGGGCAGGTTTACATCACAACTCAATCCAACCTCGGGTTAAACACATCGTATGTTCTACATTTACATATTTTGTCTTTCTTCTTTATTTTCTTATATGTAAATATTTGCGGCCAATTATTAAGTTAATGGTGTAAAGGTTACACCAATCATGGGCCCAACCCATACTTGAACTTGGGCCCTTCTATTTTATATTTTCATTCATTAGTAATTTTAACCCAACGTTATTTTCCCCCGTTTAACACGTCCGTTTATTATATATATGTTGGGCTTAGCCTTTTAAAGCCCAACTTAGCCATGCGAAAAGGGGAGGCTTAAACTGTGATTACATACACAAAGAGGGGAATGTGAATGCATGAACTTGCAATATGACGTTGGAAATACAAAATAGAAACTGGTGTACTTGCATAGTAGTGACATATACTTTGGTCATAAAGCATAAGTGACATGAATCAAAGCATGTAAACTTGTAGTTGAGATAAGAATCTAAATTGGGTATCATTATTGACACATAGTCATAACTACAACATGAACCTATATTTTTATTTAGGCATAATGTCATACATAAGCAAATCATGTTCATAAGACTACTACATGTTTACAAAGGTGCCTACTTTTGTGACTAATACAAAAGTATAGTTAAATTTGTTCACATAACCATGGCATAAATATTTCTAACATGAAATCATGATTTTTACTTTAGTCGTGCAAACTTGCAAAAAGGGATTTTGAATCTAACCTAGCTATGTACCACATATGTCATCATATAATTCTTGTTAACAATATGGATTTCAATTATGCAAAATATCAATCCTAGCCTAATCATATTCATAAGTTCGCAAATAGGTTTTTCTAGTACAAAAGCATGGCTTAATACATAGATCATGATGCCAAATTCTCAACATAATTTCATATGGATTATAATAACCTAAACTTATTCTAATTATTCACAAAAATGATTTTAGTATAAAAATACACATTACGATGGCATAGTAGCAAAGCCCCAAACTTGCATGAATTTCAATCAACTACATACATGTAGCTTCAACATGGATTACATAATTTGCGAATATTCCAAACGTATACTTGCATAGAACTACCGCATGTAGTTCTTTATAATGAATAACATAATTCGAGAATATCCAAACGTATACAATATTCCAAATCGATAAGAATCATAGTAACGCACAATTTATGAATTATTTATCACCACAATCCAAGTATACAAACCAACACAATTATTTGTTCATACCAAAATAATACTCTACTTACAATTGTGTGGCGAATTCTCAAATTTAGGGATTTGAAGATGCGATTTGATTTGATTGAGTTGCTTTATGCCTTAGAATTTTCCTCCTAATCCTCTCTCCAATTGGTGGCTACCCCTAGTCGTTCCTCAGCAACATGGCGGCTTTGTTCTTATTTTTGAATGAATAGATTAGGGTTAGTCTAGGGTTGTTTTTATAGAGGTTATAAACTGATTAGGACCATTGATGTTGCTTGGATTGATCGTAGCCATTCATTCGCAAGAGAGACCAATTAGAGCCTGCCACCTAGCCCTAATGACAAAGCAGACTACAGAAAATCGGCCAACATAGAATAGGCCAGCCAGGTTGGACTGGGTTTGACCTGGCTCTGGACCAGGTCGACATGCCTGTCGACAGCCCTGTCGACAGCCCTGTCGACCTGGTTAGGCCAGGTCGACAGCCCAGTCGACCTGGGTGCGTTAGGCGGGTGTTTTCCGCCCTGGCCCATTGGGCCCCATTTTGGAATTTAAACTTGATTTTTCTGAGTTATTTTATTCTGTTTGAATTTTAAACTTAATTCATAAACTTCCGAAGGCCATATCTTCTTCATACGGACTCCGTTTTTCGAAAACTCGGACTCTATTTCGCGTATTTTTCCGAGACGAACGCAATGGCGTATCCCGTTTCCCTTAGTTCTTTGATTTCAAATTAATTATACTTTAATTTATGAATTTCACAGTTGTAGAATTCGCGGGGTGTTACACCTATGCACTCAACATTATCATCTTCATCCGTAATCGTTGGTTGATTCTCTTGTTGTTCTTCTTAATCCATCATTTTGTCTTCCTCTTCTGGTTATTCCTCTGGTTCTTCTTCAGGTTCTTCCTCCTCTTCCATAGTTTGATTACCATCATCGATGATAATCGGATTAGTCTCGTTATCCATTATAAACTTTAAGAGACTTCTCATAACTTCCCTTGCCTGTTTTGCTTCTGACTCATCCTAATCTGGAGTACTTGTATCTCATCCAACATTTGCAGTACATACTCCATTTTTTCTTCGATTTTGATAACCCTCGATAGTGTAGTCGTTGAAACGGACCCTTGGATGGTCCACTGTATGAATCAGAGTTGATTTGAGTATTTGGATTAGTGGAGACCATTGTAATTTTTAATTTAGAGTTTTTACAGAGAAGAGCAATAAAAATAAAGAACAAAATTCGAAATAAAAGTTTTAAATAGTTGAAATAACTAATTTTTGGTGGGAATTTAAATTTAAAAATTTGGTCGTTATATGTCGACATACCAAAAACTCTATGTCGACATAGTCTTGTTTTAAATTTTATTATTTTAATTACTATATTTAATTATTCTAACTCACTTAGTGAACATATGATTAATTCTCTCCTAAATTTAGTGAATTTTGCTTCCTTTAATGGTTTAGTTAATATATCTGCAACTTGCTTTTTTGTTTCTATAAATTCGAGTGAAATCTTTCCATTACTTACGTTATCTCTTAGAAAATGATGTCTCACATCAATATGTTTAGTTCTCGAATGATGAGTTGGATTTTTAGAAATATTTGTAGCACTTGTATTATCGTAGTATATAGGTGATTTATTTATACTTAAACCAACATCGTTTAAAGTTTGTCGCATATATATTACTTGTGAGCAAGCCAAAGCAGCAGATATATATTCTGCTTCAGTTGTTGATAAAGATACGGTATTTTGTTTTTTACTGAACCATGATACAAGGGAATGTCTTAGGAAGTGACATGTTCCACTAGTACTTTTACGATCATACTTGCATCCTGCATAGTCAACATCACAGTATGAAACTAAATCAAATGAATCATTTTTAGGATAAAATAATCCAAAATTTGATGTATGCTTTACATATCTCAAAATATGTTTTACGGCTATTAAATGAGTTTCCATAGGTTGTAATTGATATCTAGCACAGAGACATACACTATGCATTATATCTGGTCTACTAGCGGTGATATATAATAAAGATCCTATCATTCCTCTACATAGTTTTTGATCAATGTCTTTTGATGTATCATCTTTACTTAAAGCAATATTAGTTGCCATGGTTGTTGGTCTACTATTTGTTGTTGTTAGATTATATTTATTAATTAAATTTCCTTACTATTTTTCTTGATTAATAAATATTCCATTTGGTAATTGTCAAATTTGTAATCCTAAAAAGAATGATAATTCTCCTATATGGCTCATTTCAAATTCTTTGGTCATAATATCTGAAAATTCTTTGTTCAGTTTGTCATTTGTTGATCCAAAAATTATATCGTCAACATATATTTGTACTAGTTGTATATCTTTGTTGTTTTTCTTGATAAACAAAGTATTATCTAATTTTCTATTTCAAAGTTTGATTGTAATGAATAATTTCGTAATCTATCATACCAAGCCCTAGGAGCCTATTTTAATCCATATAATGCTTTCTTCAGCTTATATACATGATTTATACGTCTTCCTTGACAAATCCATTTAGAAAAGCACTCTTGACATCCATTTGATATAATTTGAAATTATTATAGTTTGCAAAAGCTTGTAAAATTCTAATAGCCTCTAGTCTTGCTACGGGGGCAAAAGTTTCATCGTAATATATTCCTTCTTCTTGAATATAACCTTATGCTACTAGTCGTACCTTATTTCTTACTGCCTCACCATGTTCATTCATTTTATTTTTATAGTTCCATTTGGTTCCTATTATTGTTTTATCTTCTCTCATAATTCATTTCTAGTAAACTGATTCAATTCTTCTTGCAAGTATCCATGAATCATCTGAAGAAGCTTCCTTTGGTATTTTGGGTTCAATAGTTGATATAAATGCAGTATTACTCATATTATTTAATTGATTACGAGTTATAACAATGGATTTAATACCTCCTAAGATATTTTCTACATGATGGTCCCTAAGTAATCAAATTCTTTTATTTGGTTGATTATCTTCATAATTTATTTTGTTAATTTCAATTTCACACTCGTCTTTGTTGTTTTGAGTTATACTCCTATAGTTTTCATCGAAAGATACGTTTAATGTTTCTTCTATAGTGTTGGTTCAAGTATTGAAAACTCTATAAGCCTTGCTTCTTTCTGAATATCTAATAAAAATTCTTCTATCGGATTTTGAATCAAATTTGTCTAAATTATCTTTTGTATTTAGTATAAAACATTTACTTCCAAATATTTTAAAATATGATACTATTGGTTTCTTATTATACGAAAGGTCAAACGGTGTTTTATGAGTTAAGGTCTAATGGAAATTCTATTAATAATATAACAAGCTGTTGCAACTGCCTCAGCCCAAAAATTCCTTGGTAAATTACTATTGGATAACATAGTTCTTGCACATTCTTGTATCGTTCTATTTTTTCGTTCAACTACTCCATTTTGTCGAGGTGTTCTAGGAATTGAAAAATTGTGGGTTATTCCCTTTTTATTACAATATTTTTCAAAATTCTCATTTTTGAATTCTCCACCATGATCACTACGTATTATTTTAATTTTTAGTGAAAATAAATTTTGAATCCTTTTAGTAAAAGTTTTAAGCTGACTGAAAGCATCACTTTTATTTTTAAGACACAAAGTCCAAGTACATCTATAAAAATCGTCAACTATTACATGCACGTTGACACGACCCGAACTTCCCCGTAAAGGAAAGCACGGATGGCGTTGAGAACAACACACATCGGAACACAAACAAAAGAACATTTCATTGTTTATTACAACAATTCCATCAGAATAAAAGGATATACAGAGTATGAATAAATATTACACATTTGACAGATATCAGAGATTTCAATTACATAACAGCGGAAAAATAATACAAAACACAACTTAAAGTAATACACGGATACAGAGCTTTCCAAGCATCGTTCCAGCTATAAATCAGGATCTTGTGAATATAAATCTGCAAAACCAAAACTACTAGCTGCCCGTGTCGAAAATAAGAGCACCCAGAGTTTAGCTTAAAACAATAAACTCCAGGTCGGTCATGTGACTGGTGTGAGAACTAAAACACAGTTATTATTTTAACTTTAAAGAAGAGTAATTCAAGGGACCACGCCGTATAACACGTAACGGGTTTCCTTCCAAGAATACCGGTGCATAGAATAAACAACGCAATGCTTTTTCGAAAAATGAAGCTATTATAAGACCCAGGTCCCATCACACAATGCAACGCAAGCCGGAGGATAGGGTTTTCCCTTATAATAGACAAACTTTCTTGGTACGTTTAAAACAAATCATTTTGATACTATTATAAGTGTATAGTTTCAAAACAACTTCAATCATAAATATCAATCATAGACGGCATAGTATCCCATGCTACTATGTCGCCATACTAGGCTCTACAAATAAAACCGCAAGTCACGTATTGGAAATTGGATTTCCACCATGAGCCGAGGCCAGGGGGAAGCTCGTCTCCGCTTCGAGACACTCTAGCAAATGTCTCAGGACTACTCTCTCTGGGTAACCCTCGGATGCTTCAGGGCCGGTCCACACTTACGTTAGTGGATTAGTATTCCTGGACACACGTTTCCCGGTCCTAACAGACCTAAAATCGAGGCGCCTCATTCCAACAACCACATAGGTAAAAATATATGTAAATGTCAGCTAGTTTAAGCACTGACACCACCCATAGCTAGAAAGAAACGTCGTGCTCTCCCTGCAGTCCTTATACTATTTTTTGACTCATACCGAGATGTGAGGCTCGCGAATCCACGCTATACACAAAGCTGTGCCACTTAGGCCATGCTTTGATCATCAACCACAAGACTTTTCTTTTCAACAGAAGCCTTGATCATCTGCCACTTAGGCATGCCACACAGGCAATTCACTCCATGCGACTGATGTCCATCGATATACAACCTCTGAGCTCGTACGTCTCAGAGAAGGGCTTTAAGCAAGAGAATAAATTCTCCGCCGCCAAACAGATGTATATTTAATAGAGATCAATCAACACAGAATAAAATCCAATGTCAGACACACAGTCCATTTACAAGTTCGTTCTGGGTCTGAACGACACCGGAGGCACTTTCCTCGCATATCCATCGATCTCCAAGTACGTCTGGACGATCACCAACTGATTCCCTCCTCTTGGGTGTACAGCCCAATCAAGATCATAAGTAATCACCCAAACGATGTGAAGACTTCCGGTCTTCAACCATCGTATTCATCTTCGACTTATCGTCGAATCGGTTATTCAGAATGGGTATAAACCCGGCCTTTCCGAATAACCCGCGTATATAATAAACAAATGTTACACAAACACAACATACGCCTCATTCCAATTCATCAGTCACTAACCGTAAATTAGTAAGAGAACAACTCCCCAAATATTAACCCCGAAGGCCGAAACCAACATCCGATCAATACCCAGGAAACAATTCATCTCAACTAATCTTCAGTTAGTTGCTAAATTTCACATTCTTAGGGAAAGGTTCCCATTAATTTTATCAAAGATAAATTCTTCTTAATTTATTCTTTAATCTTCCTTTGGATATCATTTCAAACCATATTATGGTTTCCAAGCTTGTCGGGATTAGTGAACTACACCGAAGTAATTATTTATTTAATTTCCCAATCCCAACCTATTCATCCCATGAAGCAAAACTGGAAATACTCCATATCTAACACCACGGTGTTATCAGTAAAATTAATTACCATTTCACGTTCAAATCTAATTAAATATTTAACTACCGCTTTGAAGCAAAACTGGTGATACTCCATTCTCGATCACTTTCCAAATTTGATAATTTAAATTATCAATTCACATTTCAATCTAATTACAGATTCATTAAAACTCCATTTAGTTTTAATCTTCTCAAAAATCAATATCCTGTCTTTAATTGGGTTAAAGAACCAATGTCACCTAATACACGATTCACGATAAACCCAAAATATCTTTCAAATTCAATTCCAATTAAATATTATTTAATTGGACAATTTCACTAAATCTTAATTAAAAGATTTATTCTTTTCTAAACTGGGTTCAAGAACAGTGTTATTTAAGACACCATTCATGACGAATCCAAAATCCCATTTGATATTAAATACAAGGCTCTGAATAGAAAATATACCGGCTTATATTCAATATCAAATACTGAAACCAACAAATATCGTATTGGAAACAACGATATAAAATATATCTTTCAAATTTCCACAACCATATCTGTATAATCACGAAATCCGACATCGAAATATTTCGAAGATAATCTCGATTCAAATCCATTCGAATTCGTATATTGGAAATTCCGATTATTTTTAAAACCACTTTCAAATTCAATTTATTTATTTCAAAAATAAATTGATTTTAATTCCAGTTCAAAACTAGTTCATTTCGATAAAAATATTTTTTATCTTTTTAAATTCGGAAATTTTCACCCCAATTCCTTCCAATTCATATATTATGATTTTACACAAATTGTTAATATTTTTAATAATTTTATCAAGGCCCATACAGTCGGTTTTCGATAACGGCCACCGAACTGCACTTACAGTGACCTTTTCAAAATTTTATTTGGACATAATTCCAAATCCAACCGTTAGATTTCAAATTTCTAATATCCGTTAGAAATCTCTTTTTGATACGAACCCAAGGTTCCGGTTTTAGGAGAATCCGACGGTCGGATCTCCTGCAATATCTATTCGAAGTCAATGGTCGAAATTCACGAACTGCCGAGGCGCGGCGCGTTTTATTCAAGCCATTATATATATAATATATATATTATATATTTCGTCGATTTCCTTTTAAAACGTATTTTATAAATCGTTTTAAATTCATTTTCGAAACGATTTCAACTTCATATTCAATTTTAAATCAAAACTGAATATTCCATATCATCAATATATATAAATGACAATATTTTCAAACGTTATATTTTGAAATCACTTCCTTTTTTGATATTCGAATAAAATCAATATAAATATCATTCATGTCAAAATGGCGCAGATCTAATCAACACAACTTTATATATTTCAATAACTTCGTTATTCTATGCAACAAATGAATATTTATTCTATTCAACACATGAATCTATATTTCTTTCAACACATGACTAATCTCAACCCATGAGTACTGTCAACACATGACTATTTTTGTTGTTTAATATATTTTATAAAATTATGATTTCTATCATTTAATTTTTAATCAGACTTCAACCGTAAATTAGTAAGAGAACGATTCCCTAAATATTAACCCCGAAGGCCGAAACCAACATCAGATCAATATCCAGGAGACCACTCATCTTATATATATCTTCCAGTTAGTCTCTAATTTTATATATGATAAAGATGTAAATTTTATTGTTAAAATATTTCGTTCAACACATGAATCTATATTTCTTTCAACGCATGACTATTCTCAACACATGAGTACAGTCAACACATGAATCTTTATTTTATAATATTCTTTATTTTCCCAATTGGAATGAGGCCCAATCAATTACCATATAATGTTAATTATATGGATTCCATACAACACATGTATATAATAGCAATGATAAATAATCAACCATCATCCAAAGTGCACCACACAACTGCATAAGCATTAAATATAAATAATTAACGCTTACACAGTCCGTCGACCAATCGATCGACATACAACTAAATAATTGGGATTAGTGTACGCCAAACATCATCCCAACACCTGTGTGTGGTTTCGATCCACAAACACCGAATATTATTTGTGCAGTTGAGCGATGTGTAAAATTTATCATCCCAATCAATATCCTCCAAATAGGTGTACATAAACAAACCGTCCGGTTTGTAAATGAATAATTATTTATTCACATTCACGTTAAAAATTATATTTTTAAATATATTAATTTATTTCAACACATGAATGTTTTATCATCCATTTCACATCAACATAACAAACAAACTTCACAACACATCAAACAAGCATACAAGTCGTCCATGGTCTGTGGACGACGGGTATCGGGTGCTGCTAAGCACCGTCTGCATCCTAGTATATAATTTTAACTAGAAAACAAGATTTAAAGTGAGAAGTTCTCACAGAGGTTTCCACTCCGCCGTGCTTTGCTTTTGAACTGCTGAACCGTCTGGATCTGTTTGAAATTCCAATGCAGTCCTTGTCCCGCTGTTCATAATAAAAATTATATGTTTATTGCTTCATTTCAATAAATAAAAATCATATTTTTATTTCTACTTCATATATATATATATATATATATATATTACAATGCTTCTTTCAATATAAAAATTATATTTTTATATTTCTACTTCTTATATAAAGATCGAATTTTTATTCTCTATATAATATAAAAAATATATTTTTAAATAAACAAAGATCATATTTTTATCTAAACAAAGACCATATTTTTATCTAAACAAAGACGATATTTTTATCTAAACAAAGACGATATTTTTATCTACTTCGATGCTCTACATATATGAAAAAAATCAGTTTTTCTTATGTTATATAAATATACAAAAATCAGTTCTTTAAACAAATAAAAATCATGTTTTTATTCAAATAAAGATCTTAACCTTCTTGTTTTAAAAATCTATTATTTGTCATAAAAATCCAATTTTTTACTACCGTACATGCGTCAAAAATCATATTTTTATCGTATTAAAAATCTTAGCATTGTTGTATTAAAAATCATAGCCTTATACAAGTTAAAAACTAGATTTTTACAAAGTAAAATAAAAACAAAAGCAAAATCAGAGGACTTACGGGGTTATCGGAGGAGGGGGGGTTTGCAGGTGGCGTCACGGCAGGTGGGGCTCGCGCGGTGGTGGCTCAGGCTGGAGCGGCGGCTAGGGCGTCAGTTCTTCGAGGTGGGTGCGGCTTTGGGGTTCTTCGTTCTAGCGGTGGATGATTGGGGGGGGTATGGCGTTCGGTTTTGGGGGTAGAAGAGGAGAGAGGAGGGGCGCGAGGGAAGGGCAGCGGACTGGGGAGGCCACGCCGAGGTGGCAGCGCGCGAGGTCGACGGGTGGGGGAGGGGGGGGTGGGGGGGGGGAGGGGTTTAATTTGGATCGGGTTTTGAAAGAAAAGGGAAAGAGAAGAGAGTATAAGGGGGCCTCCATCTATTTATATAATTTAATTAATTATTTTATTTTTCTCTCCAATAAAGGTTGACTTTTAATTCCAGCACCAACCGAGACCCAACAGCTGTCGTCCCTAGCAAATACCCCCATTTTGAACACAATGGGATATGTATCGTAAGCCGATTCGATCGTTTCAATCAGTTTTCGTCAAAATCAACATATAACTCTATATATTGAATTTGAACGCGCATTTCAATTTACCAGGACCACATACTGACTCTAAAAATTCCTGAAAAATATTTTCTAGCTTCGTATTGACGATACAGTCCTAACAAAACTAATTTCGTCAAATTCCGAGACCGTTTGAAAAATGGCCATTTTCCATCGATTAAAATCAACTAAAACTGGTCAAACGCGTTTTACTTTGCCACGCTCACATATTGATTCGAAAAATTACGAATTTTGAAACCTAGCAATAACTTGACATCACGGATCCAACAAAAGTGGTTTTGTTGAAAACCGAGGTCGTTTGCAAAATTTCCATTTTTAAGGGCCAGAATTCCATAGCGACTATTCTGAATTTTCAACTGGACATAACTTTTGATTCCCGCTATGAAATTTTGATTTCTCAGGTTCGTTGGAAAGATATTCTCAATTAGATTCAAATATTTTTGGTTTCACTAAAATCCTATTTATTTTGAATCCTGTACATTCGTTTGAAATTTGAAATTGAATTTTCAAACTACCGCGCCATTTTCAATTCTTTTATAACTGAAATAAAATAATTATATTCTAACGATGATCTATATAAATATATACGTTCTATTTCTATTCAAAATAAATTTCTCGTCGTTATTATTTAAAATAATTCATTTTAAATATTCAAAATTCATCATAATTGCCAAAATAAAAATTTTAAATTGGCTCGGATTTTCCGGGTTATTACAATCTCCCCCACTTAAAACTTTTCGTCCCCGAAAAGGAACGAAGTTGAAAGTTGTTTACTAATCAACTCAACTTTCATTATTTTCTTTACGGCTTAAGTTCTTCAACTTTTCAGTTTCTAAGAAATTTTCAAATTTTTCAAAAATTTGGCTAACACCCTAAATTTTCGAAAAATTTAGCCATAACCTCCCCTGCACCGGGTACTTCGGGATCTTTCAAATAGTCTCCCATGGCCCTTATCGATCCAAAAAGAAAAAGAAACAGCCAATCGGCTCATAAAATCATCCAAACCCAATAAATTTGTAAACATGTACCTATTTGTCGGGCAAACAATTTTATTCTCTACTCTAGCCTCCTTGCTATGACCTGCTCAATGTAAGCACATGTATATGCATGCATTTTCAAACAATTTTCAATACAATTCACTATTTGATTCCATTAGGATAAAGGGTTCAAAAAATCAAAACAATAATCAAACAACACAACCATCAATCGATTAGTGGATTAACGTTTCAAATTCATAATTTTGATATATATACAGAAAATCATGTTTTTGATGCCAAATCACAACAATAAATCTATCTAGTTTTGGTTATCACACCAGTCTAATGGAAATATATAGATATCACACTTTTGTCACTCGAAATTAAATACTGGTGATGGCGCGCCATCATCAGAATCATGTCCGGGCGACTAGAGTGTGATCCTATATCTATCCAGTATATTAAAACTTCGAATATACATTCATGACGCGTATATGCAAAATCTTTATATACTCGATTGTCCAAATTCAATATAAATAATATATTCAAATACATATAAACTGGTTTAAATTTTCAAAACAATATTGTTTTCATTTGAAAAATAT
Source organism: Allium sativum (assembly GCA_030737875.1). Lineage (NCBI taxonomy): Eukaryota > Viridiplantae > Streptophyta > Magnoliopsida > Asparagales > Amaryllidaceae > Allium > Allium sativum. The sequence goes on along the minus strand of CM060913.1, from coordinate 460,610,008 downwards.
ACTCTTCACACTCGTTCTAGGACTCTACTGATCCTATCTCTAACGAGTCATTCTAATTGGATATTACTAATCCAATATCTTATGAATTCTTTCGTTCGGTTCCAATGTGTCTTGTTCTCGAGCTCTGTAAACCAAAGCTCTGATACCAAACTGACACAACCCGAACTTCCGCGTGAAGGAAAGAACAGATGGCGTTGAGAAAAACACACATTGGAACACAAATAGAAGAACATTTCATTGTTTATTACAACAATTCCATCAGAATAAAAGGATATACAGAGTATGAATAAATATTACACATTTGACAGATATCAGAGATTTAAATTACATAGCAGCGGAAAAACAATACAAAACACAACTGAAAGTAATACACGGATAGAGAGCTTTCCGAGCATCATTCCAGCTATAAATCAGGATCCTGTGAATATAAATTTGCAAAACCAAAACTACCAGCTGCCCATGTCAAAAATAAGGGCACCCAGAGTTTAGCTTAAAACAATAAACTCCAGGTCGGTCATGTGACTGGTGTGATAACTAAAACACAGTTATTATTTTAACTTTAAAAAAGAGTAATTCAAGGGACCATGCCGTATAACACGGAACGGGTTTCCTCCCAAGAATACCATTGCATAGAATAAACAACGCAATGCTTTTTCGAAAAATGAAGCTATTATAAGACCTAGGTCCCATCACACAATGCAACGCAAGCCGGAGGATAGGGTTTTCCCTTATAATAGCCAAACATGCTTGGTACGTTTAAAACAAATCATTTTGATACTATTATAAGTGTATAGTGTCAAAACAACTTCAATCATAGACGGCATAGTATCCCATGCTACTATGTCGCCATACTATGCTCTACAAATAAAACCGCAAGTCACGTATTGGAAATTGGATTTCCGTCAGGAGCCGAGGCCAGGGGAAAGCTCCTCTCTGCTTCGAGACACTCTAGCAAATGTCTCAGGACTACTCTCTCTGGGTAACCCTCGGATGCTTCAGGGCCGGTCCACACTTACGTTAGTGGATTAGTATTCCTGAACACACGTTTCCCGGTCCTAACAGACCTAAAATCGAGGCGCCACATTCCAACAACCACATACGTAAAAATATATGTAAATGTCAGCCAGTTTAAGCACTGACACCACCCATAGCTAGAAAGAAACGTCGTGCTCTCCCTGCAGTCCTTATCCTGTTTTTTGACTCATACCGAGATGTGAGGCTCGCGAATCCACGCTACACACAAAGCTGTGCCACTTAGGCCGTGCTTTGATCATCAACCACAAGACTTTGCTTTTCAACAGAAGCCTTGATCATCTGCCACTTAGGCATGCCACACAGGCAATTCACTCCATGCGACTGATGTCCATCGATATACAACCTCTGAGCTCGTACGTCTCAAAGAAGGGTGTTAAGCAAGAGAATAAATTCTCCGCCGCCAAACAGATGTATATTTAATAGAGACCAATCAACACAGAATAAAATCCAATGTCAGACACACAGTCCATTTACAAGTTCGTTCTGGGTCTGAACGGAACCGAAGGCACTTTCCTCGCATATCCATCGATCTCCAAGTACGTCTGGACGATCACCAATTGATTCCCTCCTCTTGGGTGTACAGCCCAATCAAGATCATCAGTAATCACCCAAACGATGTGAAGACTTCCGGTCTTCAACCACCGTCTTCATCTTCGACTTATCGTAGAATCGGTTATTCAGAATGGGTATAAACCCGGCCTTTCCGAATAACCCGCGTATATAATAAACAAATGTTACACAAACACAACATACGCCTCATTCCAATTCATGAGTCACTAACCATAAATTAGTAAGAGAACAACTCCCCAAATATTAACCCCGAAGGCCGAAACCAACATCAGATCAATACCCAGGAAACCATTCATCTCAACTAATCTTCAGTTAGTTGCTAAATTTCACATTCTTAGGGAAAGGTTCCCATTAATTTTATCAAAGATAAATTCTTCTAAATTTATTCTTTAATCTTCCTTTGGATATCATTTCAAACCATATTATGGTTTCCCAAACTAGTCGGGATTAGCGAACTACACCGAAGTAATTATTTATTTTATTTCCCAATCCCAACCTATTCATCCCATGAAGCAAAACTGCAAATACTCCATATCTAACACCACTGTGTTATCGGTAAAATTAATTACCATTTCACGTTCAAATCTAATTAAAGATTTAACTACCGCTTTGGAGAAAAACTGGTGATACTCCATTCTCGATCACTTTCCAAATTTGATAATTTAAATTATCAATTCACATTTCAATCTAATTACAGATTCACTAAAACTCCACTTAGTTTTAATCTTCTCAAAAATCTATATCATGTCTTTAACTTGGTTAAAGAACCAATGTCACCTAATACACGATTCCCGATAAACCCAAAATCACTTTCAAATTCAATTCCAATTAAATATTATTTAACTGGAAAATTCACTAAATCTTAATTAAAAGATTTATTCTTTTCTAAACTGGGTTCAAGAATAGTGTTATTTAAGAAACCAATCACGACGAATCCAAAATCCCATTTGATATTAAATACAAGGCTCTGAATAGAAAATATATCGGCTTATATTCAATATCAAATTCTGAAACCAACAAATATCGTATTGGAAACAACGATATAAAATATATCTTTCAAATTTCCATAACCATATATGTATAATCACGAAATCCAACATCAAAATATTCCGAAGATAATCTCGATTCAAATCCATCCCAATTCATATATTGGAAATTCTGATTATTTTTAAAACCACTTTCAAATTCAATTTATTTATTTCAAAAATAAATTGATTTTAATTCTAGTTCAAAACTAGTTCATTTCGATAAAAATATATTTTTATCTTTTTAAATTCGGAAATTTTCACCCCAATTCCTTCCAATTCATATATTATGATTTTACATAAATTATCAATATTTTTAATAATTTTATCAAGGCCCATACAGTCGGTTTTCGATAACGGCCACCGAACTGCACTTACAGCGACCTTTTCCAAAATTGATTTGGACATAATTTCAAATCCAACCGTTAGATTTCAAATTTCTAATATTCGTTAGAAAGCTCTTTTCGATACGAACCCAAGGTTCCGGTTTTAGGAGAATCCGACGGTTGGATCTCCCGCAATATCTATTCGAAGTCAATGGTCAAAATTCACGATTTGCCGCGGCGCGTTCTATTTAGGCCATTATATATATAATATATATATTGTATATATTTCGTTGATTTCTTTTTAAAACGTATTTTATAAATCGTTTTAAATTCGTTTTCGAAACGATTTCAACTTCATATTCAATTTTAAATCAAAACTGAATATTCCATATCATCAACATATATATAAATGACAATATTTTCAAACGTTATATTTTGAAATCACTTCCTTTTTCGATATTCGAATAAAATCGATATAAATATCGTTCACGTCAAAATGGCGCAAATCTAATCAACATGGCTTTATATATTTCAATAACTTCGTTTTTCTATTCAACAAATGAATATTTATTCTATTCAACACATGAATCTATATTTCTTTCAACACATGACTAATTTCAGCACATGAGTACTGTCAACACATGACTATTTTTGTTATTTAATATATTTTATAAATTATGATTTCTATCGTTTAATTTTTAATCAGACTCCAACCGTAAATTAGTAAGAGAACGATTCCCTAAATATTAACCCCGAAGGCCGAAACCAACATCAAATCAATATCCAGGAGACCACTCATCTTATCTATTTTTCAGTTAGTCTCTAATTTTATATATGATAAAGATGTAAATTTTATTGTTAAAATATTTCTTTCAACACATGAATCTATATTTCTTTCAACACATGACTATTCTCAACACATGAGTACTGTCAACACATGAATCTTTATTTTATAATATTCTTTATTTTCCCAATTGGAATGAGGCCCAATCAATTACCATATCATGTTAATTATATGGATTCCATACAACACATGTATATAATAGCAATGATAAATAATCAACCATCATCCAAAGTGCACAACACAACTACATAAGCATTAAAAATAAATAATTAACGCTTACACGGTTTATCGACCAATCGATCGACATACAACTAAATAATTAGGATTAGTGTACACCAAACATCATCCCAACACCTGTGTGGTGTTTCGATCCACAAACACTGAATATTATTTGTGCAGTTGAGCGATGTGTAAAATTTATCTTCCCAATCAATATCCTTCAAATAGATGTACATAAACAAACCGTCCAGTTTGTAAATGAATATTTATTTATTCACATTCACGTTAAAAATTATATTTTTAACTATATTAATTTATTTCAACACATGAATTTTTTATCATCCATTTCACATCAACATCACAAACAAACTTCACAACACATCAAACAAGCATACAAGTCGTCCATGGTCTGTGGACGACGGGTATCGGGTGCTGCTAAGAACCGTCTACATCCTAGTATATAATTTTAACTAGAAAACAAGATTTAAAGTGAGAAGTTCTCACAGAGGATTCCACTCCGCCGTGCCTTGCTTTTGAACTGCTGAACCGTCTGGATCTGTTTGAAATTCCAATGCAGTCCTTGTCCCGCTGTTCATAATAAAAATTATTTTTTTATTACTTCATTTCAATAAATAAAAATCATATTTTTATTTCTACTTCATATTTTTTTAACAACGCTTCTTTCAATATAAAAATTATATTTTTATATTTCTAATTCTTATATAAAGATCGAATTTTTATTCTCTATATAATATAAAAATTACATTTTTAAATAAACAAAGATCATATTTTTATCTAAACAAAGACCATATTTTTATCTAAACAAAGACGATATTTTTATCTAAACAAAGACGATATTTTTATCTACTTCGATGCTCTACATATATGGAAAAAAAATCAGTTTTTCTTATGTTATATAAATATACAAAAATCAGTTCTTTAAACAAATAAAAATCATGTTTTTATTCAAATAAAGATCTTAACCTTCTTGTTTTAAAAATCTATTCTTTGTCATAAAAATCCAATTTTTACTATTGTACATGCGTCAAAAATCAAATTTTTATCGTATTAAAAATCTTAGCGTTGCTGTATTAAAAATCATATCCTTATACAAGTTAAAAACTAGGTTTTTACAAAGTAAAATAAAAATAAAAGAAAAATCAGAGGACTTACGGGGTTATCGGAGGAGGGGGGGTTTGCAGGTGGCGTCACGGAAGGTGGGGCTCGCGCGGGGGTGGCTCAGGCTGGAGTGGCGGCTAGGGCGTCGGTTCTTCGAGGTAGGTGCGACTTTGGGGTTCTTCGTTCTAGCGGTGGCTGATTGGGGGGGGTATGGCGTTCGGTTTTGGGGGTAGAACGGGAGAAAGGAGGGGCGCGAGGGGAGGGCGGCGGAGTGGGGAGGCCACGCCAAAGGTGGCGGCGCGCGAGGTCGACGAGGGAGGCGGGTGGAGGGGTTTAATTCGGATCGGGTTCTGAAAGAAAAGGGAAAGAGAAGAGAGTATAAGGGGGCTTCCATCTATTTATATAATTTAATTAATTATTTTATTTTTCTCTCCAATAAAGGTTGACTTTTAATTCCAGCACCAACCGAGACCCAACGGCTGTCGTCCCTAGCTAATTACCCCCATTCCAAACACAATGGGATAGGTATCATAAGCCGATTAGATCGTTTCAATCAGTTTTTGTCAAAACCAACATATAACTCTATATATTGAATTTGAACGCGCATTTCAATTTACCGGTACCACATACTGACTCTAAAAATTCCCGAAAAATATTTTCTAGCTTTGTATTGACGATACGGTCCAAACAAAACTAATTTCGTCAAATTCTGAGACCGTTTGAAAAATGGCCATTTTCCATCGATTAGAATCAACTAAAACTGGTCAAACGCGTTTTACTTCGCCACGCTAACATATTGATTCGAAAAATTATGAATTTTGAAACCTAGCAATAACTTAACATCACAGATCCAACAAAAGTGGTTTCGTCGAAAACCGAGGTCGTTTGCAAAATTTCCATTTTTAAGGGCCAGAATTCCATAGCGACTATTCTGAATTTTCAACTGGACATAACTTTTGATTCCCGCTTTGAAATTTTGATTTCTCGGATTCGTTGGAAAGATATTCTCAATTAGATTCAAGTATTTTTGGTTTCGCTAAAATCTGGTTTATTTTGAATCCTGTACATTCATTTGAAATTTGAAATCGAATTTTCAAACAACCGCGCTATTTTCAATTCCTTTTATAATTGAAATAAAATAATTATATTCTAACGATGATCTATATAAATATAAACGTTCTATTTCTATTCAAAATAAATTTCTCATCGTTATTATTAAAAAATAATTCATTTTAAATATTCAAAATTCATCATAATTGCCAAAATAAAAATTTTAAATTGGCTCGGATTTTCTGGGTTATTACACACGTATCTGATATGATTTATTGATTGAACTTGGGATGGACCAAATAAATCCATGTGTATTAACTCTAACGGTTTTGAAGTAGTAATTTCTTCTTCTAACCTAAATGAACTTTTCTTTAATTTTCCAAATTGACAAGCATCGCATAAGTTATTAACTTTTAATTTCATTTTGGGTAATCATCTAACTGAATCTAATTTAGAAATCCTAGAGATGTGTTTGAAATTTGTATGACCAGGTCTCTTATGCTAGATCCAGGGATCACTTGTATTGGCCATAAGACATAAATTATCGCTGGATATTTTCATACTTAATATATAGATATGTTTCTTTCTATCTCCTTCGAATATAACTTTTGAGTTCCTATCTTTTATGAAATGTTTGTTCTTGTAACCCTTATCGCAAAGTTGACTCATACTTAGCAAGTTGTGTTTTAAATTCCTAACTAATAAAACATCAGAAATAGTAGGAGTTTTAGAATTATCGACATTGCCGATTCTAATGATGTAACCTTTAGAATTATCTCTAAAGTTCATCATTCAACCATCTTCATACTTTAGATTATTGAGTAGTTCTAAATATCCATTCATATGTCTCAAACAGTCATTATCCACTATATAATTGTCCCTTTTCATTTCCACCAATTGCTTTCCAGATTTTGAATTTTCAACAGCTATGTAACACACCAGTTTGAGATTTGAATTTCCAATAGCCACCTTTTCAGACTTTGAATTGCCAATAGATACTTTACCTATCTTTTTAACTTTTCAATTTTCAAAAGTCATAGAACTCATCCTTTTCTGTATTGAACAATATTTCATTAGATCACAGGCTTCTTTAAAATTATTATACGCAGACTCTTTCAGCATTGATGAAATGCATAAATTGACACTAATATTAGCAAAGATTCCAAAATTTGCCATTTTACTAATATTTTCAAAATTCGGATTATGAACTTTTTGAAAGACCTTGTTCTGATACCAATTGTTAGGGAATGCGGAATGGATCGTTAAGGCAAAACAAACACTAGAGGGGGGTGAATAGTGTTTGTGAGAAATTAAACAAAATCAAAAAATTATGTGAATAACGGTATGAATCAAATACCACAAACACAACCACAGACACAGATTCAAATACAAATGCAAAATAAACAGAAATAAAAATGCAGAAAAGGAAAGAACACACCGGAATTTATAGTGGTTCGGATTGCTCCTACATCTGGTCCCGCACAACGTTGGATTGCGCAGAGTTTTATTACTATTTCAATAGTCAAGTACAACCTCCTTGATTTCATGGCTACAAGGGATACCACTGATTCCTACTTCCCAGATTTCTAGGTTAAAAGGAAACATCGATTCCTCTTTTACTCAAACCAAACAACTTTTACTCAACCCAAACAATTACAAACATCCCTAAAACTCTTCAATAGCACTTGATTCTAAGAGGGATGAGAAGAGAGTGTAAAAAGAAGAAGTTTGATCAAAACAGAATTGAATTCGGCAGAGTATAAGTGTAGAAATCATAAAAATGATAAGAAATAACGGTATAATGAAGTAGAGTGAAAGTGAAGAAGAAGAGATAATAAAAAGTTAAATTTCAAGCCCTTTTTATACTGGTTGAAAGAAAGCTATGATTTAGAACCGTCACAATTAGTGAAATGACACTTTCTTTCAAATTTGAAAAAATGACAGTTATATGTCGACATGATATTTTTGGTATGTCAACATACTTAGTGTATTTTTGAATTTTAAAGCATTTTTTCAAGTATTTTATATTAATATAATTCTTGGAATTCTTGTATCAAAGTATAATATTGTAAATTAATATTATAAACTATAAAAACATATGAAAACATAAATTTAGACTATATAAATATATTTATAAAATTATAAGGTTTTAAACTATATAAATATAAAGTATAAGAATATAAATATATAAAATTTAAGTTTGAAAAACAAAGATAAAAAAGAAAGGAAGTAATAAAAAAAGATAGAAAATAAACTAGAGAGAATTAAGGATGAAAAATAGAATTTGAAAATCAGAATTTGGAATTTGAACGTGGAGTGCTATTTAGAGTCTTCCATAGTCTAGACTCTATAACTATATTAATCTTTAACTCTTAAATTCTTGAAATCTTGAATACTCATGAGCCTTGAAATTTCTCTGATCTTTGAATCTCTATCATCTTTAAAACTGTACAGTCTTTAGTAATATTTCCTGTACATAAATTCCTGCATATATATATATATATATGTATATATATATACATATTCTATACAAAAAAGTGTTGATATGTATTTTATAATCAATGATAATTGAAATAAGGTTGTTGTCATCAAAACTCCATTCTCCAACACATGACTCCACTGGAACGCATCCGTACCCACCTCTAGAAATTGAACCTCTTACAATCATCCATCAGTAAAGTGTTCCCTAGTCTCTACCTTGTGCGATACTCGTTTGATAACAGGAGGGTATTGATTGATATGGATTCCAAGCAAACAACAAATTGACACAAGCCACCCCTAGGTTTGGCCCCCAAGTAAACTAGGATTTTAAGTGTCCCCACAAATATTGCCAGCAGACATGGACCTCTTAGCTTATTAATGAAATAAGTTAAACTTGGCAGGTTTATGTTCATTAATAAGCATAACCCTACGTTATATTCAACGGTTGTATATAATATTTCTTATTAAATGTAATTTTATGTACAACCCTTCCCCAAATTAGATAGACACCCGCTCAGATGTCTACAGATTAAGTTACAATAACATGTTTTACTTAATTTACATCTGATTCACATACTTTTCCAAAACATGTTTTACCTAATATAAAATTAAATCCAACCTATTCAGATTTACATGTTTGCATATTCTTCCTTTGCAATAAATCCCAATTTTACAGTTCAAGGTTTTCAAGTTCCAACATACCCGTTTCACCTTTTAATTATTATTACAGATTATTCCAATTTACTACAATTTCACGTAATTCAAATGGAAAAGGCCTAGGATCTCGATAGCCTTGGCTCAGCGCAAAACAAAAAGGGAACAGGAGAAAATAGATCCAAACTCAGAAATGGACAAACTTAATAAACATGCATAATAAGAATATAAATAAAAATAAGTGACAGAAAGGGATAAGGAGGATGGATGAACATATAAACATATAATTAATGGAATAGAGCAGGTAATTGACAGTTATTAAAAGAACAATAACTTATAAGAATAAACTTATAAACACTGCTTATTTCAGATCCAATATATTTATTGTCAATTTTTTTTTTAAATTGCAGATCTAAAAATAACATAGTTCTCACATAGATATGTATTTGATCCAGAAAGGCCTTTGAAATAGTTGCAGAAAAAGAAGAATTGTCCCTTCAATCTATGTTCTCACAACACCCTGACATTTTCTTAATTTAATTTCAAAACATAACTTAATGGAGGAAGAAGATGAAGAAATGTTTATGTAAGAAAATTTTGAGATTTCTTGTCTATTTATAGATAGGTTAGGATAATATAAACCATTGGATTTTAGGTTTTCAAAATAAAACCATTAAAAACCCATCATGCTGAGTCAGCAATAAGAATAATAGCACAAAATCCATCCAGGTTCAGGCTCACATCTTGGTTGAAGGTGGGTTGATCCACCTCTAACCTGGGTCGACACAGGGGTCTACCCATGTTGGGTCAGGTCGCCCAACTACCATTTCACTGATTTTGAATTATTTATTTAATTTCTTAATTTTAATTCAAACTTCCTTTAACCATAACATGTTTATATTTAGTCTGATTTACAAAAACCAAGGGTCTATGTGAGCCAGAATCTCGTAACGAATGCAACAATAAAATTTGTTTTACCCAGTTTTGAATATTTTATTACTTAATATTCATTTTATTATCTTCTTCATGTAATTATGGTGTATTAAAATATGGGGTGTTACATTCTCCGCTCCTTAAAGGATTTCGTCCCCGAAATCTCTGAGCTAAGAAGAATGTTATCAATCATTACCTACTCCCATCTGCTCATCCATCAAACACTGACATTAATTGTCCTTAAAATTTCTAATGCTTTGTATGAACATATGAAAAGGTGTCCTGTATATTTTTCTAAACTAATGCAAAACTCAGGCGACCTACTGATTCATTTGACCTCCTTAATGCAATATATGTCTGTGCCATGTATCCAATATGTATGCAAAAGAATGCTAATAGTCAATATAAATTCTAAATGTATGCAACAACCATCCACCAAAACGCAACATCCAAGTGATGAATCAATCATTTTCGTCTATTAAAAATTAAAATGTGCAAACATCCATATGCAGTATATAAGTGTTTGAGGCGATCTAGTGCATAGTGTGTGTATTTGCATCCACTTCATTCACTAGAAAACATTTGCATCCACTTGCAACAATCAAACATAACATGTCTTAAACGCATTGTAACAACCCGCATTTTTTTATGAAAAATAAAAATGTGCATATATGTGTGTGCGTGTGTGTGTGTATACATGCATGAACATAAATAAAAGAAAATTAATGATAATGTATAAATTAAATAAATTCATACATTGAAGAGTAGGAAAATTAATACAATTTTTAATGCATTAAGAAAGGTAAGAAAGTACATGCAATTAAAAGAGGTAGTTGAGACGACCCCGTACTGACGGTGGCAAGGGTAATCCTTGGAATATAACACAGAAACAGATAATAGAAGAACAAAATTAAATAAATACACCAGAAAATGAACAATAAAATATACTGGATAAAAGTAATCATCAGAGTTACACAGTATACAAGATCTTACTTAGTACAAATACAGTTCGGCTATACATAAATGTCTACAGCGGAAAACAAACAAAATATGTACAATAGGAGCTGAATAGCATAAAAAAAAGATAAATGATAGAATCCATCTTCAGCTCCAGCTATCCAGAAAGAACCAGCTAAACCTGAATACAAGGCTGCCCTTGTAGAGAAAGGGGCACCCGAGTTTGAAAGTGAAACAAACTACGAGTCAGTCATGGGACTGGTATGAGAAATCCACTCAACACATTTTATATATGGCTAATCACAGGACCACGCCACTTTCGTGGAACAGGTTTACTCCATTGGATTTCCAGTGCTTTAAAACAAATCTTTCTTTTAAACATCGCAATGCTTTTTATAAAAATAAAGCCATTATAAGACTCAGTTCCCATCACACAATGCAACGCAAACCGGAGGATAGAGTTTTACCTTATAATGGCCAAAATATGATTGATACGAATAAAACAAAAGCATTTGATATTATTACTAGTGTTTATATGTTTCAAAACAACTTCAAATCATAACTATCAATCATAGACGGCATGGGTACCATATATCATGTCGCCATATATATATATATATATATATATATATACACACACACAATCAAAACCGCACAGTCACGTATTTGGAAATTGGATTTCCGTCATGAACCAAGGCAAAAGATAGTCCTTACTAAATTCGAGACGCTCTAGCCCGCCCCTCAGGAACAGCCGCAACTGCCCCTTGGATCGTCAGGGCCGGTCCACCGATGTTGATTATTATGCCTGAACACTACGTCTCCCCGCCCTTTGGGGCATAAACGAGCCAACGAATGACTCCATCGGACCCGGATCGTCCGATCAAACCGAGGCGCCTCGCAACAGCAACAACCACATAGGTGAAAAGTATATAAATGTCAGGGCTGGTAGGTCACTGACACCACCCTAGCTAGAAAGAAACGCAGGCCCTCCCTGATGTCCTCTCCCGTTTCTGGTTCATACCGGGGTGTGAGGCTCGCGATTTTACGTTATACACTAAGCTACACCACACCGGCGGTGCTTTGATCATCACCACAAGACTTTGCTTTTCAACAGAAGCCCTGATCACTGCATCTTAGCATGCCACACAGGCAATTCATGCCATGCGACTGATGTCCATCGATATACAACCTCTGAGCTCGTGCGTTTCAGAGAAGGGCGTTAAGCAAAAGAATAAACTCTCCGCCACCGAACAGATGTATATTTAATAGAGATCAATCAACACAGAATAAAATCCAATGTCAGACACACAGTCCATTTACAAGTCCGTTCTGGGTATGAACGAAACCGGAGGCACTAAATACCTCGCAAACCCATCGATCACCGCGTACGTCTGGACGATCACCACTCATTATCCATATTTCGGGATGACTCCCAATCAGGACCTCGGTTACCATCCAAACGAGGTGAAGATCTCCGGTCTTCGACCACCGTCTTCATCTTCGACTTTTAATCGTCGGTCAATTATTTGAAATGAGAATTAACTCGGCCTTTTTCAAATAATTCACGTATATTTATAATTTCAAATTAATTTATTTCAATGGTTAAATCATTCGACAACACCAATTTTGTTCTTTAATGTAATTTTCACACCAAACACATTCAACCATCAAATACCACATAAATCGAGCAAATTCAGTTTATTCCCATTCCATATCGTTTATGATATTTTATAACGATTCATCGCTATTTTTATTTATTTTAAAATAGCCAATTTATTCAAAACGACGCTTCGGGCCATAACGCGGCCGTGGCGCTGTTTTTCTTCAGATTTGATTTACACATATCTGAAAATCTAACCGTTGGATCTTCACACAATTTACACCATTAGAAAGGTCTATTCAAAACGAATCAAACGATTCTAGTTTCGGGAAAATCCGACGGTCGGATCTTCCGGTACAATCGTTTGAAGTTTCGATTTCAAAATACGAACTACAGCGTCGTTATTCGATTAAATATAATTATATTTATATATATATAAATATAATCGTTTCTGGCGCCGTTTTTCTTCAGATTTGAATTAAACATTCCAGACAATCCAACCGTTGGATTTTTACAAAGTTGGTGTCGTTGGAAAGATATCTCCAAGGCGAACCCAACGGTTGCGGTTTTGGGAAAATCCAGTGGTCGGATTTCCCGCACTAGTTGTTTGAAATCACGGTTTCAAAACACGAACTGCACGACCACGTTTCGTTTTAATTTTATTTATATTTATATATTTATATAAATATAGTTCATTCAACAATTTCAATATCGTTTTCACTTCAAATATTTCACTAACGCCTTTAAATTTTGGAAAATTTCGCCATAACCTCCTTTGTACGGGAGGGGCTGGGAAAATTCCCAAATAGCCACACGGGCGTCTCATGTCAAAAAGAAAAAGAAAAAGCCAAGCGGCTAGCCAACCGGCTCATAAAATCATCACCCAAACAAAACAGTAAATGAGTACCTATTTGTCAGGCACAAAATTTTATTCCTCTTCTCTAGCCCCTTTGCCATAACTTGTTCAATAAATATGCATGTACATATATACGGTTCTTATCACTTATCATTTTCCATTCAACTTCATATTTGATTCCATTTGGTTTAAAAACACCATTCATTCTAATATTGCATGCATAGGCAAAAATCATATCATTAGCTAATTAATGAATATTTCAACTCATGCATATTTATTTGAACGAGTTGCTATTTTTAGCACTTCAAATTTTCTACATTATATAATAGAAACTTGATTTTTATTGTAAAACAATTCATTTCCAAAACACTATTATTTTATATAGTGTATATAAGTGATAAAAATAGGATTTTTATTGTAAAACAATTTATTTTAAAACAAGGTCATTTTACATAGCTCATATAGATGATAAAAAGGTGATTTTTATTATAAGACAATTTATTTCAAAATGTGAATACCATTCAATGCATGAATTTCAATTCAACGAATGAATATCGATTAAACACATGAAGGTTTTCTATAGTTTCTATATATAGATAAAAATGTGATTTTTATATTTAAAACACGAATACCATTCAACACATGAATTTCTAATCAACGAATGAATATCGATTCAACACATGAAGGTTAACTATAGTTTCTATATATAGATAAAAATGTTATTTTTATCTTTAATACACGAATACCATTCAACACATGGATTTCTAATCAACGAATGAATATCGATTCAACACATTAAGGTTTTCTATAGTTTCTATATATATATATAAAAATGTGATTTTTATATTTAAAACACGAATACCATTCAACACATGAATTTCTAATCAACGAATGAATATCGATTCAACACATGAAGGTTTTCTATAGTTTCTATATATAGATAAAAATGTGATTTTTATATTTAAAACACAAATACCATTCAACACATGAATTTCTAATCAACGAATGAATATCGATTCAACACATGAAGGTTTTCTATTCAATGAATAAATATAGTTTCAGCAAATGAAAATAATTCAAACACATGAATATTATTCAAAATTTCGGCAGCATAACGGCAGGGTAGTTAAAACCGGGACCGTCCCTCGTATGGCTCCTCGCTCTACCTTAAAACCTCGCGGTTTTTTACAATGGGGATCATGCATCTAGTTCGAACGCAGGCGGCATGTATATATTTATTTCATTTCCACAAAACTAATCCTATGTGGTTTCAACCAAATATTTCTCAACCACAAATGGGTATTTTTCAACCACAATCAATCAATATCAACCACAAACAATCCCAAACAACCATTTGCTATCAATTAATTTTCACACCAATCACAACCAATAAATATCGTCCATGGTTTGTGGACGAGGGGCGTATATATATATGTATATATATATATATGGCAATTCACTTTTATTTCAACACATATATAATTTTTACAATGCATATACAACTTATACATCGAATGTACAACTTATACAACGCTTATACATGAGGTGTACAACGCTTATATAACTCATACATCGACTATATAATTTATACATCGTCGTTTTCCATATCGTTTATAAATTAGAAATCTCACATTGGGTTCCACTCCACCAAAAATAGCAGAAGGCTCGGAAAAATATGCGGTCTCTTCTAAAATGTTGAAGGCGTCCACACGGTCACGATGTTTCCTGTTTCACTGAATTTCGACCACAAAACAAAAAGATATGATTTTTCAAAGTTTGCAACACTTAAAAGTGTAAAAACAGTTGAAAATATAGAGCAACCATTAGTTTCAAACCTGGTTCGAAACTAGGGTTTTGTCTTTCTTCGGATTCGTAGCACGAGAGAGCGATCGGCTTCCACCATGCTGTAGAGCTTGGAGCCACGCTTCTGTCGATGCTGGTGGGACCCAGTGCGATGGAGGATCGGAGGAGGAATCGGGCTTGAGGCGGCGCAACTTCGTGAGGGTGATTCCCTCGATTCACGCGATGATACTGGTGGGGGTGGTTATGGATTTGAAGCTCTAGGAGAGGCCTTCAAAATTCCCAACTGCGGCGTTGGCTATCGTGGCGCGTGGAAGGAGATAAGGATGAGGGAAGCAGGGTGCTTTTGTCACCGTCAATCGCAGCTGTTACGGGGGGGGGGGGGGGAGGGGAAGAAAAGGGATTTTTCTAATTTTTTTTATTTAAATACTGATTGGCCGGTAGGTTTTATAAGGGTTTTCTGACGCGACCACCAATCTAAACCCAACGACTGTCGTCCCCAGCGTTTTACCCCCAATTCGAACACAATGGGATATGTTTCGAAGGCCCATTCGACTGTTTCAGTCAGTTTTCCTTCAAATTAAAATATAAAGCATTCAATATTTGATTTGAACGTGCATTTCAATTTGCCAGGGCCACAAACTGATTCGAAAAATTCCAGAAAAATAAATCCAGCTATGTTTTGACGATACGGTCCCAACAAAACTAGTTTCGTTGAATTCTGAGACCGTTTGCAAAAAGGCCCATTTCTGGTCGATCCAATTTAACTGTAATTGACCAAAACACGTTTTCCTTTGCCACGCTCACATACTAGCTTCAAAAATTATGAAATTTGAAACCTAGCAATAACTTCACATCCCGGATCCAACAAAAGTGGTTTCGTCGAATTCCGAGGTCGTATGCAAAATGACCAATTTCACGGGCTATATAAATTCCATAGCGACCTTTCTGAAAATTCATTCGGCCATAACTTTTGCTTTCCGCTATGAAAATTCGATTTTTCAGATTCATTAGAAAGGTATTCACTAACAGATTTAAATATTTTTGGTTTCACTCAAATCCGTTTTGTTTTGCACCCGGTACAGTCCGACAAAGTTTGAATTCAATTTTTGAAACTACAACGCCTTTTCAAGCCTTGTTTATAATTAGAATTAATTATATTCGTTTTCAATTGTCGATTCAAACTCACTTTTCATCGCCATTATTTAAAATATTTATTTTAAATATTTAAAATCCATTATTTTAGCCAATTTAAAAATTTTAAATTGGTTCCGATTTTCTGGGTCATTACAATCTCCCCCACTTAAAACTTTTCGTCCCCGAAAAGGAACAAAGTCGAAAGTGGTTTGATAAATCTACAATCACACAACACAACAACCAATCCAATTGTTTTCGACCTTTCAAAAATATACTAATCAATTTCTATACTCTTTTTAAAATCATTCAGACTATAAAATTTTAAAAGTGCACATCCATGGAAAGGAAATAACAACAGAGTAGAGAATTAAATTGTAATGCAAAGTAGGGTAAATGTACCTTGCACCAGAGTCAATCAGAGATATCCACTCAGCATCTAGGATATGCTTTCTGAAAGCTCTCCTCAGTTTCCCAAGTACAATCTCGCGGATCTCCACTCCATTGCACTTTGACTAAGTGAACCTTCTTGTTCCAAGATTTGCAACTTATTGCCAAATGTCCTTTTCTATTGCAGCTTGAGCACGTGGCGGCCGTTATTCGTTCGTTCCCAGATTCAGCCCTTTTTCTCTTGGCACTGGGCCTCTTATTGACCTCAGACCTCGTACTGGCTTCAGGAATATCAGTTTCCGACTCTTCTTTGTCACTACAACAAACTTCTTCTTCGTCGCGCAACATTCCTTTCTTATGGAGATCCTCATACTGATAAGCCATGTATATCATTTCAGAAAAAGGAAGCTTCACATTCCTCATTATACTATTCTGATATCTCCTTTGCAGGCCATGAATAAATCTCAGATTTTTCCTCTTTAGATCTTGAATCAGATGAGGAGCAAAGTGAGCAAGTTCGTTGAATTTCTTATGATATTCTGGGATGGTCATATCCCCCTGTATTAGATAGGAAAATTCATCACATAATCGCTCCGTCGCTTCAGGAGGAGTAAATCTTTCTAGGAAAATCACTTTGAATCTTTCCCAGGTGATATCACCTTCTGGATTATCTTTGATGATCATTTCCCACCAGATTAAAGCTTCTTCTTTAAGCGCCCAAGATGCTACTAACCGTTTCTGGTCATCTCTCAGCTGGATACGCTCAAAGATTCTTTCGACAGAACTCATCCAAGATTGGGTTTGAATTATAGATTTATTTCCCGAGAACTATGCTCCGTTCAGATTTCGATATCTCTTTAATAGAGCCTCTAGATCGGGTTCTATATTCCTTTTGTTTCTGGCACTCATTTTTCTAGTACTTCTGCAAATGGCAGATCAAGTGTCAGGTCATAGAAAAGGTATTTTAAAACATAGAAACGTATACTTCAAATGTAAATGTGTCTATCGAGGTGTAGTTTCATTCTGCTTTACTCATACTAGGATATTGCTGATCCTATCTGTATGGAGTTACCCATCCTAGAACACTACTGGTTCTATTTCTGACGAGTTCGTTCAAATGTTATATTCCAGAACTAAGCTTAACCAAAGCTCTGATACCAAATGAGACGACCCCAAACCCCGTACTGACGGTGACAAGGGTAATCCTTGGAATATAACACAGAAACAGATAATAGCAGAACAAAATTAAATAAATACACCAGAAAATGAACAATAGAATATACTGGATAAAAGTAATCATCAGAGTTACACAGTATACAGGATCTTACTTAGTACAAATACAGTTCAGCTATACATAAATGTCTACAGTGGAAAACAAAAAAATATGTACAATAGGAGCTGAATAGCATAAAAAAAAGATAAATGATAGAATCCATCTTCAGCTCCAGCTATCCAGAAAGAACCAGCTAAACCTGAATACAAGGCTGCCCGTGTAGAGAAAGGGGCACCCGAGTTTGAAAGTGAAACAAACTACGAGTCAGTCATGGGACTGGTATGAGAAATCCACTCAACACATTTTACATATGGCTAATCACAGGACCACGCCACTTTCATGGAACGGGTTTACTCCATTGGATTGTCAGTGCTTTAAAACAAATATTTCTTTTAAACATCGCAATGCTTTTTATAAAAATGAAGCCATTATAAGACTCAGTTCCCATCACACAATGCAACGCAAACCGGAGGATAGAGTTTTACCTTATAATGGCCAAAATATGATTGATACGAATAAAACAAAAGCATTTGATATTATTACTAGTGTTTATATGTTTCAAAACAACTTCAAATCATAACTATCAATCATAGACGGCATGGGTACCATATATCATGTCGCCATATATATATATACAATCAAAACCGCACAGTCACGTATTTGGAAATTTGATTTCCGTCATGAACCAAGGCAAAAGATAGTCCTTACTGAATTCGAGACACTCTAGCCCGCCCCTCAGGAACAGCCGCAACTGCCCCTTAGATCGTCAGGGCCGGTCCACCGATGTCGATTATTATGCCTGAACACTACGTCTCCCCGCCCTTTGGGGCGTAAACGAGCCAACGAATGACTCCATCGGACCCGGATCGTCCGATCAAACCGAGGCGCCTCGCAACAGCAACAATCACACAGGTGAAAAGTATATAAATGTCAGGGCTGGTAGGTCACTGACACCACCCTAGCTAGAAAGAAACGCAGGCCCTCCCTGATGTCCTCTCCCGTTTCTGGTTCATACCGGGGTGTGAGGCTCGCGATTTTACGTTATACACAAAGCTACGCCACACCGGCGGTGCTTTGATCATCACCACAAGACTTTGCTTTTCAACAGAAGCCCTGATCACTGCATCTTAGCATGCCACACAGGGAATTCATGCCATGCGACTGATGTCCATCGATATACAACCTCTGAGCTCGTGCGTTTCAGAGAAGGGCGTTAAGCAAAAGAATAAACTCTCCGCCGCCAAACAGATGTATATAATCAACACAGAATAAAGTCCAATGTCAGACACACAGTCCATTTACAAGTCCGTTTTGGGTCTGAACGAAACCGGAGGCACTAAATACCTCGCAAACCCATCGATTACCGCGTACGTCTGGACGATCACCACTCATTATCCATATTTCGGGATGCCTCCCAATCAGGACCTCGGTTACCATCCAAACGAGGTGAAGATCTCCGGTCTTCGACCACCGTCTTCATCTTCGACTTTTAATCGTCGGTCAATTATTTGAAATGAGAATTAACTCGGCCTTTTTCAAATAATTCACGTATATTTATAATTTCAAATTAATTTATTTCAATGGTTAAAACATTCGACAACACCAATTTTGTTCTTTAATGTAATTTTCACACCAAACACATTCAACCATCAAATACCACATAAATCGAGCAAATTCAGTTTATTCCCATTCCATATCGTTTATGATATTTTATAACGATTTATCGCTATTTTTATTTATTTTAAAATAGTCAATTTATTCAAAACGACGCTTCGGGCCATAACGCGACCGTGGCGCTGTTTTTCTTCAGATTTGATTTACACATATCTGAAAATTTAACCGTTGGATCTTCACACAATTTACACCATTAGAAAGGTCTATTCAAAACGAATCCAACGATTCCAGTTTCGGGAAAATCCGACGGTCGGATCTTCTGGTACAATCGTTTGAAGTTTCGATTTCAAAATACGAACTGCAGCGTCGTTATTCGATTATATATAATTATATTTTTATATATATATATAAATATAATCATTTCTGGCACTGTTTTTCTTCAGATTTGAATTAAACATTCCAGACAATCCAACCGTTGGATTTTTACAAAGTTGGTGCCGTTGGAAAGATATCTCCAAGGCGAACCCAACGGTTGCGGTTTCGGGAAAATCCAGTGGTCGGATTTCCCGCACTAGTTGTTTGAAATCACGGTTTCAAAACACGAACTGCACGGCCACGTTTCGTTTTAATTTTATTTATATTTATATATTTATATTAATATAGTTCATTCAACAATTTCAATATCGTTTTCACTTCAAATATTTCACTAACGCCTTTAAATTTTGGAAAATTTCGCCATAACCTCCTTTGTATGGGAGGGGCTGGGAAAATTCCCAAATAGCCACAAGGGCATCTCATGTCAAAAAGAAAAAGAAAAAGCCAAGCGGCTAGCCAACCAGCTCCTAAAATCATCACCCAGACAAAACAGTAAATGTGTACCTATTTGTCGGGCACAAAATTTTATTCCTCTTCTCTAGCCCCTTTGCCATAACCTGTTCAATAAATATGCATGTACATATATACGGTTCTTATCACTTATCATTTTCCATTCAACTTCATATTTGATTCCATTTGGTTTAAAAACACCATTCATTCTAATGTTGCATGCATAGGCAAAAATCATATCATTAGCTAATTAATGAATATTTCAACTCATGCATATTTATTTGAACGAGTTGCTATTTTTAACACTTCACATTTTCTACATTATATAATAGAAACTTGATTTTTATTGTAAAACAATTCATTTCCAAAACACTATTATTTTATATAGTGTATATAAGTGATAAAAATAGGATTTTTATTGTAAAACAATTTATTTTAAAACAAGGTCATTTTACATAGCTCATATAGATGATAAAAAGGTGATTTTTATTATAAGACAATTTATTTCAAAATGTGAATACCATTCAACACATGAATTTCAATTCAACGAATGAATATCGATTCAACACATGAAGGTTTTCTATAGTTTCTATATATAGATAAAAATGTGATTTTTATATTTAAAACACGAATACAATTCAACACATGAATTTCTAATCAACGAATGAATATCGATTCAACACATGAAGGTTTTCTATAGTTTCTATATATAGATAAAAATGTGATTTTTATATTTAAAACACGAATACCATTCAACACATGGATTTCTAATCAACGAATGAATATCGATTCAACACATGAAGGTTTTCTATAGTTTCTATATATAGATAAAAATGTGATTTTTATATTTAAAACACGAATACCATTCAACACATGAATTTCTAATCAACGAATGAATATCGATTCAACACATGAAGGTTTTCTATAGTTTCTATATATAGATAAAAATGTGATTTTTATATTTAAAACACGAATACCATTCAACACATGAATTTCTAATCATCGAATGAATATCGATTCAACACATGAAGGTTTTCTATTCAATGAATAAATATAGTTTCAACAAATGAAAATAATTCAAACACATGAATATTATTCAAAATTTCGGCAGCATAACGGCAGGGTAGTTAAAACCGGGACCGTCCCTCGTACGGCTCCTCGCTCTACCTTAATACCTCTCGGTTTTTGACAATGGGGATCATGCATCTAGTTCGCACGCAGGCGGCATGTATATATTTATTTCATTTCCCCAAAACTAATCCTATGTGGTTTCAACCAAATATTTCTCAACCACAAATGGGTATTTTTCAACCACAATCAATCAATATCAACCACAAACAATCCCAAACAACCATTCGCTATCAATCAATTTTCACACCAATCACAACCAATAAATATTGTCCATGGTTTGTGGATGAGGGGCGTGTATATATATATATATATAGCAATTCACTTTTATTTCAACACATATATAATTTTTACAATGCATATACAACTTATACATCGAACGTACAACTTATACAACGCTTATACATGAGGTGTACAACGCTTATATAACTCATACATCGACTATATAATTTATACATCGTCGTTTTCCATATCGTTTATAAATTAGAAATCTCACATTGGGTTCCACTCCACCAAAAATAGCAGAAGGCTCGGAAAAATATGCGGTCTCTTCTAAAATGTAGAAGGCGTCCACACGGTCACGATGTTTCCTGTTTCACTGATTTTCGACCACAAAGCAAAAAGATATGATTTTTCAAAGTTTGCAACACTTAAAAGTGTAAAAACAGTTGAAAATATAGAGCAGCCGTTAGTTTTCAAACCTGGTTCGAAACTAGGGTTTGATCTTTCTTCGGATTCGTAGCACGAGAAAGCGATCGGCTTCCACCACGCTGTAGAGCTTGGAGCCACGCTCCTGTCGATGGCGGTGGGACCCAGTGCGATGGAGGATCGGAGGAGGAATCGGGCTTGAGGTGGCGCAACTTCGTGAGGGTGATTCCCTCGATTCACGCGATGATACTGGTGGGGGTGGGTATGGATTTGAAGTTCTCGGAGAGGCCTACAAAATTCCCAACTGCGGCGTTGGCTATCGTGGCGCGTGGAAGGAGATAAGGAGGAGGGAAGCGGGGTGGTTTTATCGCCGTCGATCGCAGCTGTTATGGGGGGGAAGAAAAGGGATTTTTCTATTTTTTTTATTTAAATACTGATTGGCCAGTAGGTTTTATAAGGGTTTTCTGACGCGACCACCAATCTAAACCGAACGACTGTCGTCTATAGCGTTTTACCCCCATTCCGAACACAATGGGATATGTTTCGAAGGCCCATTCGACTGTTTCAGTCAGTTTTCCTTCAAATTAAAATATAAAGCATTCAATATTTGATTTGAACGTGCATTTCAATTTGCCAGGGCCACAAACTGATTCGAAAAATTCCAGAAAAATAAATTCAGCTATGTTTTGACGATACGGTCCCAACAAAACTAGTTTCATCGAATTCTGAGACCGTTTGCAAAAAGGCCCATTTCTGGTCGATCCAATTTAACTGTAATTGACCAAAACACGTTTTCCTTTGCCACGCTCACATACTAGCTTCAAAAATTATGAAATTTGAAACCTAGCAATAACTTCACATCCTGGATCCAACAAAAGTGGTTTCGTCGAATTCCGAGGTCGTATGCAAAATGACCAATTTCACGGGCTATATAAATTCTATAGCGACCTTTCTGAAAATTCATTCGGCCATAACTTTTGCTTTCCGCTATGAAAATTCAATTTTTCAGATTCGTTAGAAAGGTATTCACTAACAGATTTAAATATTTTTGGTTTCACTCAAATCCGTTTTGTTTTGCACCCGGTACAGTCCGACAAAGTTTGAATTCAATTTTTGAAACTGCAGCGCCTTTTCAAGCCTTGTTTATAATTAGAATTAATTATATTCGTTTTCAATTGTCAATTCAAACTCACTTTTCGTTGCCATTATTTAAAATATTTATTTTAAATATTTAAAATCCATTATTTTAGCCAATTTAAAATTTTTAAATTGGTTCCGATTTTCTGGGTCGTTACAGTAGTGTGGATACTAATTAATGCAATATGTTAATTATAAAGAAATGGTTAATTTCATGCGAGCGTTAAAAAGGAATATATATATATATATGTGTGTGTGTGTGTGTGTGTGTGTGTATACATACATACAATCATAAATTTAGAGGAAGGTAACGCACGCTAATATATGCAATAAGGAATAAAAAGAGGAAGCATTGAAAGTTAAATGCATGAAAGGAGAAAGTTAATGTGTGAATAACACACAATAGTATTTAAAAAGAAATGCGTTAAAATAGTAAATTGATGTGTTAATGAGAAGGTTTAAAAAGAAAGGAGTTATGCATTAATTAATTTAAGAAAGGCGAAAATAGGAATGAAATAAAGGTTGTGCTCATAAGGGGGCCTTGTATATGCATAAGGATCTTATATATATATGAACATAATTCGAAATGAAGATTATGCACAAAGAATGAAAATAGAAAAAAATATAAGGGTGTGGGTCGACACTAGTATCGACACCCACCTAGGGAGATCGATCTCAGTTTCGACCCCACCCCAAGATCCAAAATTTTCGGGCATGCATGTTATGATGTGTTTTCTTTGTTTGAGCAGTTCGGATTATATCTAATTTAATCAGATGATTCAAAGCTGTCTACTACGCCTATAAATAGACTAGTAGGGCCTAGCTTTATTCTTATATTTTCTGAGGTGCTGCCTAGGCTCCGCCACTCTCTTCTTCCTCCAAATATTTTCAGAAAATAAAATATTAGTTCTTAAGCTTCCGATTCAAGGTTTGAAGATAAGAGACCTAGATTTACAATGTAGGCATCTAGAATTCTGATATACGTGAGGTAAGTTCTTGGATCTGATATTTTTAGGTTTCTTCTTTTCTTCCCCTTTTTCTTTAAGAACCAGATTTGTGAATCCATGGTTATTTTGTATTAGACTCAGTTAGGGAAACCACGGAACAACAAATCTGGGTCATATTCAAGAATCAGAAAGCTATAAGGCGAGTGGATTTAGAATATACCTTTTTAATAATGATATATTTATCATTTAACATTCCCTATTAATGTACAAATTTAAATGTTTAATTTGAAGAACATGTGAATTCGATAATTACAGTCTTGATTATATGACTATTCTTTTCTTCTCTCTCTTTCCCTTTTTATTTTATAAGTCTTGGCTACCTTCAAGCTTAGGCCAATGTCACTGAAATATACACATGAACAAAATTGGGAAAATTAGGAAGCGTTTGGGAATAATAATAAAAAAGAGGATATAAGGCATATAACTTATTGGGGACCAAAGACTGTAATTTAGGACATATGAACATGAATAAAACTTAATTGGGAAGATTAAGACAGGCTTGGATTGTAAGTAAAATTGGTAAGAATAGGAATAATTACATGATTTGAGGATTACATGTTATTTTGATATGAAGTTAATTACATGTAAGGAAGAACATGTGACATAGATTGGGCTAGATATGATAACATGGAAAAAAATAGATTACAGTGGAATTTGGAAGAATGAATATGTCTAAATTTACAGTTAATGGAAAATTAAAAACACACTTAAACACGAGATTAAATTCAACTTGTGGTAGAAGTCTGCCCGGAATCGCCCGGCAAATCCAGCATCCAGAAGTTGTTAATTTAATGTGAGAGGTCTAGCGCATAAACATATATATGAATATGTGTGTATAAAAGGTAAGAAATAAATGACACTAATGGTGATTAATGGAAATGAATGGAATTGAATAGGAAACGGATGAAAGTTACAACAGTAAAAGAAGTAACGGGGAATGATAATAACCTATTATAAATAAATTACATTAATGAAAATGTTATATAATAGGTAGGCTTGTCCTAGGGACAAGTGGGAATTATAACTTAGGTTATAATGAACGATAAAGAAAATAGAATAACTTATGTAATAAGATAAGTTGTACTTAATTGTAAATTAAGTTATCTGTGAGAACGAGAATAAGAAATTTGGTGGTAAGGACAACATAAGTAACATTAATGGAAAAGGAAACTTATTAGAAAACCTTAGCTAAGAGAACTAAGTTAATATGTAGACAACGATAAGTTGTAGTGACAATGTAAGGTGAAATAATGATTAAATAAGAAGGAATGAGGCAAACTTATAAAATGAAATAATTTATATTTAATCATAAATAATAAGTGACATGTTAATAGAAAACATGTGAATTGAGATATACTTAATTACATATTAAGTAGAACATATTATAGCAACTATGAAATTGGACAATGTATAATATAAAGAGATTGTAGATTACAGACCTTGAATTACAATCTAGAGGATAACATGTTGTGGGCTTATTAATAAACTTAAATGGATTAAGTTATAAATGAAATTAATAAGCAAGAGAACCTTGATAACTTGAATAAGAAGTCAATGTGAATAACCTAGTCAACTGAAAATCTGTTGAGGTAGAGCAAGCGCAGAAGTGAATGTTTAGACATAGGGCCTAATAACACATTAAAAGGAAGCGATTGGACCAGTCCGTACATTTGAGGGTGAATAACCCAACGGGGTAGATCATCGTGGTGTCATGAGGCAAGAGGGGAGCACATGTCCATCTGATTATCCTGTTACTCTGTTGATATTCTGCTGGTCCAAAGGACTAGAAGGGAAGCATGCGGTTTCTTAGGACCTGAAGGGTACTCCTGGTATCCCTCTGTGCTGTGACAACATCCTCCTATGCTCACAAAGGGTAGGTTTGCGCGGTTGTACCAGTGAGTATGCCTTAATTGCCATGATAGTGGGCAATCAAAAGACTATAGGGGGCATAGGTGATTCGATGATCAGAGGCGTTTTGTGATTAGGCTAGTTTACGACCAACCTTGTATACCCCGATAGGTCTAACCTAGGAGATAGTAAGTCGTCGGTTACCTACCGCCGACAGTCAGCTCGTTACGTGATGCGCAATGCGAAAAGGCGGAGAACTCCAAAAGACCATAGACCTTTTGCTATCAAGGCTATCGGCGAGGGTGGCCAATTAGGATTTATTTGTTTTGGGGTGCTAGAGGGCCAGGTTATTAGTTCTCAATCTTGTTCCGATTTCATTAGTTGAGGGAAGGGTCAGGTGGGACCATAGCCACTGAAAATGCAGACCTTAGCATCTGTTTATACATAAATCTGAAAAGCTCCCGACCAAGTTCCGTGTTTCTTGTATAGCCCTGCCACGGGACTCGGGTGCACAATAAAGTATATGTGCGGTTAAGACATCGAGTATGATTGATGATACGTATGTGGGAAAGTCTAGGTACATGCATGTCTGCTCTGGTGGTGTACCGTAGGCTCTAGGGCATTACTTGGTGATGGAATCTAATTCGATCGAATGATTCGAAGATAACAGTCAGTACGCTTATGTAGCAGGCCGATAGTGGTCTTATGCGGAATGTAGCATTGTTATATACAGAGATCCGTATGTCACTTTGGTGTAGGATGAGGGACAACGTATATTCTTGTGGTATTACGACGGAGACCGTGCGAGTGGGGTACAATCGGGTGTACCTTAGTTTTGAGGTAGCTACATATATAGTGTATTAGGTTAATCTACTGGGGAGTAGATGGGTACGACATGTGTGTAAGCCTTGAGCGATGTTAACACAAATAACCTAATAAATAAGAAAATGTAATTGAACGGTAAATGTAGGGTTTTCCAAAATGTGTAGTATAAATCTAGTCACCAGAAATTTTTTCAGACCCCCTCCTCATAACATACTCGCAGGTTAGATTTGTGGCAGAGATATGATAGCTTTGGATATTGGTTAAGCAATATTATAATTACGGTAAGGCTATATTTTGATTACATTATATTTTATCTTTTCCGCTGTGAGATGTTTTTCTGGGCTCTGATATATTTTATATCTCTGTCTTTTCTGCAGGATACTAGAGCAAGCCAACACGAATTTCGATAGATTAGAATTTTGAAAAAAAATCGGTATATCGGAAATCGGGTTGTTACATCTCGTATCAGAGCTTAGGTTTAGGATTCCTTTATAGGTAATAAGTGAGCGTATTTGTATTTTCAAAAATATAAATATATCATATGTATAAACCTAGATCCATAATGGAGTCCACTAAATAGAAAGAGTGGGGATATCGGTTTTGTATACTAAAGGAATGAACATGGAAATTTTGGACCCTTGGGTAATTTTGCGTGAAAAGTGTACATAATGCTTGTATTGAAAGGTGTATCCTATATATGTTAGTATTTCAGATTAGTGGGTTTGGCAGTGAAACCTTATAAATTGGAAAAAAATTGAAAAGTGGAAAATGGATTAGGAATAAATATAGTTGAGAGAATTGACTTCGTGGGATGGTCTAAGAAAGCCTAGTTGAGTTGGAAACACACTTTGAGTCTAACCACATTGTTAACTTTTAAGAACTTGAAGTTATTAAATCTTTTGAAAGATATTTATGGTGTTTTCAAGTTTTAATCTTAAAAGTATTTTTGATGTTTGAAAGAGATATGTAAAGAACATATTTGAAAAGTGCATATTGAGTTTTAAAGTAAAATATGGTATATTTTTGGAAAACAATGATTTCTTTTGAAGGTTTTGTCTTAAATGAATTCTCTCATATAAAGGTTCACATATTAGAGCACAAATAGCTTGCTAGTTTTCATATTATAATATGTGAAAGGATCAAAAAGCAAAGCATTAAAAATGTTGCATTTTGTAAAGAAAGATTTGAAATCTCTATTCGTTTGGCAATAAATTTTGATTATTGTTTTGAAAAGAAAATTTTGTTGGGTGGACAAAATAAGTTATAACAATTGAGAATAGAGTAGATGTTTGCACCTAATTGTAAGTAACTAAACTAATATTGTCAGTAGAAACAATGTAAACCTGATTGAGGAATAGTTGTCCTTGTCTACTCCAATTTTTGTGATTTGAGAAAAAAATGTTTTGCATTTTTATTATGTAACATGTTTTTATGGTTTGGAAAAAGTAAGTTTTGATTTTAGCACTTTTAATTTTTGGAAGGAAAATGTTATATAAAAAAAGGCCAAACTGTGTTTTAAAAAGAATGGAGTAAGTAAGGATTAGTGTCTAGGGAGAACGGGAAAAAATTAAGGCTATAGCATGGATTATCTTGGAATAATGGAAAATTCTCGTATAATGCATAAGCATTGTGAAGCCTAGGATTTTTGCTTGAAAAAAAACTATTAATACACAACAAGGACTAGTAGTGACTACTAGATAGTGAAGGGCAAGTAAGTGTTTAGATCTTGTTGTTTGGCCTTTTGTTTGGTGACATGGTATTAAGATTCCTGGCCCTTAGTAGTAGCTGTGTAAGGTGTTTGTTTCTTCTGTTATTAGTTGAAAGTTTTGACGGCTTATTTGAAAAATAAAGACTTAGATCATTGGATTAAGTTAAATAAGCTAGGAAAGAAAAATAACATAACTAAAAAATAATAAATTAAGTAAAGCAACAAACATGACGGTTAAGAAAGATGAATAATAATGAAATTTTTCCCGGATAAGTTGAAAAAGAAAAGGAGGTTTTCTTATGTGGGTTGTGCTTGGATAGGAAAATATAGAATCTTTATATAGTAGTTACATAAAATCCAAGTACAATTAGAAAAGGTACATAAAAGAAAAATGGAAGATGTGAATTTTTCCATTTTATACCTTTTTGTAACATAAGAAATCCAATTTAGAAAATTAGATTTTTCTAAAATTCGATAGTTGGTAGGATTTTGGATGCAACAATTGGATGAACTACGCTCTTATTCGGTAAGAGTGTGGGAAAATTTGGATGAAAAAGTATTTTTATTTTCAAAATATTGCATTCATATAGAACTGCTAGTATATTTAGGATGTGAGCATCATGTTTTAAAAGAATTTTTGAAAAATTTGCATACATATAGGAGGTACCGCTTAGGCATACATGTATTACTATGATGTATTACATTTTGCACAAGTGCACAATGTTTGCAAAAATTGGATGCACACATGATGGACGTATATTATGTGAGAGATTATTTGATTTTACCCTCATCGAATTTCGGTGATGAAATTCCCTAAGGGTGGGAGAATGTAACAACCCGCATTTTTTTATGAAAATTAAAAATGTGCATATGTGTGTGTGTGTGTGTATATATATGCATAAACATGAATTAAAGGAAAAATAATCGTAATGTATAATTTAAATAAAATCATACATTGAAGAGGAGGGAAATTAATACAATTTTTAATGCATGAAGAAAGATAAGAAAGTACATGCAATTAAAAGAGGTAGTGTGGATACTAATTAATGCAATACATAAATTATAAGGAAATGGTTAATTTCATGCGAGCGTTAAAATGGAACATATAATATATATATATATATATATATATATATATATATATATATATATATATATATATATATAGGTATACATAATTTTAGAGGAAGGTAACACATGCTAATAAATGGAATAAGGAACAAAAAGAGGAAGTGTTGAAAGTTAAATTCATGAAAGGAGAACGTTAATGTGTGAATAACACACAATAGTATTTAAAGAGAAATGTGTTAAAATAGTAAATTGATGCATTAATGAGAAGGTTTAAAAAGTAAGAAGTTATGCATTAATTAATTTACGAAAGGCGAAAATAGGAATGAAATAAAGGTTGTGCACATAAGGGGGCTTTGTATATGCATAAGAATCTTATATATACGAACATAATTCAAAATGAAGATTATGCGCAAAGAATAAAAAAGAAAAAACATATATAAAGGGGCATCGACATTAGTGTCGACACCCACCTAGGGGGTGTCGACCCCACCCCGAGATCAAAAATTTTAAGGCCTGCGTGTTGTGATGTGTTTTCTTTGTTTGAGCGGTTCATATTATATCTAACTTAATTCGATGATTCAGAGCTTTTTACTATGTCTCTAAATATATTAGCAGGGACTAGCTTTGTTCTCACATTTTCTGAGGTGCTTCCTAGGCTTTTCCATTCCCTTCTTCCACCAAACCTTTTCAGAAAATAAATTATTAGTTCTTAGGATTCTGATTCAAGGTTTGAAGATAAGAGACCTAGATTTACAGTGTACGCATCTAGAATTTTTATATACGTGAGCTAAGTTCTCGAATCTGATCTTTTTAGGTTTCTTCTTTTCTTCCCCTTTTTTCTTGTAGAATCAGATTTGTGAATTCGTGGTTATTTTGTATTAGATTCAGTTAGGGAAATCACGGAACAACAAATCTGGATCAGATTCAAGAATTGGAAAGCTATTAGGTGAATGGATTTAAAATATACCTTTTGATAATGGTATATTTATCATTTAACATTCCCCGTTAATGTACAAATTGAAATGTTTAATTTATGAACATGTTAATTGGATAATTACAGTCTTGATTATATGACTATTTTGTTTTTCCCTCCCTTTCCCTTTTTATTTTATATGTCCAGGCTACCTTCGAGCCTAGGCCAATCTCGCTGAAATATACGCACGAAAAAAATTGGGATAATTGGGAAGCGTTTATGAATAATAATGAAAAAGCGCATATGAGGCGTATCACTTGTTGGGGACCTAAGACTGTAATTTGGGACATATGAACATGAATAAAACTTAATTGGGAAGATTAAGACATGCTTGGATTGTAAGTAAAATTGGTACGAATAAGAATAATTACATGATTTGAGGATTACATGTTATTTTGAAATGAAGTTAATTACATGTTAGGAATAACATGCGACATAGATTGGGTTTGATATGATAACATGGAAAAAAAATAGATTACAGTGAAATTTAGAAGAATGAATAAGTCTAAATTTACAGCTAATGGAAAATTAAAAACGCATTTAAACACGAGGTTAAATTCAACTTGTGGTAGAGGTCTGCCCGGAATAGCCCGACAAATCCAGCATCCATAAATTGTTAATTTAATGTGAGAGGTCTAGTGCATAAAAATATGTATGAATATGTGCGTATAAAAGGTTAGAAATGATTGACACTAATGGTGATTAATGGAAATGAATAGGAAACGAATGAAAATTACAACAATAAAAGTAACAGGGAATGATAATAACCTATTATAAATAAACTACATTTATTGTAACGACCCGGATTTTTCGAACAGTTTATTTTAAATATTTAATATAGTTTTAAATATTTAGTTGATTATATAGATTTATCGATTAATAATCGATTTCAATTTAATATCGAATATATTAAATTTTCGTAATATGAAATATATTGAAATCGAAGTAAAAACTGAATCAAAACAATTCAGATGATCAATGTATATTCTATTTGAATATAGATGACGGTAATAATAATTTATGTTCGAATAATTTATTTGTTTTGAATTTAAATTATATCAATTTAATATAATTATTTTATATATACGTTCGAATTTAATTTTATAGTCTATTCTGCCGAGTCCAGAATAGTGTAATTACATTGGAACAACGATCGGTAAGCTAAAATAGCGGTTCACGATTTTTAGTTGTGAACCCCGAGATATTTATAATGGATAAGATCGAAATCAAATCAGTATCTATTTAAAAAGAAACAAAATCTCTTTAAATCAAATCGCGGTTAATTCAAAATCAAATCGATATCCTTTTAAATAAAATAAAAATCGCTTTATTTCTAATCACATTAATAACATTGTACCCTAGGCTGACCCTATTGCTTAGTTCCTAAGTTCTTTCTCTATAAACTTGTGGCATTCTTCTTTCATTACTTCGGCAGAAAATTTGTCTCTTCATTCACTCCTCTGGAAATAAAATCGAAGAGAAAAAATGTCGCCCCTCAAAAGTTGATCCATTCGCTCAAGGTCAGAAACCATCAAACAACGTAGATTCAAAGTGAGGTTTAGTTAGTGTAGCCGAGACCATCGTTCGAATAGAAAAGTCGCGAATTCCACTGAAGCCGTCACTGGAGTAAGGCCGCTCGCGATTGACAGTCGCGACGGAGTGATTGAATGTTGCGATTCGAGGGTTCAAGCTGGTCAAGGCGGAGTCATCGCGAGTTCAGGGGAGCAGACCGAAGTTGAAACGCTGAGGTCTGGAGTACAGGAACAGGCATGCATTCGATTTCTTTTGGAGACCAGGAATGGAAAGAAATGATGTTGTGTAAAATTTGGGGGGAGGAAACATGGTCAAGGCAGGATGTTAAGCTGACTGGAGAGAGAGGAAAGGTAGAAGTGGGGATTTGCCGTAGATTCAAGGTGAAGCAGTAAAGGTTAAAAAGGGATGAAGAGTGACGTAGTGTTTGGTGAGAGTTGATGTTAAGGCAGTGGTTGGAATGAGCATCGGATTAAGTCAGTAAATTGTGGTAGGGCTTTGACGGTAGCAAATGGTGGTTAATGAGTGAGGCGATGGTGTTTTGGGTCAAGTGTATCATTGTGTAGATTGTATGGCATTACATGTAGATGGTCGTGGTAACGATGAGGTGTTCAAGTAAGGAATTTTCCAGTGCTGACAATAAGGTATTTGTTTTTCCCAATATTTAAATTTCATAGAATAATAAATTTGTTATGCTATTATTTAATTCAACATGAATAGAGTTAAATCGTTAAATTTAAAAATTTATAACCGTAGGTTCAAGATCGACGATTCGTGTAGATTCGAAGCTGAGATAATATGGGATTTTAAATGGATATTCTGAAAATAAATCTCGGTGAGTAAATCTCACTCACTTTTTATTTAAAATTATTTTTATCCGTTAAAAATAATTGTTGTTGCTTGTTTGGATTTTTCTGGTTGCTTTAAATATATTAGTTATTTAGGGTTGACTACTATATATACATTGGGTTGATGATTGGTTGGATTCCCGCAGTCTCATTAGCGGATGCCCGCAGTTTCATAGCGGATGATTTCCCCTATGCGCCCCACAAATATATTAGTGGATGACCTTCATACCGTGATATCCTGCCTCGAAGAAGGATGGGTATTACTATGTTGACTAACGTTTGTGGATGCAGAAAAACAGGTTGGAGGGATCCAACTGGATTCCTCAAAAAAAAAATATTACCTGTTTGTTTATTTGTTTGCATATATACTGTCATATATGATGTGTTAGAAACCCTGAAATAAATAATTGGTTGTTTGGTGTTTTAATATCACTGGGCCTAAATGTTGATATTTTAAAAATATCGAAAAAGGAATTTTCTAGAGTAAAAAAGGGAAATTCTATTTTTCTAAAATAGAATTTGAAATTTGAATAGAATAAAAATATTAACTTGTTTTAAAAGAGTAAAAGCAAGTAGTTCTTTTATAAACGAAGATTATAAATAAAGTGAAAAGAATTATCAATTGGATAATTCAGAAATAAAAATACAAGTGTGAAATTGAAAAGGGGAATCTATTTTCCAAAAGTAGAAATATCGATTTCAAAAGAAATTAAAATCAAGACTTGTTTGAGAATGAATAAAGAAAATTCAAATGTAATTCAAATATGGAATTTGAATATACAAAATATAAAGGAAATTCAAATATAGAATTTGAATATAGAAAGTGAAATGGAATTTGAATAAAGGAATTTTAAATATAGAATTCGAATACAGAAATTCAAATGGAGTTTGAATATATAGAATTTGAAATAGAATTGAAATAGAAATTCAATATGAAATTCAAATAGAGTTGAAAGGGGAATTTGAATATATAGAATTTGAATATAGAATTTGAATAGAATTTGAATATACATAAATTAGAATAAAATTAAATAGAATTTGAATAGAATTGAAAATAGAATTTGAAAATAGAAATTTCAAAGAGAATTTGAAATAGAAAGTTGAAATCATTTCGAAATGGGAACGACGAAATATATTTCGAAATGTGGATTTTTAAACAGAATAGAAATAAATCCAAAGGATTTATAATTTATAAAAAGGAATTGAAATTAAATATAGAAGATCAAAATATAAATGAATTTATTACTAAATAAGGAAAAATCGACAATTTTAGAAGATTGGAAATAGTATGTTGAATTAGGAAAAATTGATTTGATATATATTAAAAATATATCAGAATGGAGTTGAATTTATTATAGACGAATTTTAAATGTTTATATTTATAAATATAATTAAAACGAGCTCGTCGTAGCGTGGCAGTTCGTAAATTATCGTTTCGAACTTCAATTGAGTATACAAAACTAATTGAAGTCGGAATTCTTTGAAACAAGAAACGTCAGGACCGATTTGATAATAGTTTTCTAATGGAGGAGAAAAATCAGGATTTTGTCGAATAAATTTTGAGTTATATCAAAATAAAAATTTCAGAAAAACAGCGCCATAACCATTTAAAAACCATAACGGTTTATTGAATTTTATAAAAGGATTTTAAGCGAATAAAATACGAATTTCTATTTAGAAAATTTCAGATTTGAGTTGTAGATTATATGTGAACTCAAATGGAGTAATGAATTCATTTTTTTGAAACAGAAATCAGATTTTTGATTAATGAATGGAATTAACTAATTCGAATAGTAATTAGTTAATGAGATTTCGAATTGATATTGGGCTTCGAATAAGTGAATTCGATTTGAAAATTTATATTCGAAATCAAAAAGGAAACAGAAATTTGAAAATTCAATTTGGTTATGAGCAAGTTAAATATTTTGTTTGAACATGTTATGTTCAAACAATGAAGCGAAATAGGAAAATAGCTACTTAAAGAATAAATGAGCGAAACTGAATTCAAACGATTGGATAGTGTTGAATTGAATTGAAAACTGGTGAGCGTGTGTTAGACAGGTATGGGGTGGAGTATATGAAGATTTTAATTTATGTGCCCGACAAAAAGGTACATGTTTAAATTCATATATGATATTTTATGCGTCGTATCGGCAAGCCGCTTAGCTTTTTCTTTTTCTTTTGGATTGGTGAGGGCCATGGGAGGCTATTTGAAATATCCCGAAGCTCCCGGTACAAGGGAGGTTATGGCGAATTTTCCCGGGAATTTAAGGAGTTAGGATATTTTTAAGAAAAATTTGATAATTAGAAATAAATGTATCGATATATATAGAATTCGATAAGGAAACAGATTTAAAAATAGAATATTATAAACAAAAAGGGAAATCGATAGGCTGATAATAGAAAGAGAAACATATATACATTTAAAATGAATAATTGGTTTTTATAGTGTTGATTATTCGGAGTAAGTGGTTTTGTCTGTTTGAAGTTAATGATGTTTTCAGTCAAGGTCTGAGAGGTAATTTTACCCCAACTTGATTGATTTCATTTTTAATTGATAAATAGCAAGATCCAATCTCGAAGAGAAGTGTTGGATAATAGTTAGTTGAATAAAATATTTTGGGTTGTTGTAACGATGTTTACACAGCATTTGTTTTAACCCAAGTAATGGAATTTTTGGAAATATAAAAGTTAAATATTTCCTGAGTATAATTAAAGTAGTGGGGAAAGAGATAATTGATTGAAATTGTTTCAGTTTCAAATAGAATATATTTTTTAAGTGTAGAAAATAAAAGAAGGCAAGATATAGAAATGTTTTCCAAAGAATGTAAGAGACCGAGATGATAATTGAAAATATTTGTTTAACAAATATTGATAAGGGAATGGAAAGGGTGATTTAATTAATGAATAGTAATAGGGGGCCCAATGATTGTTTGATTGTTTTAAATGGGTGTTTGTTTTTTTTCGATAGTTAAATAACCAACTATCGAAGTATTTGCCAATATCGTTGTCAATATGGAGAGACCGTTTGGATTATTATTCGTGAACCACTCTGTATTGGCAGTAGCATTGCGAATCAGATTATATGAAGATAATCGAAGATGGAGTAAAGTGCAAGGGCTTTTTCTATCAATAGAAATTGTGCCTCCGGTTTCGTTCAATCCCAGAACGAACGTATATGGACGAATGTCTGACAAAGTATTTCCAATGATCGAATATGTTGATCTATACAAATATATATGGTGGCAACGGATTTATTCCCTTAGCATAATATCCAGAATATTTTTGCAAATCAATTAGTGATTAACGGATCTGACAATGTGGCATTCAAAGTGATTGTGTTATTAATGAATGATAAGAAATCGTAGCCTTAGGCCTCAACAACCAGGAAATGACAAAAATCGGGCAGGCAGCATGGTTAAGTGGGTCGCTCCCATTAGGGTGTATAATCACCTATCTAGAGATTCATTTAATTCCTTATTCTATTTGATGTTGTCCTATTCAGGAAACGGTTGTTGTTCCCAACCCTTGGTGATATACATTCGATACACTCAAGCGAAATGAGTGGTCGGTCATGTATGGGCCGGGTTGCAAGACGTTCTTGTTGAACCCAGTGTATTCCTCTCTAGAGATATACTATCGGCAGGTGGTCCCATACCTTGTCATGTTGGAAATCCAATCTCCAATAAGTGCCCTACGGTTTTTGATTTTATACTATGTATGTGGAGCGTGAGATGCAAGCGTTCCGCTAGATTGTTATTTATTTGATTTAGACACTATTATAATATCACTGTATTTTCGTATCAAAGTGTTTTGGGTTATAGTAAGGTAAAAACTATCCATGTTTATGTGTGGCTGGTCTTACTACTATCTTCCCTTTCGAGAATTTTGGAAGTTAAACAAATGGTTGGAGTTTACTCACACCAGTCCCATGAATGGCCCATAGTTTATTTTTTTGTTTTCCCTAAACTCTTGGGTGCCCAAATTTGTACGGGCAGTCAAGTAGTCAGGATTTTTCAGATTAACTTGGAAGAGCTGGAAGCAGGGGGCTTCACCAGTTAGCTATAGACTATCATATATTCCACTGTGAACCTTGTTTGTATCTGGAAACAGGTGTTTATAACTGTTCCAGGAATAAATGTTGTGCTCTGATGATGGTATGTATATAAAGTTACTGATTTGTATTTCAAAAGTTATGTTATATAATATATTTTATTCGTTCCACTGTGAGATTTGTCTTCTTTGTTTTCTTCTATTCTAATATTTCTTTCTTTCTATTTCTCATCCTCTAACTTCTTTCTAATAATGATTCATATTTCTGTGCAATTTGGGTTGGACGTGGTGTGTTATTAGTCAACTCAGATAGCACATATTTGTGGGTCGTTACAGTTGGTATCAGAGCCTAGGTTGAGCAAATACCTGGGCTTTGTGGGAGTTACTCATTAGAGATAGGGTCAGCAGTATCCTAGAATGAGTTAAGTGTATATATACGAGTGAGCGTATTTGTAATTGATTAAAACAATTGTTTTATATTGTGTTAGCTAGTCTGTTGAGTGGTTTATGAACTTTTATCGAATCATGGGATGCCACGAAGCCGATAGGGGTTTCTAAACACTTGAGCAGAGCAGTTCGACATGATATTGTTTTAAAGTGGGTAAATGAAATAATTTTACCCAATGTTCTATTTTGATATAGAAAGAATAATTTTCTGATATTATTATAATATATGGATGTGTTGGTTGTTATTATAATCAAATTAGATTATAAAAATTGAAATGGTTATTTATAACCAAACAGAGTTTGTATATAAATGAAATATATACAAATGAGATGAATTAAAATTGAATTCAAACTAGAATTTGGGATTTAAATCCTGGGAAGTTTGGAAAAATATTTTTCAGAGTATATTAAAATAATATAGCTTTGTTTTGTATGGGTTTTTGAATAAAAATCATTTAAATGGATTTTGAATATGTTAAAGCACTGAACTCACTTCAGTTGCTGGGAAATAATTCTGATGATGACTGCAGCTTCATCAGTGTTCGTTTTCGAGTTTCTAAGTGATGGATTGCGACCTTAGAAAAGTTTTGATGGAAATTTGTTTTGAAAGAAAACAAGTGGTTTGAAAATTCAAATGTTTAAATTTGAAATGGAAATAAATATATATGTATATATTTGTGTGGTTTCAGAAGGATTCGAAAGGAAAACCCAGGAATTTGAATTCTGAAGTTTAAATTTAACTGAAGCAAGTTAAATGGATCGAGGTAGATAAATTAATGAAATTCAACTTGAATAAGATTGAATGGAATTTGAATTGGGTGTAAATCATTTAGATTAAATGTGTGAAAACCAAAAGTTTTGGTTGGAGCTAATTTGTTGAAATATAAAAAGGTGAGTTTCAACACAAAGGAGTTTTGAAAAGTTAATGGGTTTATAGTATTTCTCCTACCTTAGCAATTTCGGGGACGAAATTATTTTAAGAGGGGAAGAATGTAATGACCCGGATTTTTTGAACAGTTTATTTTAAATATTTAATATAGTTTTAAATATTTAGTTGATTATATAGTGTTATCGATTAATAATCGATTTCGATTTAATATTGAATATATTAAATTTTCGTAATACGAAATATATTGAAATCAAAGTAAAAATTGAATCAAAACAATTCAGATGATCAATATATATTATATTTGAATATAGACGACGGTAATAATAATCAATGTTCGAAGAATTTATTTGTTTTGAATTTAAATTATACCAATTTAATATAATTATTTTATATATACGTTCGAATTGAATTTTACAGTCTATTCTGTTGAGTCCAGAATAGTGTAATTACATTGGAACAATGATCGGTACGCTAAAATAGCGGTTCACGATTTTTAATTGTGAACCCCGAGATATTTATAATGGATAGGATCGAAATCAAATCAGTATCTATTTAAAAAGAAACAAAATCTCTTTAAACCAAATCGCGGTTAATTCAAAATCAAATCGATATCCTTTTAAATAAAATAAAAATTGCTTTATTTCTAATCACATTAATAACATTGTACCCTAGGCTGACCCTATTGCTTAGTTCCTAAGTTCTTTCCCTATAAAATTGCGGCATTCTTCTTTCATTACTTCGGCAGAAAATTTGATCTCTTCATTCACTCCTCTGGAAATAAAATCGAAAAGAAAAAAAATGTCGCCCCTCAAAAGTTGATCCATTCACTCAAGGTCAGAAACCATTCAACAACGTAGATTCAAAGTGAGGTTCAGTTAGTGTAGCCAAGACCATCGTTCGAATATGGAAGTCGCGAATTCCACTGAAGCCATCAGTGGAGTAAGGGCGCTCGCAATTGACAGTCGCGACGGAGTGATTGAATGTTGCGATTCGAGGGTTCAAGCTGGTCAAGGGGGAGTCATCGCGAGTTCAGGGGAGCATATCGAAGTTGAAACGCTGAGGTCTGGAGTACAGGAATGGGCATGCATTCGATTTCTTTTGGAGAGCAGGAATGGAAAGAAATGATGCTATGTAAAATTTGGGGGGGGGGGGGGAACATGGTCAAGGCAGGACATTAAGCTGAATGGAGAGAGAGGAAAGGTAGAAGTGGGGATTTGTCGTAGCTTCAAGGTGAAGCAGTAAAGGTTAAAAAGGGATGAAGAGTGACGTAGTGTTTGGTGAGAGTTGATGTTAAGGAAGTGGTTGGAATGAGCATTGGGTTAAGTCAGTAAATTGTGGTAGGGCTTTGACAGTAGCAAATGGTGGTTAATGAGTGAGGCGATGGTGTTTTGGGACGAGTGTATCATTGTGTAGATTGTATGGCATTACATGTAGATGGTCGTGGTAACGATGAGGTGTTTAAGTAAGGAATTTTCCAGTGCTGACAATAAGGTATTTGTTTTTCCCAAAATTTAAATTTCATAGAATAATAAATTTGTTATGCTATTATTTAACTCAACATGAATAGAGTTAAATCATTAAATTTAAAAATTTATAACCATTGGCTTAAGATCGATAATTCGTGTAGATTCGAAGCTGAGATAATATGGGATTTTAATTGGATACTCCAAAAATAAATCTCGGTGAGTAAATCTCACTCACTTTTTATTTAAAATTATTTTTGTCTGTTAAAAATAATTGATGTTTCTTGTTTGGATTTTTCTGGTTGCTTTAAATATATTAGTTATTTAGGGTTGACTATTAAATATATTGGGTTGATGATTGGTTGGATTCCCGCAGTCTCATTAGCGGATGCCCGCAGTTTCATAGCGGATGATTTCCCCTATGCGCCCCACAAATATATTAGTGGATGACCTTCATACCGCGATATCCTGCCTCGAAGCAGGATGGGTATTACTATGTTGACTAATGTTTGTGGATGCAGGAAAACAGGTTGGAGGGATCCAACTGGATTCCTCAAAAAAAAATTATTATCTGTTTGTTTATTTGTTTGCATATATATTGTCATATATGATGTGTTAGAAACCCTGAAATAAATAATTGGTTTGGTGTTTAAATATCACTGGGCCTAAATGTTGATATTTTAAAAATATTGAAAAAGGAAATTTCCAGAGTAAAAAAGGGAAATTCTATTTTTCTAAAATAGAATTTGAAATTTAAATAGAATAAAAATATTAACTTGTTTTAAAAGAATAAAAACAAGTAGTTCTTTTATAAACGAAGATTATAAATAAAGTGAAAATAATTATCAATTGGATAATTCAGAAATAAAAATACAAGTGTCAAATTGAAAAGGGAAATCTATTTTCCAAAAGTATAAATATCGATTTCAAAAGAAATTGAAATCAAGAATTGTTTGAGAATGAATAAAGAAAATTCAAATGTAATTCAAATATGGAATTTGAATATAGAAAATATAAAGGAAATTCAAATATAGAATTTAAATATAGAAAGTGAAATGGAATTTGAATAAAGGAATTTTAAATATAGAATTCGAATATAGAAATTCAAATGAAGTTTGAATATAGAGAATTTGAAATAGAATTGAAATAGAATTTCATTATGAAATTCAAATAGAGTTAAAAGGGGAATTTGAATATATAGAATTTGAATATAGAATTTGAATAGAATTTGAATATATAGAAATTAGAATAGAATTGAATAGAATTGAAAATAGAATTTGAAAATAGAAATTTCAAAGAGAATTTGAAATAGAAAGTTGAAATCATTTCAAAATGGGAACGACGAAATATATTTCGAAATGTGGATTTTTAAACAGAAAAGAAGTAAATCCAAAGGATTTATAATTTATAAAAGGGAATTGAAATTAAATATAGAAGATCAAAATATAAATGAATTTATTACTGAATAAGGAAAAATCGACAACTTTAGAAGATTGGAAATAGTATGTTGAATTGGGAAAAATTGATTTGATATATATTAAAAATATATCAGAATGGAGTTGAATTTATTATAGACGAAGTTTAAACGTTTATATTTATAAATATAATTAAAACAAGCTCGCCGTAGCGCGGCAGTTCGTAAATTGTCGTTTCGAACTTCAATTGAGTATACAGAACTCAACTGAAGTCGAAATTCTTTGAAACAAGAAACGTCAGGACCGATTTGATAATAGTTTTCTATTGGAGGAGAAAAATCTGGAATTTGTCGAATAAATTTTGATTTATATCAAAATCAAATTTTCAGAAAAACAGCGCCATAACCATTTAAAAACCATAACGGTTTATTTAATTTTATAAAAGGATTTTAAGCGAATAAAATCTAAATTTCTGTTTAGAAAATTTCAGATTTGAGTTGTAGATTATATGTGAACTCAAGTGGAGTAATGAATTGATTTTTTTGAAACAGAAATCAGATTTTTGATTATTGAATGGAATTAACTAATTCGAATAGCAATTAGTTAATGAGATTTCGAATTGATATTGGGCTTTGAATAAGTGAATTCGATTTGAAAATTTATATTCGAAGTCAAAAAGGAAACTAAAATTTGAAATTTGAAAACTCAATTTGGTTATGAGCAAGTCAAATATTTTGTTTGAACATGTTATGTTCAAACAAAGAAGAGAAATTGGCAAATAGCTACTTAAAGAATAAATGAGAGAAACTAAATTCAAACGATTGGATAGTGTTGAATTGAATTGAAAACAGGTGAGCATGTGTTAGACAGGTATGGGATGTAGTATATGAAGAATTTAATTTATGTACCTGACAAAAAGGTACATGTTTAAATTCATATATGAGATTGTATGCGCCGTATCGGCAAGCCGCTTGGCTTTTTCTTTTGGATTGGTGAGGGCCATGGGAGGCTATTTGAAATATCCCGATGCTCCCGGTACAAGGGAGGTTATGGCGAATTTTTCCGAGAATTTAAGTAGTTAGAATATTTTTAAGAAAAATTTGATAGTTAGAAATAAATGTATCGATATATATAGAATTCGATAAGGAAACAGATTTAAAATTAGAATATTATAAACAAAAAGGGAAATCGATAGGCTGGTAGTAGAAAGAGAAACATATATACGTTTATAATGAATAATTGGTTTTTATAGTGTTGATTATTTGGGGTAAGTGGTTTTGTCTGTTTGAAGTTAATGATGTTTTTAGTCAAGGTCTGAGAGGTAATTTTACCCCAACTTGATTGATTTCATTTTTAATTGATAAATAGAAAGATCCAATCTCGAAGAGAAGTGTTGGATAATAGTTAGTTGAATAAAATATTTTGGGTTGTTGTAACGATGTTTACACAACATTTGTTTTAACCCAAGTGATGGAATTTTTGGAAATATAAAAGTTAAATATTTCCTGAGTATAACTAAAGTAGTGGGGAAAGAGATAAGTGATCGAAATTGTTTCAATTTCAAATATAATATATTTTTTAAGTGTAGAAAATAAAAGAAGGTAAGATATAGAAATGTTTTCCAAAGAATGTAAGAGACCGAGATGATAATTGAAAATATTTGTTTAACAA
Organism: Allium sativum; assembly: GCA_030737875.1. Classification (NCBI taxonomy): domain Eukaryota; kingdom Viridiplantae; phylum Streptophyta; class Magnoliopsida; order Asparagales; family Amaryllidaceae; genus Allium; species Allium sativum. The sequence goes on along the minus strand of CM060913.1, from coordinate 460,566,642 downwards.
ATATTGATAAGGAAATGGAAAGGGTGATTTAATTAATGAATAGTAATCAAGGAGCCCAGTGATTGTTTGATTGTTTTGAATGGTTGTTTGTTTTTCTTCGATAGATAAATAACCGACTGTCGAAGGATTTGCCAATATCGTTGTCAATATGGAGAGACCGGTTGGATTATTATCCGTGAACCACTCTGTATTGGCAGTAGCGTTGCGAATCAGATTATATGAAGATAATCGAAGACGGAGTAAAGTGCAAGGGCTTTTTCTATTAATAGAAATTGTGCCTTCGATTTCGTTCAATCCCAGAACGAACCTATATGGACGAATGCCTGACAAAGTATTTCCAATGATCGAATATGTTGATCTATACAAATATATGTGGTGGCAACGGATTTATTCCCTTAGCATAATATCCAGAATATTTGTGCAAATCAATTAGTGATTAACGGATCTGACAACATGGCATTCAAAGTGATTGTGCTATTAATGAATGATGAAAAACCGTAGCCTCAGGCCTCAACAACCAGGAAATGACAAAAATCGGGCAGGCAACATGGCTAAGTGGGTCGCTCCCATTAGGGTGTATAATCACCTATCTAGAGATTCATTTAATTCCTTATTCTATTCGATGCTGTGCCATTCGGGAAACGGTTGCTGATCCCAACCGTTGGTGATATACATTCGATACACTCAAGCGAAATGAGTGGTCGGTCATGTGTAGGCCGGGTTGCTAGACGTTCTTGTTGAACCTAGTGTATTCCTCTCAAGAGATATACTGTCGGCAGGTGGTCCCATACCTTTTCATGTTGGAAATACATTCTCCAATAAGCGCCCTGCGGTTTTTGATTTTATACTATGTATGTGGAGCGTGAGATGCAAGCGTTCCGCTAGATTGTTATTTATTTGATTTAGACACTATTATAATATCACGGGATTTTTGTATCAAAGTGTTTTGGGTTATAATAAGGTAAAAACCGTCCATGTTTATGTGTGGCTGGTCTCACTATTATCTTCCCTTTCGAAAGAATTTTGGAAGTTAAACAAATGGTTGGAGTTTACTCACACCAGTCCCATGACTGACCCAGAGTTTATTTTGTTTGTTTTCCTTAAACTCTTGGATGCCCAAATTTGTACGGGCAGCCAAGTAGTCGGGATTTTTCAGATTCACTTGGAAGAGCTGGAAGCAGGAGGCTTCACCAGTTAGCTATAGACTATCATATATTCCGCTGTGAACCATGTTTGTATCTGGAAACAGGTGTTTATAACTGTTCCAGGAATAACTGTTGTGCTCTGATGATGGTATGTATATAAAGTTACTAATTTGTATTTCAAAAGTTATGTTATATAATATATTTTATTCGTTCCGCTGTGAGATTTGTCTTCTTTGTTTTCTTCTATTCTAATATTTCTTTCTATTTCTCATCCTCTAACTTCTTTCTAATAATGATTCGTATTTCTGTGCAATTTGGGTTTGACGTGGGGTGTTATTAGTCAACTCAGATAGCACAGATTTGCGGGTCGTTACATTAATGAAAATGTTATATAATAGGTAGGCTTGTCCTAGGGACAAGTGGGAATTATAACTTAGGTTATATTGAACGATAAAGAAAACAAAATAACTTATGTAATAAGATAAGTTGTACTTAATTGTAAATTAAGTTATCTGTGAGAACGAGAATATGAAATCTGCTGATAAGGACAACATAAGTTACATTAATGGAAAATGAAACTTATTAGAAAACCATAGCTAAGAGAACTGATTTAATAAGTAAACAACGATAAGATGTAGTGACAATGTAAGGTGAAATTATGATTAAATAACAAGGAATGAGTCAAACTTATAAAATGAAATAAGTTATATTTAATCATAAATAATAGGTGACATGTTAATAGAAAACATGTGAATTGAGATATACTTAATTACATATTAAGTAGAACATGTTATAGCAACTATGAAATTGGACAATGTATAATATAAAGAGATTGTAGATTACAGACCTTGAATTACAATCTAGAGAATAACATGTTGTGGGCTTATTAATAAACTTAAATGTATTAAGTTATGAATGAAATTAATAAGCAAGAGGAACCTTGTAACTTGAATAAGAAGTCAATGTGAATGGGAATGACCAAGTTAACTGAAAATTTGTTGAGGTAGAGCAAGCGCATAAGTGAATGTTTAGACATAGGGTCTAATATCACATTAAAAGGAAGCGCTTCGACCAGTTCGTACGTTTGTGGGTTAATAACCCAATGGGGTAGATCATCATGGTGTCATGAGGTACGAGGGGAGCTCACGGGCATCTGATTATTCCGTTACTCTGCTGATATTCTGTTGGCTCCAAAGGACTGGAAGGGGAAGCAAGCGGCTTCTTGGGACGTGGAGGGTACTCTTGGTATCCTTCTGTGCTATGATAGCATCCTCCTATGCTCACAGAGGGTAGGTCTACGCGGTTGTACCAGTGAGTATGCCTTGATTTCCATGATAGTGGGCAATCAAAAGACTGTAGGGTGGCATAGGTGTTTCAAAGATCCGAGGCGCCTTAAGATTATGCTAGGTCACGACCAACCTTGTATACCCTGACAGGTCTAACCTAGGAGATAGTAAGTCATCGCAAACCTACCATCGACTGTCAGCTCGTTACGTGATGCGCGATGCGGAAAGGCAGAGAACTCCAAAAGACCATAGGCCTTTTGTTATCAAGGCTATGGGTGAAGGTAACCAATTAGGATTTGTTTGTTTGGGGTGCTAGATGGCCAAGTTATTAATTCTCAATCTTGTTCGCCTTTCATTAGTTGAGGGAGGGGTCAGGTGGGACCGTAGCCACTGAAAATATAGACCTTAGCATTTGTTTATACAAATATCTGAAAAGCTCCCAACCGAGTTCCGTGTTTCTTGTATAGCCCTGCCACGGGACTCGGGTGCACAATAGAGTATATGTGTCGTTAAGACATCGAGTACGATTGACGATAAGTACGTGGGAAAGTCTAGGTACATGCATGTCTACTCTGGGTGGTGTATCGTAGAATCGAGGGCATTACTTGGTTATGGAATCTAATTCGATCAATTGGTTCGAAGATAGAAGTCAATACGCTTACGTAGCACGCCGATAGTGGTCCGATGCGGAACATAGCATTGTTATATACAGAGATCCATACGTCACTCTGGCGTAGGATAAGGGACTGCATCTATTCCTGTAGTGTTACGACGGAGACGTTGCGAGTGGGGTACCATAGGGTGTACCTTAGTTTGGGGATAGCTACATATATAGTTTATTAGGTTAATCTACTGGGGAGTAGATGGGTATGACGTGTGTGTAAACCTTGAGCACTATTAACACAAATAACTGAATAAATAAGAAAATGTAACTGAACGGTATATGTATGGTTATCCAAAATGTGTAGTTTAATTCTAGTCACCAGAACTTTGTTCTGACCCCCTCCTCATAACATACTCGCATGTTAGATTTGTGGCAGAGATAAGATAGCTTTGGATGTTGGTTAAGCAGTATTATTATTATGGTAAGTCTATATTTTGATTACATTATATTTTATCCATTCCGCTATGAGATGTTTCTCTGAGTTCTGATATATTTTATATCACTATCTTTTCTGCAGGATACCAGAGCAAACCAACACGAGTTTCCATAGATTGAAATTTTGAAAAAAAAATCGATCTGTCGGAATTCGGGTTGTTACACGCATGTTTTCAACCATAGGCTTCTACCTAAGTATCGAGATTCGAACGCTAGGAAAAACAAATTCGAACTAAAATGATTAAAAAGAAATTAAGGATGTACTCTTAAAAAGAAAAGGATATGAAGCGTGAATCTTGTCTTCAGGATCCCATGTCGCATCGTCATGATCTTCTCCCTATTATACCTTCACCAACTTGATATCCTTGTTTAGTAAATTATTAACTTCAGATCCAAGAATACAGGTAGGAAACTTTCTAACTGATCTCTCCTTTTCAACCTTAATATCCTCAAGTGCGCTTGGCTCTACTACCTCTGCAGAATCATGTAGGAATTTTCTCAAGTGGAAAGCATGGAAAACATCGTGAACTCCCGCTAGCCTCTCTGGTAGTCAAACTCTGTAGGCTATTTGGTCTATCTTCCCAACGATGGGGAATGGCCCTACAAATCTCGGCGCCAACTTTCCTGCCGAGTCAAATCGAACAACGTTTCTTAGAGGTGAAACCTTGATAAAAGCCATAACTTCTACATCAAACTCTAAATCAGTCCTCCCCCTATCGGCATATGACTTCTACCTGTCCTGAGCTACTTTCATTCGTCTACGAATCAGGTCAATCTTCTCAGAAGTCTTTCTGATCATCTCAGCCCAAGTAGAAGTCTGTTCGTAGACTTCCACCAACATGTAGGAAATCTGCAGGATCGTCCATAAAGTTCCTCGAAGGGAGCCATCCCAATAATCAACTGATAACTATTATTGTATAAAAACTCTACCAATGGGAGATGCTCCTCCCAAGTCCTTCTGAAGTATAAGATACACAATCTCAATAAATCCTTGAGAACCCTATTGACCTTCTTAGTCTGTCCATCCGTCTAAAGGTGATAGGCTTTTCTAAGTCGTAACTATGTACCTAGTTCCTCCTGCAAGCTCCTCCAAAACTCACTCGTGAAGATGGGGTCATGATCACTAACACTACTAGAGGGTACCCCCATGAAGTTGGATGATCTCTCTAAGGTAAATTGATGTTAATCAAGTTATCGTCCTCTTGCTCGTGACGGGAATAAAGTGAGCACTCTTAGTTAATTTGTCAACCATAACCCATATATTGAATGTTGCCTTTCCTCGATCTGGGAAAACCATCAATAAAATCCATGGAGATGCTCTTCCACTTCCACCGTGGAATGTCTGTAGGCTGAACCAATCCGCTAGGTTTCCTTTATTTAGCATTTACTTGCTAGCAAGTCAAACATCGGGCCACAAACTCTGCCACATCCTTCTTCATGTCAGTCCAATGGAAAACTCTTTTCATATCTCGGTAGATCTTGTCACCACTCGGATGGATAGCCATCCGAGAGTGATGAGCCTCCTTAAGAACTTATCTCAACAAATCAACGACTCTGGGAACACACAATCTCCCATCTCGAAGTAGCCACCCCTTCTTGTCCATTAAATATTTAGTTAGGTGCGCCACCGAGTCTATCCAAGATATCCACTAACTGTTGATCCTTTCGCTTTGTAGATCCAGTGCACTTCAAGAGAGTAGGTCACAACTTCAATGATGCCAAAAAATCGGGTGCAAAATCTGTAGATGGTCTAAAATCAAATGATGAGATAAACTCCAAGCTCTGTCACTTTACGAGTAATGGACTCAAGGCCATCCTCTGCCTACTCAACGCGTCTGCAACCACATCCCCCTTTCCTGGTGTATACTCACTCAAAATCCTAGGATGCAAGGAACTCCATCCAATATTACTATCACAAATTGAGATCATTTTATGAGAATAAATATTTGAGAGACTTGTGATCTGTATATAACTCGAACCTCCACCGAGTAAATAGCGTAGTTAGGACTTGAGTGCTAACACTATCGCTGCCAACTCCAAATCATAGGAAGGGTAGTTCTTCTCGTGAACCCTTAACTTCCTGCTCCCATAATAGACTACCATACATTCTTGCATCAACACATCACCTAAACTCGTGACACAAGGATCCGTGTAGACGGTAAACGAGTTGGTACCATCAGGAAAAGTTAGAACAGGGGCTGACGTAGTAGCCTTCTTTAATATCAGGAATGCATCCTCATGATCTATATCCAAAGCGAAAACCAGATTCTTCTTCGTCAAATGGGTGAGCGGAGCTGTGATCCATGCAAAGTTCTTAATGAACTTTCCATAATAACCCACCAGCCCCAAGAAACTCCTAACCTCTATCGCATTCTTAGGGGCTTTCCAATTTTGAACTATGACAACTTTAGTGGGATCCACCACCGTCCCATCCTTGGAGACAACATGCCCTAGGAACCGTACTTCCTTCCGCTAGAAATGGAACTTAGAGAACTTAGCCTTTAGCTGAGGAGATCTGAGAGTGCAGAGAAACTCTCTTAAGTGTACAACATGCTCTTCCTGGCTCCTCGAGAAAATCATGATGTTATCCACAAAAACCACTACAAACTTGTTCAGGTACTCCCTAAACACCTAACTGATCAAATCAACAAAGTATTCAGGTGCATTGGTCATCCCAAAAGGAATGACCAACCACTCAAAGAATCCGTCTGGAGTCCTAAAAGCAGTTTTTCCATATTGTCGTCTTCTACCCTCAACTGATGAAAACAGGTGGCTAGATCCAATTGTGAGAATGACGAAGCTCCTACTAGATGTTTAAATAAGTTATTAATCTGTGGGAGTGGGTTTCTATTTTTCTTCGTGAGTTTATTCAACTCCCTTTAGTCCACGCATAGACGGAGAGAGCCGTCTGCCTTGATCGCAAAGATGACTGGAGATCCCCACTCAGAAATGTTCCGTCTAATAAATCCCTTCTCGAATAGCTGCCTCACTTGCTTGCTAAAATCCCTCCTCTCTCTAGGATCCATGTGGCGCACTGGTAAAGCGACAGATTTCACGTTCTCCTCTAGGTATATCTAGAAATTTGTCTCTCGTCTAAGAGGTAATCCTCTTCTATGCAGTTAAAGCGCTTAGCGGTTATATAGCGGTAAAGGTGTAAAAAGGTGTAGCGGGGATAAAGCGGGATAATAGTGGATGTGCAATAATATTAATTAGATGTAAAATTATATAATTTAAATTAATTAGTTATCATTTTTGCATCATTTGTGTAGAAGAAACGAGTATTAATTAATATTATATAACAAAATCAATGAATAGCATGGTTATGCACACTAGATTTGAGGATTACTATGGATATTTATCTTATATAAGGCACGTATGACTTAAAATTAGCTCTTTACGCTAACTTTTTTGATTTATTTTAAAAGAGAATTGGTCAAATCATCCTCTACATATTAATATTACTAAAGCGGTTGCTAAATAGCGTTGATTTAGTGGGCGCAGCGGAAAATAGCGGGGCTTTAAGCGGAACTACTGTTCATCAGCGCTAAATTGAAATAGCGTAGCGGCTGGAGAGCACTGCTGGCTGTAGCGGGAATTTTGCGGGGCTTTAACTGCATAGATCCTCCTAACTTATCGAACACGTTCGGAAAATCTCTGACTATGGCTATTGATCAAAGGTCGTCAACAGAAGCATCAAGGGAATCTTGGAGACTGAGCTTAACTGACCCTCGTGGGTCACAAGAAATCTCGAGAGTTCTACCGTGGCATGTCAGAAGCCTAACACCTCTTCTCTTACAATCTAGAATGGAACCTTACATGGCTAGCCAATCCATTCTTAGAATAAGCCCATAACCCATAAAGCCAAGAACATATGTGTGGCATTCAAATTTGATGCTCATTACAGATATTCTCAAACCCTTACATATCATAGACATGCGATTCGTACCTCCTATGGGGTTTGAGACCTCAACAGGATCAGAAAATATACAAGTGTTTAGGTGTAGACTATCTACCGTAGAATTGGATATGACTAAATGAGAAGCACCGAAATCAAACAGAGTCGTAATAGGATAGTTAAAAAGGGAAATCAAACCTTCCACGGTGACTTTCCTACCTCGATGTGGATCTCTAGCCTGAGCTGCCTCTAGCGCATGAATTTGTCCACCAAATGATCCTGCCTTCCTTGCTTGTTAGGACATTGCTTGGTGTAATGTCCAACTTGTCTGCAATTGAAACATGCATTCTTAGTCTTCCTGCATTCTCTAACAAAGTGCCCTATATTTCCATAGCCATGACACTTAATCTCTGTCTTGATTTGTCCTTATTAGGTTTTCCTCGCCTCTTTGTTGTCCCCTTCTTAGGCTACCACTTCTTCTCAGTCTTATGCATATCCTCTTCAGTCTTAACTTCTTGCTTTCCTTCTTTACCATCCTCATGCATCAAGGCCATATACACTAGCCTCTCAAAAGCCTCTCCCATCGGCATATGTGTCAATGCTAGTCCTTGGAGAGGTTCATTCAACCCTCTCACGAATCTTAAAGCATTCTTATGAGGAGTGTTCACTTTCATACTTCCTTGCTTCAAGCTCAAGAACTTCTTCATTTGCATTCCTTCCTTAGCCTGTAATAAGAACTTCATCTCAAATATGTGCTTAAACTCATCCCAAGTGGCCACCATGTGCCCCGTTCAAGTCATCTCCAACCAATACCATGCTTCCTCTTTCAATTGCCAAGCGGCTTTCTGAATCTTTCTCCTATCATCTAGCTCCAACAAATCAAACACATCTCTGTCTCTCTAAGCCAATTGCAGGCCTCCATGTAACTCTTTGTACCAAAATAATGGCTTGCCTCGCATCACATAAAAATCTTTACAAATCTTAGACAAGGTGACTACATGATTGGGTGGAACTACTACGGCTACATCTGGGGATGGGACATTGCCTCGCACTTAGGCAGGTGTCGCAGCCTCTACATATGTACGAAAACATGTCTCAATGGGAATGCCTTCGGGGAAGTTAGGAGCCTCAAACATGCTGAAAGGAGAAGAAACAAAGATTCAAAAAGAGATCAAAGAAATATTGTAATTGACTTGAGGAGATATATTTTTTCAAAAATAGATTTTACTTGAAAATAGTTTGCTTTGAAAACACATTTTCAAAAACTTTGTCCCTTGATCTTGTAAACTTAGGCTCTAATACCAAATGTGAAACCCCACGTTCCTTAATGTCACCCATATGAGGATGTATTAAGTTCTGTGAAGCGCAATAGGTATAAAGTAACAACACAGAGACTAAAATTCACAAGACTATATAAAATACTGCGGAAAACTTTTCAGACTTTTATTATCAAACCAAGTACACAATTACAGTTTCAAGTAATATAGAGTTATAATCATAAAACATTTGTCTCATGGAAGCATTAGCCATCAGAGTACAAGTACAAAACCATAAAAATCATATCCCTCATGAATCATAACAATAAACATAGAACATATACTAAAGCAATACGTAGAGTAGGAAACAATCCAAGTCCAAGCTGAATCAAAGAATCACGATCACTCTTGCAATCCACCACCCTGAGAACCTAAGGGAAAGGGAGAGAGAGAAGGAAAAACAAAATAGCCTAGACATAAAATTTAGTGAGTTAAAATGATTTTTAGCATAAGCATAAGATAAGAGGTATCAAGACATGTCAACAATTTTGGATAAGGAAATACAGTAAAACATAAAAGTATGAAATAAGCAAGATAAGGTAAGATCAATGCGCTTCTCATTCATATCTCAATACAGAATTTTTGCACCAACCATCAGAATATCAGAACTAGGTTTTACACTAATTGCTACCTAGTGATCAGCCCCCTAACAAACGCGAATAACCAGTGCCAGACGTGGAAGTTGGGGATATCAGTCCTGAACCCATCAACTTTGAAGGACACAACCCTGTCCGCTGAAGTTACAGCGAATTATCTTCTTCCATCGGATTCATGCATGCTCATGACTCCGCCAAAACGCCCCTGTACCCAACTTTAGAATTTGAACCTCTTACAATCATCCATCAGTAAAGCATGCCCTAGTCTCTACCTAGTGCGAGACTCGTTTGATAACAAGAGGGTACTGATTGATATGGGTTCCAAGAAAACAACAAATTGACACAAGCCACCCCCAGGCTTGGGCCGAAAGTAAACTAGGATTTTAAGAGCCCCCCCCCCCCAATATTAATAGCAGACATAGACCTCTTAGCTTATTAATCAAACAGGTTTAACTTAGCAGGTTTAAGTTCATTAATAAGCATAATATAACCCAATGTTATATTCCATAGTTGTAAATAACATTTCTTATTAAGTGTAATTCTTTGTACAACCCTTCCCTAAATTAGACACGCGCCTGCTCAGATGTTTACAGATTAAGTTACAGTAACATGTTTTAGTTAATTTACATCTGATTCACATACTTTTCCATAACATGTTTTACATAATATAAAATTAAGTCCAACCTATTCAGATTTACACGTTTGCACATTCTTCCTTTGCAACAAATCCCAATTTTACAGTCCATGATTTTCAAATTCCAATATGCCTAATTCTCCTTTTAATTGTCATTAAAGATTACTATAATTTCACGCAATTCAAGCAGAAAAGGCCTAGGATCTCGATGGCCATGGCTCAGTGCAAACCAAAAAGGAAAAAGGAGAAAACAGATCTAAACTCAGAAATGGACAAATTGAATAAACAGGCATAATAAGATTGTAAATTAACCAAATGACAGAAAGTGATAAGAAAGAAGGATTTTATATAAACATAGAATAACTGAAATAGAATAGGTAATTGACAGTAAATAAAAGAACAAAAACTTATAAGAATAAACTTACAAACGCTGCTTATTTTAGATCCAACATATTTACTATCAAAAATCCTTTTTAAATTGCAGATATAAAAATAACGTAGAACTCACAGAGATATGTATTAAATCTAGAAAGGCCTTTGAAATAGTTGTAGAAAAAGATGAAATATCCTTTCAATCTATGTTTTGACAGCATGCTGACATTTTCTTAATTTAACTTCAGAACATAACTTAGTGGAGGAAGAAGATGAAGAAATATTTATGTAAGAAAATTGTGAGGTTGCTTACCTATTTATAGATAGGTTAGGATAATATAAACCATAGGATTTTAGGTTTCCAAATCAAACCGCTAAAAACACATCATGCTGGGTCAGCAATAAGAAGAATACCGCAAAATCCATCAAGGTTCAGGCTCATAGCCTGGTCGAAGGTCAGGTCGCCCTATTATCGTTGCATTGATTTTGAACTATTTATTTAGTTGTTTAATTTTAGTTCAGAAACTTCTTTTAACCATAACTTGTTCATACTTAGTACAATTTACGAAAACCAAATGTCTATCTAAACCAGAATTTCATAATGAACGCAATGGTAAAGTCTAATTTACCTTGTTCTAAACGTTTTATTAATTAATATTTATTTTATTATCTTCTTCATATAGTTATGGTGTATTAAAATATGGGGTGTTATATTAACACAGTAAAACAAATTACGTCCATATAGAGATGCAAATTCGTAAATAAATAATTAAAGATGCAACTATTTATTTCAAATGGCATAGTGTATTACTTAGCCCAAAATCATTTTATTAGGTGGTTTTATAAAATAATTTAAAACTCTTCACGACTATGTCCCGGAGGTTATTTAAACTCAAATCCGTTTCGTACCTATAAAGCTCATTCATAAATTATACTAGCATATTTGTAATGTCCCATATTTTTGGCACTCGGATATTTAAATATGTATTATTATTTTAAATATTACATTTCGAATATTAATCGATTTTAATATTGAATTCGTTATAAAACAGAGATTTGATGTTAAATTTATATTAAACATAAATCGAGCTCGTAAATGACGCGGTAGTTCATAATTTTCGATTTGAACTTCAACTAAATATACATGATCCGTTATAAGTCGGATTTCCGTGAAACAAGAAATATTTGAATCTTATTGATTTTAATTTTCAAATGAAAGAGAAAATTTTAGATTTTGTAATATAGATTGTTAGTTATGTCCAATTCAAATTTTAAAATGGTCGCTATGGAATTCGTTAATAAATTATAACGTTTGTTTAATAATATAAAAGAAATTTTAATGCAATTTGAATATCGTTAACCCAGAAATGGTAATGTTAAGTTATAAATCAATATTGGTTGAATTTGAAGCTATATATTATTCCATTTGGATATTTCAATAATAATAATTTATTATCAGTCAATTCAATTGTTTTGGATTTAAGTTATATTTTATCGATATTATATATGTCGTAAGAACGACTATTTTTCAAATGACATCTGTTTCCAATGAAATGAATTTTATTGGAATACGTATGATTAGTTATTGTTAGTTTTCCAGATTAGAGCCAATTGAAGTTATTTTATCGGTAGGCAAAATTTTAACGTGAATCGATGAACATATTGAAATGAAAATAACGTCGTTGTGCCAAACAGAGGTGGTTTTCAACAAAATTAATTTCATTGCGACCGGAACGTTGAGACATAGTAGTGCGTTCGTTTTTGTTTCGATTGAATATTATTTGTGACGATACGTGTAGATAACGTGCAACTAATAATATGGTTTGCGGTAATACGGTGTAGAATTAAACTACCAAGTATAAAAATAAACATATCAAATAAAAAAAGAAAATAATATTAATAAAATTGATCAAACTTTCTCTATCCACGTAGGGACAACCAATTTAGACATAAATATGCTACCTTCTTTTAGCCTATTCTATGCCTTCATGCTTAAGGAATAGTACTTGCCTCGCTTGTACGTGCAGCCTAGTCAAAATCCTATAAAATTTAATATGTCTGCTCTCTGCCTTGCCCTGCTACTTCCTACTAATGGCGACATTGTTTTTATCCAAACATTGGTTCAATTATATATACATATGCATTGAAATTCCTTCGTCCCTTATTAATTCTTCCAGCACATAAAAATTTCTGCCTCCTCTTTCGAAATAAACGGACTAAAACCACCATTTTAATCTCAGTTTTTACTTCCAAACTATTGATCGAACCCACAATCCTTCAACTACAAAGGTGTTCATCTCAGCGAGACCCATCTGGTGTACGGTCGTGATCCGCTAGGGGCCATCGTGGTAGTCAGATCTGATTAAGGAAGCTTCGGCAGTTTTAGATGTTTTTCTAGTGAACTGAAACTGTTGGAGTGACGAGATTCTGGGAGGCACTTGGATCGAGGGTCAGAGGGGCTCAGGCACGCCTATCGATGTCCTCAGATCGAGGTGCGATGATTAAGGTTGGACGCTGCAGCTGTGGAGGAGTTGTTGCGTGGTATGGAAGAAAAGAACGTAGCTGTGTGAGGCAGTTTCGAATGGAGCAACACTGCATGAAATAGAAACAATGCGGCTGTTTTTAGAATTGATTAAAGGAAAGACATGGGCACATTTTTGTGGGAAAGTGGCAGAAATGAAAGGGGTATTTTGCATGAAGACGTGGTGGCGGAAGGCTACTGTTGAGGTTGAAGGCGTGAGCAGGAGGATCAAAACATAGGTGGAGAAGAAAATATCATGAAGGTGAAAGGCGCTGTATAGTTTAGAGGTGTGATGTTTGGAAACAGAGGATGGGGGAGGGACGTGGGCAACGAAAAGAAAATGAGAAAAAGAAAAATAAATGAAAGGAAGAAATAAAGATGAAAGAAAGAGAACATGGGTCTATCGTTAGTTGAGCAAAAAGGAAATGGGCCATTAATTTGTTTAAACCGTAAGTATAATTTAATTAAAATTAACTTAAGCAAAAGAAGCTGGGACTATTTTATTTGTTGAGAATGAATAATTAGACTAGATTAATTAGTTTGATTAGAATTTAATAATTCTAATTTAAATAGTTAACCTATTACAACTCGTTCATACAATGTCAGGATTGAACAAAACCAGAAGTATTGGGACCGTATCGACAATCACTACAAACTGAAGTTGATGGAGGGACCTGAGAGTTTTAATTGTATTAAACATAGGTTTAATTTAATTAAATCGGACCATTTTAATTGATGAATAAAATTAAGGTGAGTTAAACTGACTCAGTATTTCCCACTTATATTTTATATAAGTTGGGTTTTATAATTGTATGCTATGTTTGCTAATGGTTGATTGTTTGTTAATTATATTTTCAAACATTGATTGAATCAATGAAATTAAACGTTGTTTAATTTCAGTGAAGCCAAATCATTATTTTAACGATACCGTATTGGTCACGTTTATAAAATAAACGTGTTAAATTTAATGAATTGTTTGGACTGTTTTGTTAATGTTAAATAACTTGGTTGTTGTTAAATGACTGTTACTTAATGTTATATCAGTTAAATTGAATTGAATGATATTAATTGAGATAACATACTTGGATGCAGAGAAGAACAGGTTGGAGGGATCCAACCGGATTATTCCTCAAATATATTAGATGTTATTTATTTTCATATTACCATCATATGAACTGTTCTGATTGGATGATTAATTTGATTGATAATAGTTGATGTGACATTCAAAAATTGTTTTGTTTTAACCAATGGGTGATATTAGTTGACTAATTGCCAGTAGTTGGCCTATAAATCAATCGTTTTGTAAATATGGATTCACTGTCAGGTGAATCGACATAAATGAAGTTATAAAATTTATTTTATAACTGAAAATAGATTTTTAAATCTATTACTTTGAATAAAAGTTACTAAAAGAAAATAAATAAATATATTTATTATTTAAAATTATAAGCATTAGATGATTTTATAAAGGAAATTCTGATGTTAATCAAATTTATAAGGAAATGAGCAGAAATTAACCTGACGGTTAAGAATTGGATAATTGTTTTAAGAAACAATTAGGTGGTATTTTTAAATTAATTATATTATTAATTAATTTAAATAAAGGACTAACTGGAATCGGTTAACAAGATAACTGTATTTTGGGTTGACTAAGTCAACCGTTTTTAACTGAGAATAGTTATTAATTTGATTTGACTTAATAAAGTAGTTTAACGAATATTTGTTTAATTTTAATAAGATTTTAAAAAGGAAATTACCATTTATTTTAGTAATTAACTACTGCTACAGTAGTTAATGATTTAAGTAAATTAATATTTTAATTAATAATAATTTAAGAGATTTCTTTTTAATTGGAGTTCATTTAAAAAGTAATCGAAGTGGAAATGAAATCAAATTGAATTATGAAAAGAATTTATGAATGGATTTTTATATTAAAACCCAATTGTAACGCCCCGCAAATCCGAGCTATCTGAGTTGACTAAATACACCACACGTCCAACCCAAATAACACAGAATTACGAACCATTAATAGAAAGAAGTTAGAAGATGAGAAATAGAAAGAAAGAAATATTAGAATAGAAGAAAAACGAAGATCACAACTCACAGCGGAACGAATAAAATATATTATATAACATAACTTTTTGAAATACAAATCAGTAACTTTATATACATACCATCATCAGAGTACAACAGTCATTTCTGGAACAGTTATAAACATCTGTTTCCAGATACAAACAAGGTCCACAGCGGAATATATGATAGCCTATAGCTAACCGGTGAAGCCTCCTGCTTCCAGCTCCTCCAAATGAATCTGTAAAATCCCGACTACTTGACTGCCCGTACAAATTTTGGGCACCCAAGAGTTTAGGGATAACAAAACAAAATAAACTCTGGGTCAGTCATGAGACTGGTGTGAGTAAACTCCAACCACTTGTTTAACTTTAAAAATCCTTTCAAAAGAAAAGATAATAGTAAGACCAGTCCACACATAAACACGGACGGTTTTTACCTTACTATAACCCAAAATACTTTGATATCAAATCCAATGATATTATAATAATGTTTAATCAAATAAATAACCAAATAGTAGAACGCTTGCATCTCACGCTCCACATATAATATAAAATCAAAAACCCCATGGCGCTTATTGGAGATTGGATTTCCAACGTGACAAGGTATGGAACCACCTTCCGCTAGTGTATCTCTAGAGAGGAATGCACTGGGTTCAACAAGAACATCTTGTAACCCGGCCCACACATGACCGACCACTCATTTCGCTTGAGTGTATCGAATGTATATCACCAACGGTTGGACTCAAACCACCGTTTCCCGAATGGGCAGAATCGATAGATTAAGAAATAAAAGGAATTTCTCTAGATAGGTGATTATACACCCTAATGGGTGCGACCCACATAGCCATGCTGCCTGCTCGATTTTTTGTCCTTTCCCAGTTGTTGAGGCCTGAGGCTACGAATACTTACCATTCATTGATAGCACACTCACTTTGAATGCCACATTGTCAGATCCGTTAATCACTAGTTGAGTTTGCAAAAATATTCTGGATGTTATGCTAAGGGAATAGATCCGTTGCAACCATATATATTCATACAGACCAACCCATTTGATCATTGGAAATACTCTGTCAGACATTCGTCCATATATGTTCGTTCTGGGATTGAACGAAACCGAAGGCACTATTTCCATTACTAGAAAAGCCCTTGCACTTTACTCCGTCTTCAATATATTCAGCATACTTGGTTCGCAACGCTTATGCCAATACGGAGTGGTTCTTCGGATAATAATCCAACCGGTCTCTCCATATTGACAACGATGGTCAAAACTTCGATAGTCTGTGATTTAACTATCGAATAAAAACAAGTGTTCAATCAACATATCAAACAACTCACTGGGCCCTTTAATTAATATTTCATTAATTAAATCTCTTCTCCATTTCCTTATCAATATTTGTTAACCAAATATTTTCAATAACCATATTGGCTCTTTACGCTATTTGGAAAACATTTCCCAATATCAACTTCTTTTATTTTCTATATATTAGAAAATATCTCTATTTGCAATTGGAAACAATTCCAATCACTTATCTCTATCCCGACTATTTTAATTATACTCAGGAAATATTTACTTTTATATTTCCAAAATTCCATCACTTGGGTTTAAAACGAATGTTGTGTAAAACATTGTTACAACAACCCAAAATATTTTATTCAACTAACTCTTTTTCAAACACTTCTCTTCGAGACTGGATCTTGCTATTTATCCGTTAAAAATGAAATCAATCAAGTTGGGGTAAAATTACCTCTCAGACCTTAACTGAAGACATCCTCAACTTCAAAACGGCAAAACCACTTACCTCGAATAAACACACTATATAATCCAATTATTCATTTTTAAAACATGTATAAAGTTCGCTTCCTATTTCTAATTTATAGATTTCCCTTTTTGTTTAAAATATTTGATTTTTGATTTCGTTTCCTTATCGAATTCTATATATATCGATATATAGATTTCTAATTGTCAAATTTCTTAAAAATATTCTAACTCCTTAAATTCCCGGAAAAAATTCGCCATAACCTCCCCTGTATCGGGAGCATCGGGAAATTTCAAATAGCTTCCCGGTATCTTCTCCAATCGAAAAGAAAAAGGAAAAGCCAAGCGGCTTGCCGATACGGCGCATAAAATCTCATATATGAATTAAACATGTACCTTTTTGTCGAGCACATAAATTTAAATCTTCATATACTCCATCCCATATCTGTTTAACACCTGTTCACCTGTTTCCAATTCAATTCAACTCAATCCATTCGTTTGAATTCAAATTTTGAATCGTTTGAATTCAGTTTCGCTCAATTATTCTTTAATTAGCTATTTTACCTATTTCACTCCTTTGTTTGAACATAACACGTTCAAATAAAATGTTTAACTTGCTCACAACCAATTTGAATTTCCATTTCAATTCCAGTTTCCTTTTTGATTTCGAATATAAATTTTCAAATCGAATTCAAACCCCAATATCCCTTCGAAAACTCATTAACTAATTTCTATTCAATTTAGTTAATTCTATTCAATAAATCAAAATCTGGTTTCTGTTTCAAAAATCATATTCATTTACACAATTTGAATTCGCATATATTTTACAACTCAACTCTGAAATTTTCTAAATAGAAACTTCGGATTTTTACCTGCTTAAAATCCTTTTATAACATTAGATAAACCGTTATGGTTTCAAAACGATTCTGGCGCTGCTTTTCTGAAAATTTGATTTTGATATAACTCAAAATCTATACGACGAAATCCAGATTTTTCTCCTTCATTAGAAAACTATTATCAAATCGGTCCTGACGTTTCTTGTTTCGAAGAATTCCGACTCCAATTGAGTTCTGTATACTCAATTGAAGTTCAAATCGCCAATTTACGAACTGCATCGCTGCGGCGAGTTCGTTTTAATTATATTTATATATATATACTTTTAAACTTCTTTAAAATGAATTCAACTCCATTTTTAACTCTATTCGAATTTCTAATATTCAAACTCTCTTTTTCCTTTATTTGAATTTCTTGATTCAAATTCCAATTTCTTTGAATTCTATTTTCAAATCCCAATTTCTTTGATATTCAAATTCAGTACTTGAATTTCTATTTCAAATCTTTATTCGAACTTCATATTCAATTCTATTTGAGTTATATATTCAAATTCTATTTCGATTATATTTGGAGTTTATATTCAATTCTTCTTTGAATTCTAAATTCAAATCCATATTCAATTCTCTTGAATTCGATATTTCAAATTTTCATTACAATTCTACCTTGCAATTCTATATTCAAATTCATTTATTCAAATTCTATTTGAATTGCTACATTCAGACCCCATATTTGAATTCTATTTGAAATT
Organism: Allium sativum; assembly: GCA_030737875.1. Lineage (NCBI taxonomy): Eukaryota > Viridiplantae > Streptophyta > Magnoliopsida > Asparagales > Amaryllidaceae > Allium > Allium sativum. The sequence goes on along the minus strand of CM060913.1, from coordinate 460,548,368 downwards.
CAAATATTCAAACTCCCTTTAAATTCTATTTGAAATTCTAAATGTTTCAAATTCCACTTTCTCTTCTTTGAAATTCTCAATATTTCAAATTACATTTTTTTTATTTGAAATTCCATTTTTGAATTTCCTTTATTCCAATCCCATTCGAATTCCTTTGAATTCAAATCCTATTTCAATTCCCTTGAATTCAAATCCCATATTTAAATTCCTTTGAATTCAAGCTCTATATTTGAATCCCTTTTGAATTTCTATAGTCAAATTCTCTTTCAATTATATTTGAATTCAAATTTCATTGCAATCCTATTTTTGAAATTCTATTTTCAAAGTCTATTTCAAATTCTCTTTTGAAAATTCTGTCTTGAAATTCTATTTCAAATTCTATTTGGAAATTCTATTTCAAATTCTCTATATTCAAACACCATTTGAAAGTTCTATATTCAAATCCACTTTGGATTTTCTATTTGACTTCTAAATTCAAATTTCCATTTCCTTTTCTATTTGAATTCAACTTCTATATTTAAATTTCCTTTTGAATCATATTTTAAATCTCTATAGTTAACTTCATTGAATTCTATTTTCAAGTCTCTATAGTTAAATCCATTTGAATTTTCTTTATTCAATTTCTTTAAACAAGTCTCGACTTCGATTCCTTTTTGAAATCAATGTCTCTATTTTCCTTTTGAAGATAGATTTCCCATTCCAATTTCACACTTGTATTTCTATTTCTGAATTATCAAATGATAATTCTTTTCACTTCATTTATAACTTCGTTATAAAAGAACTATTTATAAACTTCGTTTGTGAAGAAACTACTTGTTTTATTTTCAAAACAAGTTTATATTTTATTTCTATTAAAAATTCAAATTCTATTTAAAAATAGAATTTTCCCCTTTTAAAATCTCAAATATCCTTTCACGATATTTTTAAATGCCATTACTTAAGCCCAGTGATGTTTAAACACACAAAGCAACGAATTATTTATTTTTCTAACACATCATATATAAAAATATATATGCAAACAAATTAACAAGCAGATAATATATTTTTGAGGAATCCAGTTGGATTCCTCCAACCTGTTTTCCCTGCATCCACAGATGTTAGCACATAAATAATACCCATTCTGCTTCGTGGCAGAATATCGTGGTATAGAAGGTCATCCACTAATCATAGCGTGGGGGCGTATAGGGTAATCATCCGCTATGGTACCGCGGGCATCCGCTAATGAGACTGCGGGAATCCAACCAATCAATCAACCCAATATATATATATATATAATAGCCTAAATAACTAATATATATAAAACAACCATAAAACATTCACACAAGCAACAGACAATTATTTTTAATGAAATAAAAATAATTCGAAAGGTGAGTGAGATTTACTCACCTTAATTCTTCCTTTGTTGAATATTCATTTAAATTCAGCATCACTCGGCTAACGAATTTTCTTGCATCATCTCGAATAAATTTACTACGATGATTTGATTTCCATCTAACAATTAAATGGATATTAATTTAACTATTTCAATGAATAGATAATTTATTTTAAGAAAAACTAACTACTTAAATGAATTATTCTATGAATTTCTAAATCGTATACCTTATCGTTGCAAACCATGGCGCTAGTTAGTACGACTACTAGCATCCTAAGCTGCAAATCAGCCCCTAAAATTTCGTATATCCCTCCTTGGCATTTTATCGAACACCACACGGACATTTCCTTTACATCCACTTAGTTCATCATCGCACCCATCAGACACTCAATCCCCACATAATTACCATAGTTGCATCCCAAAATAACATCCAAACTCCCCTTTTTCTCCACTTCGAACTCTCATTCGCCAACATAAAGATCGACTCCAGTAGCATCCAACCAACATCGCACCATTCAGTTCACAACCACCAACATCGGCTCTTCATTTTCACGTTCTTTGTCTTCCCCAAATCGCGACTTCCAGCTCCTCTAAAAATCATGACAAATCCCAAGTCCAACCGTAATTTGTGTGCGCCTTCAACGAGCTTTCGAGCTTTAGGAAATCACGCGACTTTGAGTCGCGATTTTAGATTTGATTTGAAATGGAACAGCGTCCGCTCGAAATCATTCGAGGAAGGAAAAAGAAATGGATAACAGGGTTCGATTTTTGGTTTATTAAGATGCGGTGTTTTCTACTTGACGCTTCCGATTTTTGATTTAAATTGGAAGGAGTTCGGCCATTAATTTCTAATTTTTACTGAAGCTTTCAATTTTCAATTTTTGCCAAGGGAATGAACACGAGGGTTGTAATTTTATAGAAGACGAGGGAGACAGGTTTGTTGGCTCGAGAAAGAATATAGGACGGTACCATAAAATCCTGTGTTTTTGCTTTGTTGCGAAGCTGGGGAGCAAGTAATACAGCTCGAGGAAGACAACAGATATGCTATTTTACAAATCATAGATAGATCTGTGATGTGAGGAATATAGGTCGGCTCATTTATTAAAATATTGACTTTGAGTTAATTGAGCTAATCTTTGTTTTTAAGGTAAAATATCTCCTGTTTCGAATCTCTATTTAAACGCAACAACGACGCCTACAAGTTATACCGTTATTCTGAACTTGACGGATCCGATTTTTGAATCTTAGTTCGAACGTATATACGAAATAATCATATCAAATTGATATGATATGATTTTAAACTCAAAACGAACAAATGCTTGAAAATAAATTATTATTTTAAATTCAAATAGAATTTATATTGACCGGCTGAATTGTTTTCGATTCATTTTTTTTTTTTACCTGTGAATTCAATTACTATCATTTCTTATTATGATATCTGATATATTCAATATTAATTCATATATCAATTATTAAATCGATAATTCAATATAAAGATTGATTATATTATCTGCTCATTATTTAAAATAATATTAAATATTCAAAATAAATCGACCAGAAAAATCTGGGTCGTTACATTCTTCCCCCCTTAAAATAATTTCGTCCTCGAAATTGCTAAGGTAGGGAAAAGGGTACAAATCTATTACTTTTCAACATCTCACTTATGTTGAAACTCAACTCCTCATATTTCAACAAATTAACTCCAACCAAACTTTTGGTCTTCACACATTTGATTCGAATGATCTACGATCAATCCATTTATATCCAATCTATATTCCATTAAACCTATTCAAATTGATTCACTTCAATCCCTTTAACTAGTTTAAGTTAAATTTCAATTCCAGAATTCAAATTCCCGGGTTTCTATTCCAAATCCTTTTGAAATCACCCAAAAATATACATATATTTATTTCCATCTCAAATTCAAAACATTTGAATATTCAAACCAATTTGTTTTCTTTCAACAAATTTCCATCAAAAACTTTTGCTAAGGTAGCAATTCATCACTTAGAAACTCGGAAATGAACACCGATGATGTTGCAATCATCATCAGAATTATTTCCCAGCCACTGAAGTGAGTTCAGTGCTTTATTATTTCAAAATTCATCTAAAATAATTTTCTTTCAAATCCTTCTAAACAAATCTATTTTAATATACTTTGAAAAATATTTTTCAACTTCCCAGGATTTTGAATTCTTAATTCTGGTTTGAATTTAACTTTAATTTATCTCATTTGTATATTTAATTCTTATACAAATTCTATTTTGGTTATATATAACCATTCTAAGTTTATAATCTCATTTGATTATAAAATCAACATCCAACACATCCATATAATAATAATTCTAGAAATTATTCTTTCTATATCAAAAATAGAAATTTTGGGTAAAATTATTTCATTTACCCATTTAAAAACAATATTGTGTCGTATTTTCTGTTCAAGTGTTTAGAAATCCCTATTGACTTCGTGGCGTCCCACGATTCGACCAGAATTCACAAACCACTCAACAGACTAGCCAACACAATATAAAACAACTTTTATATCAACTAACAAATACGCTCTCTCATATATATATACACTCAACTCATTCTAGGGCACTGCTGACCCTATCTCTAATGAGCACATCCCACAAAGCCTAGGTGTTCGCTCAACCTAAGCTCTGATACCAACTGTAACGCCCCGCAAATCCGAGCTATCTGAGTTGACTAAATACACCACACGTCCAACCCAAATAACACAGAATTACGAACCATTAATAGAAAGAAGTAAGAAGATGAGAAATAGAAAGAAAGAAATATTAGAATAGAAGAAAAACGAAGATCACAACTCACAGCGGAACGAATAAAATATATTATATAATATAACTTTTTGAAGTACAAATCAGTAACTTTATATACATACCATCATCAGAGTACAACAGTCATTTCTGGAACAGTTATAAACATCTGTTTCCAGATACAAACAAGGTCCACAGCGGAATATATGATAGCCTATAGCTAACCGGTGAAGCCTCCTGCTTCCAGCTCCTCCAAATGAATCTGTAAAATCCCGACTACTTGACTGCCCGTACAAATTTTGGGCACCCAAGAGTTTAGGGATAACAAAACAAAATAAACTCTGGGTCAGTCATGGGACTGGTGTGAGTAAACTCCAACCACTTGTTTAACTTTAAAAATCCTTTCAAAAGAAAAGATAATAGTAAGACCAGTCCACACATAAACACGGACGGTTTTTACCTTACTATAACCCAAAATACTTTGATATCAAATCCAATGATATTATAATAATGTTTAATCAAATAAATAACCAAATAGTAGAACGCTTGCATCTCACGCTCCACATATAATATAAAATCAAAAACCCCATGGCGCTTATTGGAGATTGGATTTCCAACGTGACAAGGTATGGAACCACCTTCCGCTAGTGTATCTCTAGAGAGGAATACACTGGGTTCAACAAGAACATCTTGTAACCCGGCCCACACATGACCGACCACTCATTTCGCTTGAGTGTATCGAATGTATATCACCAACGGTTGGACTCAAACCACCGTTTCCCGAATGGGCAGAATCGATAGATTTAGAAACAAAAGGAATTTCTCTAGATAGGTGATTATACACCCTAATGGGTGCGACCCACATAGCCATGCTGCCTGCCCGATTTTTTGTCCTTTCCCGGTTGTTGAGGCCTGAGGCTACGAATACTTACCATTCATTGATAGCACACTCACTTTGAATGCCACATTGTCAGATCCGTTAATCACTAGTTGAGTTTGCACAAATATTCTGGATGTTATGCTAAGGGAATAGATCCGTTGCAACCATATATATTCATACAGACCAACCCATTTGATCATTGGAAATACTCTGTCAGACATTCGTCCATATACGTTCGTTCTGGGATTGAACGAAACCGAAGGCACTATTTCCATTACTAGAAAAGCCCTTGCACTTTACTCCGTCTTCAATATATTCAGCATACTTGGTTCGCAACGCTTATGCCAATACGGAGTGGTTCTTCGGATAATAATCCAACCGGTCTCTCCATATTGACAACGATGGTCAAAACTTCGATAGTCTGTGATTTAACTATCGAATAAAAACAAGTGTTCAATCAACATATCAAACAACTCACTGGGCCCTTTAATTAATATTTCATTAATTAAATCTCTTCTCCATTTCCTTATCAATATTTGTTAACCAAATATTTTCAATAACCATATTGGCTCTTTACGCTATTTGGAAAACATTTCCCAATATCAACTTCTTTTATTTTCTATATATTAGAAAATATCTCTATTTGCAATTGGAAACAATTCCAATCACTTATCTCTATCCCGACTATTTTAATTATACTCAGGAAATATTTACTTTTATATTTCCAAAATTCCATCACTTGGGTTTAAAACGAATGCTGTGTAAAACATTGTTACAACAACCCAAAATATTTTATTCAACTAACTCTTTTTCAAACACTTCTCTTCGAGACTGGATCTTGCTATTTATCCGTTAAAAATGAAATCAATCAAGTTGGGGTAAAATTACCTCTCAGACCTTAACTGAAGACATCCTCAACTTCAAAACGGCAAAACCACTTACCTCGAATAAACACACTATATAATCCAATTATTCATTTTTAAAACATGTATAAAGTTCGCTTCCTATTTCTAATTTATAGATTTCCCTTTTTGTTTAAAATATTCGATTTTTGATTTCGTTTCCTTATCGAATTCTATATATATCGATATATAGATTTCTAATTGTCAAATTTCTTAAAAATATTCTAACTCCTTAAATTCCCGGAAAAAATTCGCCATAACCTCCCCTGTATCGGGAGCATCGGGAAATTTCAAATAGCTTCCCGGTATCTTCTCCAATCGAAAAGAAAAAGGAAAAACCAAGCGGCTTGCCGATACGGCGCATAAAATCTCATATATGAATTAAACATGTACCTTTTTGTCGAGCACATAAATTTAAATCTTCATATACTCCATCCCATATCTGTTTAACACCTGTTCACCTGTTTCCAATTCAATTCAACTCAATCCATTCGTTTGAATTCAAATTTTGGATCGTTTGAATTCAGTTTCGCTCAATTATTCTTTAATTAGCTATTTTACCTATTTCACTCCTTTGTTTGAACATAACACGTTCAAATAAAATGTTTAACTTGCTCACAACCAATTTGAATTTCCATTTCGATTCCAGTTTCCTTTTTGATTTCGAATATAAATTTTCAAATCGAATTCAAACCCCAATATCCCTTCGAAAACTCATTAACTAATTTCTATTCAATTTAGTTAATTCTATTCAATAAATCAAAATCTGGTTTCTGTTTCAAAAATCATATTCATTTACACAATTTGAATTCACATATATTTTACAACTCAACTCTGAAATTTTCTAAATAGAAACTTCGGATTTTTACCTGCTTAAAATCCTTTTATAACATTAGATAAACCGTTATGGTTTCAAAACGATTCTGGCGCTGCTTTTCTGAAAATTTGATTTTGATATAACTCAAAATCTATACGACGAAATCCAGATTTTTCTCCTTCATTAGAAAACTATTATCAAATCGGTCCTGACGTTTCTTGTTTCGAAGAATTCCGACTCCAATTGAGTTCTGTATACTCAATTGAAGTTCAAATCGCCAATTTACGAACTGCATCGCTGCGGCGAGTTCGTTTTAATTATATTTATATATATATACTTTTAAACTTCTTTAAAATGAATTCAACTCCATTTTTAACTCTATTCGAATTTCTAATATTCAAACTCTCTTTTTCCTTTATTTGAATTTCTTGATTCAAATTCCAATTTCTTTGAATTCTATTTTCAAATCCCAATTTCTTTGATATTCAAATTCAGTACTTGAATTTCTATTTCAAATCTTTATTCGAACTTCATATTCAATTCTATTTGAGTTATATATTCAAATTCTATTTCGATTATATTTGGAGTTTATATTCAATTCTTCTTTGAATTCTAAATTCAAATCCATATTCAATTCTCTTGAATTCGATATTTCAAATTTTCATTACAATTCTACCTTGCAATTCTATATTCAAATTCATTTATTCAAATTCTATTTGAATTGCTACATTCAGACCCCATATTTGAATTCTATTTGAAATTCAAATATTCAAACTCCCTTTAAATTCTATTTGAAATTCTAAATGTTTCAAATTCCACTTTCTCTTCTTTGAAATTCTCAATATTTCAAATTACATTTCTTTTATTTGAAATTCCATTTTTGAATTTCCTTTATTCCAATCCCATTCGAATTCCTTTGAATTCAAATCCTATTTCAATTCCCTTGAATTCAAATCCCATATTTAAATTCCTTTGAATTCAAGCTCTATATTTGAATCCCTTTTGAATTTCTATAGTCAAATTCTCTTTCAATTATATTTGAATTCAAATTTCATTGCAATCCTATTTTTGAAATTCTATTTTCAAAGTCTATTTCAAATTCTCTTTTGAAAATTCTGTCTTGAAATTCTATTTCAAATTCTATTTGGAAATTCTATTTCAAATTCTCTATATTCAAACACCATTTGAAAGTTCTATATTCAAATCCACTTTGGATTTTCTATTTGACTTCTAAATTCAAATTTCCATTTCCTTTTCTATTTGAATTCAACTTCTATATTTAAATTTCCTTTTGAATCATATTTTAAATCTCTATAGTTAACTTCATTGAATTCTATTTTCAAGTCTCTATAGTTAAATCCATTTGAATTTTCTTTATTCAATTTCTTTAAACAAGTCTCGACTTCGATTCCTTTTTGAAATCAATGTCTCTATTTTCCTTTTGAAGATAGATTTCCCATTCCAATTTCACACTTGTATTTCTATTTCTGAATTATCAAATGATAATTCTTTTCACTTCATTTATAACTTCGTTATAAAAGAACTATTTATAAACTTCGTTTGTGAAGAAACTACTTGTTTTATTTTCAAAACAAGTTTATATTTTATTTCCATTAAAAATTCAAATTCTATTTAAAAATAGAATTTTCCCCTTTTAAAATCTCAAATATCCTTTCACGATATTTTTAAATGCCATTACTTAAGCCCAGTGATGTTTAAACACACAAAGCAACGAATTATTTATTTTTCTAACACATCATATATAAAAATATATATGCAAACAAATTAACAAGCAGATAATATATTTTTGAGGAATCCAGTTGGATTCCTCCAACCTGTTTTCCCTGCATCCACAGATGTTAGCACATAAATAATACCCATTCTGCTTCGTGGCAGAATATCGTGGTATAGAAGGTCATCCACTAATCATAGCGTGGGGGCGTATAGGGTAATCATCCGCTATGGTACCGCGGGCATCCGCTAATGAGACTGCGGGAATCCAACCAATCAATCAACCCAATATATATATATAATAGCCTAAATAACTAATATATATAAAACAACCATAAAACATTCACACAAGCAACAGACAATTATTTTTAATGAAATAAAAATAATTCGAATGGTGAGTGAGATTTACTCACCTTAATTCTTCCTTTGTTGAATATTCATTTAAATTCAGCATCACTCGGCTAACGAATTTTCTTGCATCATCTCGAATAAATTTACTACGATGATTTGATTTCCATCTAACAATTAAATGGATATTAATTTAACTATTTCAATGAATAGATAATTTATTTTAAGAAAAACTAACTACTTAAATGAATTATTCTATGAATTTCTAAATCGTATACCTTATCGTTGCAAACCATGGCGCTAGTTAGTACGACTACTAGCATCCTAAGCTGCAAATCAGCCCCTAAAATTTCGTATATCCCTCCTTGGCATTTTATCGAACACCACACGGACATTTCCTTTACATCCACTTAGTTCATCATCGCACCCATCAGACACTCAATCCCCACATAATTACCATAGTTGCATCCCAAAATAACATCCAAACTCCCCTTTTTCTCCACTTCGAACTCTCATTCGCCAACATAAAGATCGACTCCAGTAGCATCCAACCAACATCGCACCATTCAGTTCACAACCACCAACATCGGCTCTTCATTTTCACGTTCTTTGTCTTCCCCAAATCGCGACTTCCAGCTCCTCTAAAAATCATGACAAATCCCAAGTCCAACCGTAATTTGTGTGCGCCTTCAACGAGCTTTCGAGCTTTAGGAAATCACGCGACTTTGAGTCGCGATTTTAGATTTGATTTGAAATGGAACAGCGTCCGCTCGAAATCATTCGAGGAAGGAAAAAGAAATGGATAACAGGGTTCGATTTTTGGTTTATTAAGATGCGGTGTTTTCTACTTGACGCTTCCGATTTTTGATTTAAATTGGAAGGAGTTCGGCCATTAATTTCTAATTTTTACTGAAGCTTTCAATTTTCAATTTTTGCCAAGGGAATGAACACGAGGGTTGTAATTTTATAGAAGACGAGGGAGACAGGTTTGTTGGCTCGAGAAAGAATATAGGACGGTACCATAAAATCCTGTGTTTTTGCTTTGTTGCGAAGCTAGGGAGCAAGTAATACAGCTCGAGGAAGACAACAGATATGCTATTTTACAAATCATAGATAGATCTGTGATGTGAGGAATATAGGTCGGCTCATTTATTAAAATATTGACTTTGAGTTAATTGAGCTAATCTTTGTTTTTAAGGTAAAATATCTCCTGTTCCGAATCTCTATTTAAACGCAACAACGACGCCTACAAGTTATACCGTTATTCTGAACTTGACGGATCCGATTTTTGAATCTTAGTTCGAACGTATATACGAAATAATCATATCAAATTGATATGATATGATTTTAAACTCAAAACGAACAAATGCTTGAAAATAAATTATTATTTTAAATTCAAATAGAATTTATATTGACCGGCTGAATTGTTTTCGATTCATTTTTTTTTTACCTGTGAATTCAATTACTATCATTTCTTATTATGATATCTGATATATTCAATATTAATTCATATATCAATTATTAAATCGATAATTCAATATAAAGATTGATTATATTATCTGCTCATTATTTAAAATAATATTAAATATTCAAAATAAATCGACCAGAAAAATCTGGGTCGTTACATTCTTCCCCCCTTAAAATAATTTCGTCCTCGAAATTGCTAAGGTAGGGAAAAGGGTACAAATCTATTACTTTTCAACATCTCACTTATGTTGAAACTCAACTCCTCATATTTCAACAAATTAACTCCAACCAAAACTTTTGGTCTTCACACATTTGATTCGAATGATCTACGATCAATCCATTTATATCCAATCTATATTCCATTAAACCTATTCAAATTGATTCACTTCAATCCCTTTAACTAGTTTAAGTTAAATTTCAATTCCAGAATTCAAATTCCCGGGTTTCTATTCCAAATCCTTTTGAAATCACCCAAAAATATACATATATTTATTTCCATCTCAAATTCAAAACATTTGAATATTCAAACCAATTTGTTTTCTTTCAACAAATTTCCATCAAAAACTTTTGCTAAGGTAGCAATTCATCACTTAGAAACTCGGAAATGAACACCGATGATGTTGCAATCATCATCAGAATTATTTCCCAGCCACTGAAGTGAGTTCAGTGCTTTATTATTTCAAAATTCATCTAAAATAATTTTCTTTCAAATCCTTCTAAACAAATCTATTTTAATATACTTTGAAAAATATTTTTCAACTTCCCAGGATTTTGAATTCTTAATTCTGGTTTGAATTTAACTTTAATTTATCTCATTTGTATATTTAATTCTTATACAAATTCTATTTTGGTTATATATAACCATTCTAAGTTTATAATCTCATTTGATTATAAAATCAACATCCAACACATCCATATAATAATAATTCTAGAAATTATTCTTTCTATATCAAAAATAGAAATTTTGGGTAAAATTATTTCATTTACCCATTTAAAAACAATATTGTGTCGTATTTTCTGTTCAAGTGTTTAGAAATCCCTATTGACTTCGTGGCGTCCCACGATTCGACCAGAATTCACAAACCACTCAACAGACTAGCCAACACAATATAAAACAACTTTTATATCAACTAACAAATACGCTCTCTCATATATATATACACTCAACTCATTCTAGGGCACTGCTGACCCTATCTCTAATGAGCACATCCCATAAAGCCTAGGTGTTCGCTCAACCTAAGCTCTGATACCAACTGTAACGCCCCGCAAATCCGAGCTATCTGAGTTGACTAAATACACCACACGTCCAACCCAAATAACACAGAATTACGAACCATTAATAGAAAGAAGTAAGAAGATGAGAAATAGAAAGAAAGAAATATTAGAATAGAAGTAAAACGAAGATCACAACTCACAGCGGAACGAATAAAATATATTATATAATATAACTTTTTGAAGTACAAATCAGTAACTTTATATACATACCATCATCAGAGTACAACAGTCATTTCTGGAACAGTTATAAACATCTGTTTCCAGATACAAACAAGGTCCACAGCGGAATATATGATAAACCGGTGAAGCCTCCTGCTTCCAGCTCCTCCAAATGAATCTGTAAAATCCCGACTACTTGACTGCCCGTACAAATTTTGGGCACCCAAGAGTTTAGGGATAACAAAACAAAATAAACTCTGGGTCAGTCATGGGACTGGTGTGAGTAAACTCCAACCACTTGTTTAACTTTAAAAATCCTTTCAAAAGAAAAGATAATAGTAAGACCAGTCCACACATAAACACGGACGGTTTTTACCTTACTATAACCCAAAATACTTTGATATCAAATCCAATGATATTATAATAATGTTTAATCAAATAAATAACCAAATAGTAGAACGCTTGCATCTCACGCTCCACATATAATATAAAATCAAAAACCCCATGGCGCTTATTGGAGATTGGATTTCCAACGTGACAAGGTATGGAACCACCTTCCGCTAGTGTATCTCTAGAGAGGAATACACTGGGTTCAACAAGAACATCTTGTAACCCGGCCCACACATGACCGACCACTCATTTCGCTTGAGTGTATCGAATGTATATCACCAACGGTTGGACTCAAACCACCGTTTCCCGAATGGGCAGAATCGATAGATTTAGAAACAAAAGGAATTTCTCTAGATAGGTGATTATACACCCTAATGGGTGCGACCCACATAGCCATGCTGCCTGCCCGATTTTTTGTCCTTTCCCGGTTGTTGAGGCCTGAGGCTACGAATACTTACCATTCATTGATAGCACACTCACTTTGAATGCCACATTGTCAGATCCGTTAATCACTAGTTGAGTTTGCACAAATATTCTGGATGTTATGCTAAGGGAATAGATCCGTTGCAACCATATATATTCATACAGACCAACCCATTTGATCATTGGAAATACTCTGTCAGACATTCGTCCATATACGTTCGTTCTGGGATTGAACGAAACCGAAGGCACTATTTCCATTACTAGAAAAGCCCTTGCACTTTACTCCGTCTTCAATATATTCAGCATACTTGGTTCGCAACGCTTATGCCAATACGGAGTGGTTCTTCGGATAATAATCCAACCGGTCTCTCCATATTGACAACGATGGTCAAAACTTCGATAGTCTGTGATTTAACTATCGAATAAAAACAAGTGTTCAATCAACATATCAAACAACTCACTGGGCCCTTTAATTAATATTTCATTAATTAAATCTCTTCTCCATTTCCTTATCAATATTTGTTAACCAAATATTTTCAATAACCATATTGGCTCTTTATGCTATTTGGAAAACATTTCCCAATATCAACTTCTTTTATTTTCTATATATTAGAAAATATCTCTATTTGCAATTGGAAACAATTCCAATCACTTATCTCTATCCCGACTATTTTAATTATACTCAGGAAATATTTACTTTTATATTTCCAAAATTCCATCACTTGGGTTTAAAACGAATGCTGTGTAAAACATTGTTACAACAACCCAAAATATTTTATTCAACTAACTCTTTTTCAAACACTTCTCTTCGAGACTGGATCTTGCTATTTATCCGTTAAAAATGAAATCAATCAAGTTGGGGTAAAATTACCTCTCAGACCTTAACTGAAGACATCCTCAACTTCAAAACGGCAAAACCACTTACCTCGAATAAACACACTATATAATCCAATTATTCATTTTTAAAACATGTATAAAGTTCGCTTCCTATTTCTAATTTATAGATTTCCCTTTTTGTTTAAAATATTCGATTTTTGATTTCGTTTCCTTATCGAATTCTATATATATCGATATATAGATTTCTAATTGTCAAATTTCTTAAAAATATTCTAACTCCTTAAATTCCCGGAAAAAATTCGCCATAACCTCCCCTGTATCGGGAGCATCGGGAAATTTCAAATAGCTTCCCGGTATCTTCTCCAATCGAAAAGAAAAAGGAAAAACCAAGCGGCTTGCCGATACGGCGCATAAAATCTCATATATGAATTAAACATGTACCTTTTTGTCGAGCACATAAATTTAAATCTTCATATACTCCATCCCATATCTGTTTAACACCTGTTCACCTGTTTCCAATTCAATTCAACTCAATCCATTCGTTTGAATTCAAATTTTGAATCGTTTGAATTCAGTTTCGCTCAATTATTCTTTAATTAGCTATTTTACCTATTTCACTCCTTTGTTTGAACATAACACGTTCAAATAAAATGTTTAACTTGCTCACAACCAATTTGAATTTCCATTTCAATTCCAGTTTCCTTTTTGATTTCGAATATAAATTTTCAAATCGAATTCAAACCCCAATATCCCTTCGAAAACTCATTAACTAATTTCTATTCAATTTAGTTAATTCTATTCAATAAATCAAAATCTGGTTTCTGTTTCAAAAATCATATTCATTTACACAATTTGAATTCGCATATATTTTACAACTCAACTCTGAAATTTTCTAAATAGAAACTTCGGATTTTTACCTGCTTAAAATCCTTTTATAACATTAGATAAACCGTTATGGTTTCAAAACGATTCTGGCGCTGCTTTTCTGAAAATTTGATTTTGATATAACTCAAAATCTATACGACGAAATCCAGATTTTTCTCCTTCATTAGAAAACTATTATCAAATCGGTCCTGACGTTTCTTGTTTCGAAGAATTCCGACTCCAATTGAGTTCTGTATACTCAATTGAAGTTCAAATCGCCAATTTACGAACTGCATCGCTGCGGCGAGTTCGTTTTAATTATATTTATATATATATACTTTTAAACTTCTTTAAAATGAATTCAACTCCATTTTTAACTCTATTCGAATTTCTAATATTCAAACTCTCTTTTTCCTTTATTTGAATTTCTTGATTCAAATTCCAATTTCTTTGAATTCTATTTTCAAATCCCAATTTCTTTGATATTCAAATTCAGTACTTGAATTTCTATTTCAAATCTTTATTCGAACTTCATATTCAATTCTATTTGAGTTATATATTCAAATTCTATTTCGATTATATTTGGAGTTTATATTCAATTCTTCTTTGAATTCTAAATTCAAATCCATATTCAATTCTCTTGAATTCGATATTTCAAATTTTCATTACAATTCTACCTTGCAATTCTATATTCAAATTCATTTATTCAAATTCTATTTGAATTGCTACATTCAGACCCCATATTTGAATTCTATTTGAAATTCAAATATTCAAACTCCCTTTAAATTCTATTTGAAATTCTAAATGTTTCAAATTCCACTTTCTCTTCTTTGAAATTCTCAATATTTCAAATTACATTTCTTTTATTTGAAATTCCATTTTTGAATTTCCTTTATTCCAATCCCATTCGAATTCCTTTGAATTCAAATCCTATTTCAATTCCCTTGAATTCAAATCCCATATTTAAATTCCTTTGAATTCAAGCTCTATATTTGAATCCCTTTTGAATTTCTATAGTCAAATTCTCTTTCAATTATATTTGAATTCAAATTTCATTGCAATCCTATTTTTGAAATTCTATTTTCAAAGTCTATTTCAAATTCTCTTTTGAAAATTCTGTCTTGAAATTCTATTTCAAATTCTATTTGGAAATTCTATTTCAAATTCTCTATATTCAAACACCATTTGAAAGTTCTATATTCAAATCCACTTTGGATTTTCTATTTGACTTCTAAATTCAAATTTCCATTTCCTTTTCTATTTGAATTCAACTTCTATATTTAAATTTCCTTTTGAATCATATTTTCAAATCTCTATAGTTAACTTCATTGAATTCTATTTTCAAGTCTCTATAGTTAAATCCATTTGAATTTTCTTTATTCAATTTCTTTAAACAAGTCTCGACTTCGATTCCTTTTTGAAATCAATGTCTCTATTTTCCTTTTGAAGATAGATTTCCCATTCCAATTTCACACTTGTATTTCTATTTCTGAATTATCAAATGATAATTCTTTTCACTTCATTTATAACTTCGTTATAAAAGAACTATTTATAAACTTCGTTTGTGAAGAAACTACTTGTTTTATTTTCAAAACAAGTTTATATTTTATTTCCATTAAAAATTCAAATTCTATTTAAAAATAGAATTTTCCCCTTTTAAAATCTCAAATATCCTTTCACGATATTTTTAAATGCCATTACTTAAGCCCAGTGATGTTTAAACACACAAAGCAACGAATTATTTATTTTTCTAACACATCATATATAAAAATATATATGCAAACAAATTAACAAGCAGATAATATATTTTTGAGGAATCCAGTTGGATTCCTCCAACCTGTTTTCCCTGCATCCACAGATGTTAGCACATAAATAATACCCATTCTGCTTCGTGGCAGAATATCGTGGTATAGAAGGTCATCCACTAATCATAGCGTGGGGGCGTATAGGGTAATCATCCGCTATGGTACCGCGGGCATCCGCTAATGAGACTGCGGGAATCCAACCAATCAATCAACCCAATATATATATATATATAATAGCCTAAATAACTAATATATATAAAACAACCATAAAACATTCACACAAGCAACAGACAATTATTTTTAATGAAATAAAAATAATTCGAAAGGTGAGTGAGATTTACTCACCTTAATTCTTCCTTTGTTGAATATCCATTTAAATTCAGCATCACTCGGCTAACGAATTTTCTTGCATCATCTCGAATAAATTTACTACAATGATTTGATTTCCATCTAACAATTAAATGGATATTAATTTAACTATTTCAATGAATAGATAATTTATTTTAAGAAAAACTAACTACTTAAATGAATTATTCTATGAATTTCTAAATCGTATACCTTATCGTTGCAAACCATGGCGCTAGTTAGTACGACTACTAGCATCCTAAGCTGCAAATCAGCCCCTAAAATTTCGTATATCCCTCCTTGGCATTTTATCGAACACCACACGGACATTTCCTTTACATCCACTTAGTTCATCATCGCACCCATCAGACACTCAATCCCCACATAATTACCATAGTTGCATCCCAAAATAACATCCAAACTCCCCTTTTTCTCCACTTCGAACTCTCATTCGCCAACATAAAGATCGACTCCAGTAGCATCCAACCAACATCGCACCATTCAGTTCACAACCACCAACATCGGCTCTTCATTTTCACGTTCTTTGTCTTCCCCAAATCGCGACTTCCAGCTCCTCTAAAAATCATGACAAATCCCAAGTCCAACCGTGATTTGTGTGCGCCTTCAACGAGCTTTCGAGCTTTAGGAAATCACGCGACTTTGAGTCGCGATTTTAGATTTGATTTGAAATGGAACAGCGTCCGCTCGAAATCATTCGAGGAAGGAAAAAGAAATGGATAACAGGGTTCGATTTTTGGTTTATTAAGATGCGGTGTTTTCTACTTGACGCTTCCGAATTTTGATTTAAATTGGAAGGAGTTCGGCCATTAATTTCTAATTTTTACTGAAGCTTTCAATTTTCAATTTTTGCCAAGGGAATGAACACGAGGGTTGTAATTTTATAGAAGACGAGGGAGACAGGTTTGTTGGCTCGAGAAAGAATATAGGACGGTACCATAAAATCCTGTGTTTTTGCTTTGTTGCGAAGCTAGGGAGCAAGTAATACAGCTCGAGGAAGACAACAGATATGCTATTTTACAAATCATAGATAGATCTGTGATGTGAGGAATATAGGTCAGCTCATTTATTAAAATATTGACTTTGAGTTAATTGAGCTAATCTTTGTTTTTAAGGTAAAATATCTCCTGTTTCGAATCTCTATTTAAACGCAACAACGACGCCTACAAGTTATACCGTTATTCTGAACTTGACGGATCCGATTTTTGAATCTTAGTTTGAACGTATATACGAAATAATCATATCAAATTGATATGATATGATTTTAAACTCAAAACGAACAAATGCTTGAAAATAAATTATTATTTTAAATTCAAATAGAATTTATATTGACCGGCTGAATTGTTTTCGATTCATTTTTTTTTTTTTTTACCCGTGAATTCAATTACTATCATTTCTTATTATGATATCTGATATATTCAATATTAATTCATATATCAATTATTAAATCGATAATTCAATATAAAGATTGATTATATTATCTGCTCATTATTTAAAATAATATTAAATATTCAAAATAAATCGACCAGAAAAATCTGGGTCGTTACACCAATTTTTTATAACGATGTTATACAAAGGATTTTAAGCGAATATGATAGCTTAAATGAAATATTTACTTAATATTTGAAATTAGAAAAGGAAATTGAGAAGTTTACAAATGGTTTGAAATGGCCGAGTGAGATTCATTCCTAGGTTTGGAATGTGATATTCTGAAGTTTGGAATGTTTAACAAAGTGAGATTTATTCGGAGGTTCGGAATGTGATATTCCGAAGTTAGGAATAGAAGGCGAGAGTATAAGTTAAGTAAAAGGTTTTGGAAAGGCCAACGAATATAAGTTGTCGTAAATGATTTACAAATGATTTTGTAAATAGAAGTTAATAATGTAGAATTATAATCAAAATATTTGTTGTCGATATTAATTTACAAATGGAATTTGCAAATGAAGTTAGAGTTTTGGAAAAATGAATTTGTAACAATTGTTAAAAATAATAAATTGAACTATTTGATTTATAAACTGAAGATCTTTAAAAAGATCATTATATGTTTTTAGACAACACATAAGTTGTCCGAATGATTTGGAAAAGGTATAATAAAGGAAAATGAAATGTATTAAAATGGAACCTATAATGTTTGTTACAGATGATAAGTTAAATTATTTTGATAAAAATAAATATTAAAGATAATAGAGAAGTAAAATAATAATTTACTTAGTAATGAATTAAGTAAACATTGTTGAGATTTAAATAAAGTTTTCAAAGGAAAACGTGGGCTTAATAAATTTCTATCTATTCTGAATATATGAATGTTGTTGACCAAGGTTTGAGAGGTAAATAAAATACCACAATATGAGAATGATATTAGTTTATAAACGAGAACAATTGTGGAAAACATAAATTATGATTTCCGTAAATGATATTATAAATTGTATTTGAAAAGTTTATAAGCGAATGGAATGATTTTTTTTGAATATTCCTATTTATAATAAGAGATAAAGATAACTCCAAATTATTGGAAGATTTTGAGAATAAATTAACAAGGCCAAGTAATGCCATGTACTGAATCAGTAAACTCATTTCATTCACATGATTATTTATTTGATAGTTAAATAACCGACTATCAAATCTGGCCAAATATGATTGTTGGTATGGAAAGACGGGGAACAAATTTATATTCGAAAACCATTCTTAACCAGCAAATACATGAAGATTGAAGATGGAGCATTTGAAGACCATTGATCTTTATAAACGAAAGAACTACTTGTTGAATTTCTCTAGTTTAGCGGCTGGAGATATTTTGACTTATGATTCTGCCGTGAGTGAAATCTGCAGAATGCAAGGACTACTCGCTACTGATCCTTGGGGTGATACCTATATAGGATGTGGTAAGAAGGTGCCTTTGGTTCATCCTGTTCCTCGATGACTTTTATGGACGAATGTCTAACAAAGTATTTCCTAAGGACCACGTAAATTAATTCCTTCAAACATACAATAGTTGGTGGCGGAGAGCGACGATTCTCTTAGCCTAACAACTAGAGTATTTTTGGGTGGACGCCAATTAGTGATATCCAGCAGATCTGACAATGTGGCATTCAAAGTAAATGGAGATGCACAATTCTGAAGGATGACCTTAACCTCTAGCCTCATCAACTAGGAATGGTAGAAAATCGGGTAGGTCACATGGCTAGGTGGGTCGCACCCACGCAAGGTATATCATTACCTAATCTGGAGAAATTAAATGCCTCCTATTGTCCCTCTTTATTTTTGTATGCTTTCGACGGTTGGCTGGTCCCCAACCGTGGTAATGATATATTCGGTACTCTGAAATAAAGTGAGGGGCCAGTCATGTTTGGCCAAGGTTGCAAGACATTCTTATTTAATCCCTAATGTATTCATCTCCGGAGGTACATTGTCGGTAGGTAGTCCCATACCTTGCCAGGAAAACCCATTCTCCAATAAGCGCTCGCAGTTTTGATTGTATACTATGTATGTAGAGTGTGAGATGCAAGCGTTCTGCTAGATTTATATTTACTTGATTTACATTATTATTATAATATCAGAAGATATATGATTTTAAAAACAATTTGGGTTATCGTAAGGTAAAAACCGTTCGTATTTATGTGTGTATTTGGTCTTACGATTATTCTTTCTTCAAAAAGGATTTAGCGTTAAAATCAAGTTGGATGTTACTATAAACTTGGTGTGTTTTTTTCTCACTCTGGTTCACCAGACTGATCTGTGAGTTTGTAATGATCGGGTTAGACCGGGTGGTGCAGGTTCAGGTTATCGGATGTAGAGTAGAGACGAGCTAGAAGTTTCTAGACGTATGATGTATAGTTATTCCGTTTTATGATTGTATATGAGGACAAATATAATAACTGTCTAGATGTGTTGATGTACTCTGATGATTGTAAGTATTTTCAAAGCTCTCAATAAAGATTTATTTCTATATTATATTTTGTTCTGCGGTGATGTGAGACTCTGTGTTATGTTGTGTTCTTCTTCTTCTACTATAATATTTCTTTCTTTCTTATCTCACCCTCTAGATTCTTTCGAATAACGATCTTGTGTTTTCGATGCTTGAATGTTCAACATGGTGTTTTTGTGTCGATTTTCAGGGTCGAAAATCCCTGTTCGTTACAGTGGTATCAGAGCTATTGGTTTAGTAACAACCTTGGCTCTGTGGCATAACTCGATAGAGATGGGGTTAGTAATACCCTAGATTGAGTTGAGTGTATATATATGAGAGTGTATCTGTAGATTTTATATACAAATGTTTTGTATTGTGTTGTTTGATTGGTTCAAGTATTGAGAAGCATTGAATTATAAATGGATACAATATTGTTTTGTAAAGAGGGTAAATGAAATAATTCTACCTAAAAGTATATTTTTATATAGAAAAGAAATAATTTCACCAATTTATTGAGATATCGACTTATTTGTTTGATTGATTAAATGAAATTCAAATTTGATTATGAATTAGAATGGTTTAATATAACCCGAAGAAATTTCACATAGAATTTGTAAACACTACTACAAAACAGGTCTGTTGCTTCGGTTATTTACCCCTTGTTGCTTCAGTTCTACAACCGAAGCAACTGCAGTAGACGCAACAGACCAAAAGGTTGTTGCTTCGGACAAGAAACCGAAGCAAATATGTTCTTTTGCTTCGGTTTTTTTTCCATTGTTGCTTCGGTTTTTTTTCCATTGTTGCTTCGGTTTAACAACAGAAGCAACTGAAGAAGGTGCAATAAAGGGAAGCCTGTAGCTTCGAATGGATAACCGAAGCAAAAAATATATTTATTGCTTCGGTTATCAACAACCGACGTGTAAAAGAGAAGGGCATATAATGGACTTCCTTGTTGCTTCGGTTGTAACCACAACCGAAGCAAAAGTCCTCTTTTGATAAAACCTGCTCCCCTACATATATCACTACATATATCACCAATATTATCAATATATTGAAACAAATAATTAATGATACAGTTGGAGTAATACAGAAATAAATGTAATAATTTCATTGATAATGTTAATGATCCACACATTTAATAGCAACAACATAAGAAATCTACAATTCATAGATAGTGTGTCATTAATCCGTAGATAGTGTGTCATTAATCCAAGACCAAATACAATAATTCGGTCATACTCCAAGAAAGAAACCACATACAATATAATCCAGTCTTACTAACTAAATTTCGACTTCAAAAACAAACCAATCGCTTCGTTGAATATCTGCTACGCAATATATATCTACCTGCAAAATTTCAAAAACAAACAAACTTTCAATAAACAGCAGTATTAATTACAAAGAAAGAAAATTTCAATAAACAAAGAATGGTTAAAATGGTTCTGGTTTTTACTGCGATCATTGCATCATTGCATTACTGCAGTATTTCAGGTTTTTACTACGATCGAAAACCGAAGCAATAAATCATTTTTTATACTGCAGTATTTCAGGTTTTTGATCGTATTTCTGGTTTTTACTGCTAAGGATGCAGCGGTGCAATAAACTCAAGTCTGTCTGCGCATTAACAAGTGTAACAGCAAGTGTAGGTCATGGAAATGCACAAAGAACATGGCAGGGAGGATAAGCAAAACAAGTGAGTGATCATGACATGCATAACAAAGGGTCAAAGGTAACAGTAAGGCCGAGGGGTACAAACGGTCACACAAAAATGCTCAAGTAAGTCTGTAAAGAAGGTAAATGCACACACAAGAGTTTCACGTGTGCAACAACTCAGTTTTAGACAATGTAACGAATCCATTTTCTAAAGAGACCGAAAACACAATGAATAAATCGATTTAATGGGAACAACTTTTTTTTCTCTTTCTAAATTTCCAGACTCTTAAGCTTGTTGGAAAGGATCGTTATTGGGGACAAGTCAAATTTAACAAAAAAAAAATGAATAAAACTGATGATATTACGATACTAAAATTTGTTCCAAGATTTGTCAATGGCTGCGTTTGGCCATGTATGATATTACATGAAACCTTTGTATGTTTAACATCCGACTGTAGTGCATAACGAACAAGGGTATGTGTTCAAAAGCAAGCACAGTAACTAGAGTATAAAAATCAGTGAACTACCAAAATAAAGATTAGCCAAATTCAATATTATATGCACTTTGATCTCCTATTGCAGCTCATACTTGGCTCATTGTCTTATTCAAATTCCTTCCAACTACTTTTTCTAAAATCCAGTTATGACAAAATGGCATAAAAAAAATTCGGTGAAATGACTAAAAGCAAAGCAAATGGAACGCAATACACGGCAGCAATCTTTAATACATACATGACTACAAGGGGAGCTTCCACCAAGTGGTAAACACAGTCTCATGTACTAATAGCCATTAGAAACATACATGTAACCCGTTAAAACGACTAAATTTCTAAGCTTAGTTCAAGTGTTTTCTGAATGGGCAAAACTGAGTATTCCAAGTATGGCACGAATTCTAGACATAAAGTTGTTCTCTTTTTTTTCCTTTTCACAATAGGGTAATATACTGTGTCCTTAAAGAAATGTGCATACTTAGGGTCACAGTCAATCCAAAATGACTGGAACAACAGCAAAACAAAACCCAACTCACAAACAAACCCCGGAATTACTAATTAGTAAGCAACAGGTTCCTACATGTGTATGTAATTACATGTATAACTAAACTATACAAGTGCATGAAACAAATCAGAATAATTCAAACAATATATTTCAACATCCAATGCAGGGGCAAGTTGCCTGTCAAAAAAAAAAACAAGGGTAATAGTTCATAAGAAATGAACTTAATTCATCAGTACAAGCATGCATACGGCAATATTTGGTTTTGGCAAGGCCAGTAAGCATGGTTATGACAGTAGGATATGGAAATGAACAGTCCAATAGAAAGGGTCATGGTCACGGTATAAACGACATAAATATAAATACAAAACCAAGTAGTGCAGGTCATATTCAAGGCAAGCAAGGGCAAGAACATGGCAGATTACCACTCTCAAAAAAATGCAAAGTCCTACAGGTATGGGCAAGGGGATAGTGGGACATAAACATCTGAGTGAGCTTATAGGAACCCACAGTAACCGAAGCAATAAATCTATTGCATTACGGCTATGAGCATTTTAATTGTGGTGATTGATAATGGTGTGAATATGTACAACATGCTTGTACTATTTAATATAAATATGCCTTCAACGGTAGTTCGTTTTTGCCCTTTGAACTAAAATACTTCAAATATATATGAATAACAACAAGGTTTGAATATGCCGCCCCCGTCTCTTTTCCTCTTCGTAACAGCCAACGCTGAGCTCTCTGTTGTCTCAACCGTCGGTTGCTATTTTAATGTCACATATTTTAAATCAACTTCTAGTCATGATTGTTTAAGGTTGACCTCACATTATTCGAGATCACCGTGACCCCGACCTCCTATTGGAGGAATCGAAGGGTTAGAAGGATAGAGAATTAGTGGAAAGCGAAAGAAATGAGAATGTACGATGCAAATCAAAGGTTTAGGTTTAGGGGTGCTGCACTATTTAGGGTGCTCTTGATTCTGCCTTCTACGTATATGTATGTTTGTTATAAATATGTATAGTTTCTAGGTTGACATATTCAATTCCTCGTAGCACTAATTTTGTAAATTATGTGAAAGAAAAAGTATCAGAGGAATCTATTATCGGTTTTGTACTATAAATTAAGTAACTTTATATCCATATCTTTCTCCTCCTGATTGCTGTAATTTTGTAAATTATATGGAAAAAAGTATCGGATGAATCTATTATCGGTTTTGTACTATATGAATTAAGCAGAACTATATATCCATATCTTTTTCCTGATTTGTTACCAAATTTGAACACGCTATAATTAGAATTGTAAAAAAAATTAGGAGTTTCTGTTGTTCAGCTTTTGATTCGAGTCCGTAAGTCATTCATTACATGTCGAAACGATTCTAAGTTAGGATGTGAATTAGAAAAGGATATATACAAAAATATGTTCCTTTCAAAGTGTCCAATGTTTTTTTTGTTTGAATCTTATATTATTGTTCTTCAGCTCGTAGGAAAAAAGGCTGAGAATAATGTTTGTTTCATTTTGTGTTCGTTCAAATATCTTATATAACATTCTAGGCCGGTATAAAGAGAGTTGAGAGGATAGAGTCAATCAGCAATATCAACATCAAGGAAAAGATTTCATATGTAAATGATTTTCCATAACTATATTTCACATTGACATTGGTTGAGTGATAAGACCCTTAAAATTTGGGTTGTCAATCCATATTTGATCATGGGAATCTATGTTTTTTTACAATAAAACTTATTTTGTCTCAAAACTTTGGCTACAACAACAAAAACCATATGGTTGTCATGTGCCAAGATTACATATTCTCAAATTTGCATGGTCACGTGGACCAAATTCATCTGGCCTCCCGATTTCAAGTTTTTACAAGTAGTATACGTGCGTCTCTCTGCAAAAATAAGTAGAGATGGTTGTGTATATATGTGCTTTTACCTTTATATGTATAAGTGTGACCACTTTACAACTACTTTAATTTATTTTTCTAATCTTTGATATATTTGGCTGGCAGATAGAGGAATGATTCATTTATATATGGTGAAAAAGATGCATGCGTTCTTGATAGAAGGAAGAAGACTGCGTAGGCACCGAAATTTAAGTCTATTTTTCACAGTTTCAGACTTTCAATCTATGTTGATAGGATTTATGTTTGTCTCGTTATTCGATGAATTCCTTGCAATAAGTTGTATATTCAGCAGATTGATTATGTCGAGCACCTAAAATGATGAATAATATGGATCCATATTTGTTTATGCATATTTAAAAATTGGTAATGTTAACGTATATATCCAATTCTATACACTGTTGAATGAGATGATTATTTCTGGAATAAAGATTTGTTTAAATTTCAAGTTTCAGTCGACCTTGATGTTTTGTTTAATTTCAGTAGTTAAATCTACTGAATGCATAATTTGAATTGGTTCAAGTTATACCTATAATGGACACACATTGATTTCATATGGAAGTGACCATGATGTTTCCTTTTAATACATCTATATAATGAATGGACTCACATTTATATCATATTTCATATGGGCACACGTTTATTTCAACATTCCAGTTGGTCATTTATTCTCTTCTTTGCGTTCGTTTTGTATCAGCAAGCTTCTCGAAAAGAGTCTAGGCAGGTATACATGGGACCAACATAACTTTGGTCCATGGATGAGAAGCCATCATGTATGAACTGAGCTCAATTAATTAATACTGACGGTGAATAGAGATCATGAATGATCGATGTCATGCACCATCATTATCATTTAACAAAACTTTGAGCCATGCTCGATAGATAAACTCATAAATGGGCATTTCCATATCTCGAATGGATTAAAAAGTTCCCGCGGCCATCTTCCCGTTGCTTTGATAACCACCACCCCTAAATGTCATAACTTAAATTAATTTTCTTTTAATTTTCTTTTAAATTTGCAGGGGAAAAAAATAATGTTGCTTGTACCATCAACAAAGTCTGAGTGCAACATTTGTGCTAAAATAGAAATGAATTTATTTTCAAATCAAGCTGAACATAAACAGTTGTGCTAAAATACTACTCATTTGTTATCGTCATTAGTTGTGCTAAAATACTATTCATATGAGGAACAACATGACACTGCGTGTAATGGTTTATCTATTCACATTTAGTACCATTGCTGCATTGCATATGTTTTGTTCTATTATAAAATTACTTCATATATAATATGATGGCAGGGACGCAAATCACTTCATATATATCACCACGTTCTATACAGCCAACACCACAAAAAACTGCGTTCATATTCTTTGAAATTACTAACTAAATTTATGTCTGCTCGAATGTAAATATATTATTTTAAAAAAAGGTTGAACACAATTTTACCTTGTGTTAACATCATGAATGATAGACAGCTTCTTAGCATTACTGAAACTACATCTCCTTGAAACTACATAAAGTAAACTGTTATTTCTCATATATAGAAATTCTTTTGCAAGTGAATCCTATTATTCAATCAAAACTGAAATAGTATTGACATTGGATTTCTCATTATTTTGTTTTGCATTTCCCATTGCAATCACACCATAACTTGCATATGAGTGGTTTTCAATAAAATACATTATACAATGAACAACATATAGTTTTATCTTTTTAAATAACTACATCCAGCTGCAGTTATGATGCAACTAAACTAAACACATGGTTTGATTAATATGATGAAACTAAAAGAGATGTGAATAAACTCACAATATTGTAGCATATACGACGACTACATCCAGTTATGCATGATATAAGTAGCTATATTATCTCGGATCTCGTCCATCTCTTTTTGACCGTACGAAACAGTTTGTAAAACGTCCTACAGTAAAGAGATTTTTTCAAAATAATTAGTCATACAATTATTTATATTGAATATGAAAGGAAAAAATAAAACTAAGAAAGTGGTACCTCATGAAAATCAATACTTTGATGTTGGTTTTTTATTATATCATGCATATACCTCATCACATAATATACACAATCTGTTGGTCCTAATTATTGGGGACACTAGCAATATTTCATAAAATTTAAGTTATAATGAATTTATATCCAAAACAACATACAAAAAAAAATTGTCACATAACAATTCACCTTAACGAATTTCCATTTCAAGATACTTCCTCGAGATGACTTGCCACCCATTGCTCTGTAAGTTTTGAAGGCCCTGAAAATGCAACAAATGACCCCATAATCTTAATTTAAAGAATGGTCATGCAACGTGCATATGAACACTACACAAATAATGTAACAAAATACATATCTAAACAAAAGGCAAACAAATAAAACATACACATTTACTTGTGGCTTGATCTCTAGACTGTATTCGGAGGGATCAAAAACATAAACCTCATTTTTTTCGATACGGAAAACAACCAGTAGGCAATGCTTCCTACAATATTAGTTTATAAAAAATAAAATCAACAACAAAATGGTAACTATTTACTAAAAGTCTAATATTCATACCCTTCATAGTATGGAGCTAAGAATAAGCACTTAGACTATGATACATGCCACGAGTTTGAGATATAACTATTTGTCGCATCTGGACATTTACGTACTTTGGAAAGCTTCCGAGGACACATAAACCCAATGTTCTT
Source organism: Allium sativum (assembly GCA_030737875.1). NCBI lineage: Eukaryota > Viridiplantae > Streptophyta > Magnoliopsida > Asparagales > Amaryllidaceae > Allium > Allium sativum. Next base: position 460,520,803 of record CM060913.1, on the reverse strand, counting down.
CACTTCGAGATTTTTGCACATATGATTTAACCATCTACACATTATTTAAACATGTAATCAACATTATTCTTATTCGTTCAGCAAAAAAAATATGTAAATACTCATATGATGCAAATCTGTAGCCATGATGCATTCAGCCATGCCATACTAAGAAATTGGATAATGTCATCCGTCTTTATATGAATTTCAAAGTCCTTGTCACACGTAAATAAATCCTTATTCACGTGAATTGCAATGATAACACCATCATCGGTTGGCATTTGAACTATCAAGTCGTGGAAATATTTACACTCATCCGTCAAATTTTTCAGGATATCTTCTCCCACGATTGCCTTATGCTTCACAAATTGATCGGACATTGTATTCATGACCATTTCGTTTTTATTCATGGCCGTGGCACCATTTTGTTTTACTTTGTTTGTGCTCGCTATAGGTGTAGCCTGCACATAAAGTTATAATGCATTCTCAAATGTTGCATTTTCTACCATTTCCTGCGTATCAAGAACTTATATAATGGCGAAAAAATTAGCCAATAAAAAAATCAGTTTGATAATGGAAAGGAGTTTATATAGTAAAAGACATCCTAGTTATAATATTCGTGCTCCCTAATAGTAGTACGGCCTGTTATTTACTGTTCTGCTAAAGCTTCACTTATATGATTAACATGCTTGTGTACAAAATCAAATCAATAATGATATATTAGATAAGCATAATAATGCACATGCACAAGAGATTTTATCGCATCATTTTCTCCTAAAAGCACAAGATTTTTAGGCCATTAAGAAAAACTACCAACCGCTTCGCCTATTGTGGTGTGATATTGAGTTGGAACTGGAAGTGAGACTCCTGCATGAATAGGCTCCACCGTGTCATTCCCAACCTTTACATGATCAGCCAAGAGTTGTTGATTGTGGCATCGATCGCCGGATCCTGAAGCAGGATGTACCCTACCACGACCCACTACGATACTTTTGAAGTCGAAATTCACAGCTAGATGACATTTTGTTGGTTCCTAAGGATGACAATAACAAAACAAATATTTTTCATTCACATATTAGATGCATAAAATGATATATATTTACAGAAGTGAATGTTTGAATTGAGGCATAATGATTGGCTTTTCCTCCAAGATCGACTGTTGTAAATTTCTCGGATAAATGAACTTTTTTTAGTAACCAAAGCTTAGATAAATGAACTTTTTCTCAGAGTGTTTCACCATGACCTTATCATCATGTTGTTTCTCATAGCATTCAGACTAGGGTAACCATCTTAATATTATCATTGTATGGTGCAGTAAGGGTTAAAATTCTAGTCTTTTTTTGTTTCATTTTTATTCAGGTTGAAATTTTTATTTCATTTCATAATTGCTCGGATAATTTTTTTTTATTTCATTTCATTTCATAACAAAACAATTTTTTTTATTATCTAGGGCTTACGACTTTATTCATATATAAAACTGCTAGGTCCACTTTTCTTCAATTAAAAGCTTCTTACCCTTATGCACTTGAGTTATTATGTTATGTATATTAATCTGGTTATTCACATACAACTAAACACATCTTAAAGGACCATTCTTACTACTCTAAAAGCCCTTTGAAATCCCAATCTCTTCCAGAAATTAATACCCTGGTATTGCAACATTTTGGTTCGAGTTTTCTTTGCATAGATGTGCTTAATTTACACTAGTGCAGTGGCTTGTTGTACATGCATATAAATATCATTTTATATTTACAAAATATGGCCCTTCTACTCAAAACATTTCTTGTAAATACCAAGTGATGTTGCGGCCTATTCATATAATTTACAAACTTAAAATAAAAGTGTATCCTCTACTCCTGGAACATTTCCTATATATACCAAGGTACTAAATTCCGGCCGGCACGTCGGATTTCCCGCCATCTCGATCCGGTTCCGGCGTGGACCGGACCGGAATTTGATCAGAAAACCGGATCCGGTTTTCCTTCATCCAAATTAAAAAGAAAAGCATAAAAACAGTCCAAAAAACATCTCATGAGTATATACTAGGAATCGCAGATAAATGAATGAGTTCTGGTGAGAGAATACATAAAATCGTTGACAAAAAACACAAAAATAGTTCAGAAAAGCATGGGATAGCATCTAGAATCGCAGCATCGGACAGGATCTGAAATAAAGAATTGAGGATTGGACTGTGGTTGTTCATTTTGGGATCGTGGAACCAGTATTTTTTTCTTTTTTGGCCTTCGTTGATTTTGAGATTTGAAATTTCCAGTGCATCAGAGAAGTGTGATGGCGAAGGTGATACTATTGTTAGTGGATCAGTTTCAAACTGTTAACATTGAACCGAAACTGTCCTTTGTAACATACCCTTTTCTTTTAGCATTTCAAAACTCTTACCTGTACCTTTATTTTTTTAATGAGCCGAAACTGACCCATCATCATTTATTATGCATGACATTTCTTGAAGGACTAATTATGATCATTCTTTAGTTAGAATATAAGAGTTAGTTAAAACTGATTATGATTTGACATAAGACGTACATAAAAACCGATTAATCTAATTACAATGTTTGATCTCTAATTCTTATATTTTAACCGATTATGATCATTTTTAACTAATTATGATCATTTTCTTTTAGAGTATGGTACCGGAATTAGCAAACCGGAATAATGCCGGAATTTTCGGAACGGGACCGGAATTTTAAAATTTTCATTTGAACGGAACAGAACCGGAAACCGGGGTTTCGAACCTTGATATATACAAGGATATGATTTTTATGCCAGTTTCATTTTTCACTGTTAAAAATAGTATTTATTCTTTATAAATGTTGGCATGGCTATATATAAGAACCATTATGTGTGTGTGTGTGTGTGTGTGCGTGTATGTTAACAGGTGCCTGTCTATTCAATAATATCATGCCAGCCAAATATGTATATATGTTATAACTTATAATGCTTTGCACCATGCAAACAACCTGATAATGTTTACTATTTGTCGTAATATTAAAACAAACAACACTGGTTTAAATCTCACCTTAATTTAAGTATCCTCCATAATCAATAAGCATGTTAAGTAAAACTTGTTAGCTCTTTACAATTTTTTGCTTGACATTGCAGCAAGGAAGTTGGACTTAAGTTACAGGTATACCAAAGTTTAATAATTTCAAGGTATAATTTTCTCTTGGAAAAAAAATGATCCAATTCAAAGTACAAATATACAGAAACTAAATAGGGTTATCTTTTTAATCCAAACTTCACCCGTAAGGTCAAGACTGTACTGTTCTTTTTATATAGAGTTTTTGTACATTATATCAAAACTTGTACTCTGTGCAACTTTAATTTGTATCCTATTTTTGCTCGAAAATTCATCAAAAAAACTGTGCATATGAACATGCTCGGAAATTGTTGGACATGATCTGAAATGAACATAGAATAAGTTAGAAGATGACAAGTTAAAATTTATTACCGACATATAATTTCCATGTCAAAATTTATTATCGACTGCATATGTTCTTATTGTAACAAGTTAGAAAATCATATACTTAGAGTAGAATAAGTATGCAGAACACTGATCAAAATTATATACAGTAACTTATTTTGACTTTGATATTTGAAATACCTGCAATTCTACAAAAGGATCTGTATCTAGAGTTTTGCTTGTAGATTGTAAGTTGTCCAACTGTACTGATTGACAACTACTATGAATACCAATTGAAGGTGTGTTGCCAACCCCAATATCATTTGGCACCTTTATACCCATCATTTTCAAAATATTAGTTACTTGTTGCTCAACCATTGTATTCATCCTAGTGTGACGACCCCATCCCCCGTACTGACGCTGGCAAGGGTTATCTTTGGAATATAACACAAAAACAGATAATAGCAGAACAGAAATAAATAAATACACCAGATAATGTACAAATAATACACTGAATAAACGTAATCATCAGAGTTACACAGTATACAGGATCATATTTAGTACAAATACAGTTCAGCTATACATAAATGTCTACCGCGGAAACAAACATAATATGTACAACAGGAGCTGAACAGCATAAAAAGAGATAAATGATAGAATCCATCTTCAGCTCCAGCTATCCAGAAAGAGCCTGCTAAACCTGAATACAAGGTTGCCCGTGTAGAAAAAGGGGCACCCGAGTTTGAAAGGTGAAACAAACTATGAGTCAGTCATGGGACTGGTATGAGAAATATACTCAACACATTTAAAATATGGCTAACAACAGGACCACGCCACTTTCGTGGAACAGGTTTACTCCATCGGATTGCCAGTGCTTTAAAACAAATAATTCTTTTAAACATCGCAATGCTTTTTATAAAAATGAAGCCATTATAAGACTCATTTCCCATCACACCATGCAACACAAACCGGAGGATAGAGTTTTTACCTTATAATGGCCAAAATATGCTTGATACGAATAAAACAAAAGCATTTGATATTATTACTAGTGTTTATATGTTTCAAAAGCAATTTCTTATCATAAGTATCAATCATAGACGACATTAATGCCCCATACCACTATGTCGCCATATATAGGTATACAATCAAAACCGCACAGTCACGTATTTGGAAATTGGATTTCCATCATGAACCAAGGCAAAAGATAGTCCTTACCGATTCGAGACTGTCTAGCCCGAGCCTCAGGACCCAGACTTAGGTGGGCCCTTGGATCGTCAGGGCCGGTCCACCGATGTGGATTAAAATTCCTGAACAATGCGTTTCCCCGCCCTATGGGGCGTAAATGAGCCAACGAATGACTCCATTGGACCCGGATCGTCCGATCTAACCGAGGCACCTCGCAATAGTAACAACCACATTAGTCAAACTCGTCAGGGTGTGTAAAACCACTGACGCCACTTCTAGCTAGAAAGAAACGCATGTCCCCCCTGAGGTCCTCTCCCATTTCTGGTTCATACCGGGGTGTGAGGCTCGCGAATTCACGTTATACACAAAGCTATGCCACACAGGCGGTGCTTTGATCATCAATCACAAGACTTTGCTTTTCAACAGAAGCCCTGATCACTGCATCTTAGCATGCCACACAGGCAATTCACACCGTGTAACTGATGGCTATCAATCACACAGAATAAATTCCAATGTCAGACACACCATCCATTTACAAGTCCGTTCTGGGTCTAAACGAAACCGGAGGCACTATATACCTCACAAACCCATCGATCTCCATGTACGTATGGACGATCACCACTCATTATCCATATTTTGGGATGCCTCCCAATCAGGACATCAGTTACCATCCAAACGAGGTGAAGATCTCCGGTCTTCGACCACCGTCTTCATCTTCGATTCCTTATCGTCGATTCAGTTATTCAGAATGGGATAGACCCGATCTTTCTGAGCAACTCGCGTATATAATAAACAAGTGCAACACAAACACACATACGCCATATTCCAGTTCATTAGTCACTAACCGTAAATCAGTAAGAGAACGATTTCCCAAATATTAACCCCGAAGGCCGAAACCAACATCAGATCAAAATCCAAGAAACCATTCAACTTAGCCAACCTTCAGTTAGTTTCTAAATTTCACTTCCATATCGTTTATAATATTTTATAACGATTTATCGCTATTTTTATTTATTTTAAAAATAGCCAATTTATTCAAACGACGCTTCGGCCATAACGCGGCCGTGGCGCTGTTTTTCTTCAGATTTGATTTACCCATATCTGAAAATCTAACCGTTGGATCTTCACAAAATTTATATCATTAGAAAGATCTTTTCAAAACGAATCCAACGGTTTCAGTTTCGGGAAAATCCGACGGTCGGATCTCCCGGTATAATCGTTTGAAGTTTCGATTTCAAAATACGAACTGCAGCGTCGTTATTCGATTTAATTTAATTATATTTATATATATATATATAATCGATTCTGGCGCTGTTTTTCTTCAGATTTGAATTAAACATTCTAGACAATCCAACCGTTGGATCTTTACAAAGTTGGTGTCGTTGGAAAGATATTTCCAATGCGAACCCAACGGTTTCGGTTTCGGGAAAATCCGATGGTCGGATCTCCCACACTAATCGTTTGAAATCACGGTTTCAAAGCACGAACTGCAGCTTCACTATTCGATATATTTTAGTTTTATATATATATATATATATATATACCGATTCTTCGATTTCAAAACTATATTCTTTTCATACATTTGATAAAAATGATATTTTTATCCAACCGACAATTATTCCAACACTTCACTATTTTCAACTATTCATGTATATAGTAAAAATGTGATTTTTATTGTAAAACAATTCATTTCAAAACACGATTATTTTATATAGTGCATATAGATGTTAAAATAGGATTTTTATTATAAAACAATTTATTTCAAAACACGAATATCGTTCAACACATGAATTTCTATTCAACGAATGAATTTCTATTCAACACATGAACGGTTTTCTATAGTTTGTATATATATAGTAAAAATGTGATTTTTATTGCAAAACAATTTATTTCAAAACATTACTATTTTATATAGTTCATATAGATGTTAAAAATATGATTTTTATTATAAAACAATTTGTTTTAAAACGCAAATACCATTCAACACATGAATATGATTCAACGAATGAATTTCTATTCAACACATGAACTGTTTTCTATAGTTTGTATATATATAGTAAAAATGTGATTTTTATTGCAAAACCATTTATTTCAAAACATTACTATTTTATATAGTTCATATAGATGTTAAAAATATGATTTTTATTATAAAACAATTTGTTTTAAAACGCGAATACCATTCAACACATGAATATGATTCAACGAATGAATTTCTATTCAACACATGAAGGTTTTCTATTCAACACACGAATATAGTTTCAACACAGGAAAATAATTCTAACACATGAATATTATTCAAAATTTCGGCAGCATAACGGTAGGGTAGTTAAAACCGGGGCCGTCCCTAGTACGGCTCCTCGCTCTACCTTAAAGCCTCGCAGCTTTTGACAATGGGGAATCATGCATCTTGTTCGCACGCAGGCGGCATGTATATTTTTTTCATTTCCACAAACTAATCCTATGTGGTTTCAACCAAATAAATCTCAACCACCAACGGGTATTTTTCAACCAAAATCAATCAATTTCAACCACAAACAATTCTAATCAACCATTCGTAATCAACCAATTTTCACACCAATCACAACCAATAAATATCGTCCATGGTTTGTGGATGAGGGGCGTATATATTTATATATATATTTATATAAGCATTTCACTTCTATTTCAACACATATATATTTTTTACAACGCATATATAACTTATACATCGAACGTACAACTTATACAACGCTTATACAAGAGGTGTACAACGCTTATATAACTCATACATCGACTATATAATTTATACATCGTCGTTTTCCATATCGTTTATAATTTAGAAATCTCACATTGGGTTCCACTCCACCAAAAATAGCAGAAGGCTCAGAAAAATATGCGGTCTCTTCTAGAATGTAGAAGACGTCCACACGAGTCCATTGTCTCTTGTTTCACTGAATTTCGTCAACATAGCAAAAAGATATGTAATTTCAAACATCGAACAATTTAAAAATGTAATTAATTAAATTTATAGCGCTTAAAAACGCTACCTTTTTCCCTGTTAAAATTCAACAGCCGATGTCGATTCCCTCCCTTCAAAACTAGGGTTCTGCTTTTCATCGCCAGAGGACCACCGTACTCCGATCAACTCCCTCCACATGCGGCGCCATCGAGCCACCTCCCAACACCCTGAGGCGCGACGAACTCGTACCCACCGATAGCCCAGAAACCCGCCTCGAAGCGAACGACTTCGAGCCCAAAAATCGAGCCTATTCCTCTATGATAACTCTCCATATGGGTATGGATCTGACGAGAAAGGAAAGCTCTTCCATTTCGTTCAAGAAGAATCGGATTTAATTGAGTGGATTGAGAGATTTTTTCGTTTGAATTTCTGAGCGATTATGGCCATTAATTTCAATTCATGGCGGCTGCTGTAATGATAAGGGTTAGGGTTTTTCTAGGGTTTTATAATATAATTTAATATTATTTGATTTCAAAAATACTTGCTTTTCAATATGAACTTCAAATCGAACCCAACGAGTGTCGCCCCTAGCTAAATACCCCTACTCCGAACACAATGGGATATGCATCGTAACCCAATTCGATTGTTTCGATAGGTTTTCATTCAAACTAAAATATAAATCAGTATATATTCAATTTGAATGTACATTTCAATTTGCCGGGGCCACATACTGATTCGAGAAATTCCAGAAAAATAAATCTAGCTATGTTTTGACGATACGGTCCCAACAAAACTAGTTTCGTCGAATTTCGAGATCGTTTGAAAAATGGCCATATTCTGGTCGATCCAATTTAACTTTAATTTACCAAAACACATTTTCCTTTGCCACGCTCACATACTAGCTTCAAAAATTATGAAATTTGAAACCTAGCAATAACTTCACATCCCGAATCCAAAAAAAGTGGTTTTGTCGAATTCCGAGGTCGTTTGCAAAATTTCTATTTTCACGGGCGATATAATTTCTGTAGCGGCCTTTCTGAAAATTCACTTGGCCATAACTTTTGACTCCCGCTACGAAACTTCAATTTTTCAGATTCGTTGGAAAGATATTCGCTAACATATTTAAATATTTTTGGTTTCACTCAAATCCGTTTTGTTTTGCACCCGGTACAGTCAGTCAAAGTGTGAAGACCCGCAACCTCCCCGTAAAGGAAAGCGGCGGATAGTTCGAGAACAAACCACAACAGGACGCATATAAAAGAACATTTCATTGTTTATAACAACAATGCATCAGATTACAAGAATATACAGAGTATAAATGAATATTACACAGAAATATCAGAGATTTAAATTACATTTAAATACATCGCAGCGGAAAATAATACAATACACAACTAGAAGTAGATATTCGGATACAAAGCTTTCCGGATATCGTTCCAGCTGTAAACCAGGATCCTGTGAATATAAATCTGCAAAACCCAAAACTACTAGCTGCCCGTGTCAAAATAAGGGCACCCAGAGTTTAGGTTAAAACAATAAACTCCAGGTCAGTCATGGGACTGGTGTGAGAACTAAAACAGTTAATCTTTATTTTTAAAGTTTGGTAAATCAAGGGACCACGCCGTATAACACGGAACGGGTTTCCTCCCAAGAATACCAGTGCATAAAACAAACAGCGCAATGCTAAATAAAGAAAAATGAAGCTGTTATAAGACCCAGGTCCTATCACACAATGCAACGCAAGCCGGGGGATAGGGTTTTTACCTTATAACAGCCAAAGAATGCTTGATACGTTTAAAACAAATCATTTGATACTATTATAAGTGCATAGTGTATAAAACAACTTCAAATCATAAGTATCAATCATAGGCGGCATGAATGCCCCATACCACTATGTCGCCATATATAGGTTATACAATCAAAATCGCAAAGTCACGTATTTGGAAATTGGATTTCCATCTATGAACCGAGGCAAAAGATAGTCCTCAACCGATTCGAGACGCTCTAGCCCGCCCCTCAGGACCCAGACTCAGGTGGGCCCTTGGATCCTCAGGGCCGGTCCACCGATGTGGATTAAAATGCCTGAACATGCGTCTCCCCACCCTATGGGGTGTAAGTCTGGTCCGTCAGCCGACCAGAATGCATTCGGCCGAAACCGATATAACCGAGGCGCCTCGCAACAGCAACAACCACATAAGTCAAACTCGTCAGGGCGTGTAAAACCACTGACGCCACTTCTAGCTAGAAAGAAACGCATGCCCTCCCTGACGTCCGTCTCCCGTTTTTGGTTCATACCTGGTGTGAAACACGCGAGGTAAACGTTACACAAAGCTACGCCACAAAGGCCGTGCTTTGATCATCACCACAAGACTTGGCTTTTCAACAGAAGCCTCGATCAATTGCCACTTAGGCATGCCACACAGGCAATTCACTCCATACGTTTGATATCCATCAATATATAACCCCTGAGCTCGTACGTCTCAGAGAAGGGCGTTAAGCAAGAGAATAAATTCTCCGCCGCCAAACAGGTATATATTTAATAGAGATCAATCACACAGACTAAAATCCAGTGTCAGACACACAGTCCATTCACAAGTCCGTTCTGGGTCTGAACGAAACCGGAGGCACCTAGTACCCCGCATATCCATCGATCTCCAAGTACGTCTGGACGATCACCAACTGTTTCCATCTTCTTGGGTGTACAGCCCAATCAAGATCATCAGTTATCACCCAAACGACGTGAAGACCTCCGGTCTTCGACCATCGTCTTCATCTTCGACTTATCGTCGTATCGATTATTCAGAATGGGATAAACCCGGACTTCCCGAATAACTCGCGTATATTTTATAAAAGTGTTACACAAACACAACATACGCCTCATTCCAATTCATTAGTCACTAACCGTAAATTAATCAAGAGAATAATTCCCCAAATATTAACCCCGAAGGCCGAAACCAACATCAGATCAATATCCAGAAAACCCTTCTGCTTGGCTAACCGACAGTTAGTTTCTAAATTTCACGTTCAAATCTAATTAAAGATTTAACTATCGCCTGGAGCAAAACTGGTGATACTCCATTCTCGATCTTTTCAATCTAATTAAAGATTCATTAAAACTCCACTTAGTTTTAATCTGTGACTGGGTTAAAGAATCAGTGTCATTTAAAACACGGTTCACGATAAACCCAAAGTCACATCCCATTAATTATCGGGTTAAAGAACAAGTGTTATTTAAAACACTGTTCACGATAAACCCAAAAATCAATATCCATTCAATTCCAATTAAATATTATTTAATTGGTGCACTTCATTAAATCTAAATCAAAAGATTTAATCTTTTCTCAACTGGGTTCAAGAACAGTGTTAGTGAAGACACCATTCACGACAAACCCAAATCACATTCATTAATTATCGGGTTAAAGAACAAGTGTTATTTAAAACACTGTTCACGATAAACCCAAAAATCAATATCAATTCAATTCCAATTAAATATTATTTAATTGGTACACTTCATTAAATCTAAATAAAAAGATTTAATCTTTTCTCAACTGGGTTCAAGAACAGTGTTAGTAAAGACACCATTCACGACAAACCCAAATCACCTTCGATATTCAATACAAGGCTCTGAATAGAAAATATATCGGCTTATATTCAATATCGAATTCTACGACTAACAAATGTCGTATTGGAAATAACGATATAAATATATATCTTTCAAATTTCCATAACAACACCTGTATAATCACGAATTCCAACATCGAAATATTCCGAAGACAATTTCGATTCAAATCCACTCCAATGCAATCATTGGAAATTTTGGTTATTTTTAAAACCCTTTTTAAATTCAATTTATTTATTTAAAAATAAATAGAATTATATTTCTAGTTCAAAACTAGTTCATTTCGATAAAAATCCATTTTTATCTTTTCAAATATGGAGTTTTTCATCCCAATTCTTTCTAAATCATTTCTTATGATTTTACACAAATTATTGCTATTTTTAATAATTTTATCAAGGCCCGTACAGTCGATTTCCATCAACGGCCATCGAACTGCACTTACAACGACCTTTTTCGAATTTGATTTGGACATAATTCCAAATCCAACCGTTAGATTTCAAATTTCTAATATTCGTTAGAAAGCTCTTTTCGATACGAACCCAACGGTTCCGGTTTTAGGAGAATCCGACGGTCGGATCTCCCGTAATGTCCGTTTGAAATAAATGGTCGAAATTCGCGAACTGCCGCGGCGCGGCGCGTTCTATTCAGGCCATTATATTATATATAATATATATAATATATATTTCGTCGATTTCTATTTAAAACGAATTATATAAATAGTTTTAAAATCGTTTCAAAAGCTATTTCAACTTTCTTTTCAATTCAAATCAAAATTGAATTCTTCTTTATAAATTCGTTTTAAAATTCATTTCTATTCAATTCAAATTTCAATTCAATTTGAATTCATTTCAATTCGGTTTCAATTCAATTCATTTCGAAATCGTTTTCAATTCAATTCATTTCGAAATCGTTTTTCAATTCAATTCATTTCGAAATCGTTTTTAATTCAATTCATTTCGAAATCGTTTTCAATTCAATTCATTTCGAAATCGTTTTCAATTCAATTCATTTCGAAATCGTTTTCAATTCAATTCATTTCGAAATCGTTTTCAATTCAATTCATTTCGAAATCGTTTTCAATTCAATTCATTTCGAAATCGTTTTCAATTCAATTCATTTCGAAATCGTTTTCAATTCAATTCATTTCGAAATCGTTTTCAATTCAATTCATTTCGAAATCGTTTTCAAATCGATATAAATATCGTTCACGTCAAAATGGCGTCAAACTAATCAACACGGCTTCATAAATTTCTATTTTCAAATATTCTATTTCAAATATTTCTATTTCAAATATTTTCACTTCAAATATTTCTTTTTCGAAACTGGAATGAGGCCCAATCAATTACCATATAAAGTTAATTATATGGATTTTCATACAACACATGCATATAATAGCAACGATAAATAATCAACCATCAACCAAAGTGCACTACACTGTATAAGCATCAAATATAGATATCTAACGCTTATAACAGCCTGTCAATCAATCGATCGACATATTTACTCAATCAGGATGAGTGAACTTCAAATTTCATCCCAACACCCGTGTGGGGTTTCAAACAATCAAACACATATTTTATTTGTGCAGTTAGGCGATGTGTAAAATTTATCGACCCAATCAACGTCCTTCAAATAGGTGTACATAAACAAACCGTCAGGTTTGTAAATGAATATTTATTTATTCACATTCACGTTAAAAATTATATTTTTAACGATAAAACATTTTATTTTAACATATGAATTTCTATTCAGTTCATTCTTTAAATAAAATGCTATTTTTATTTTTCTAACTTATTTTAGAAAATTTCGGCGGCATAACGGCACGATACTAGAAACGGGACAAGGCCTAGCCTTATCCCCGGACTAGTGAAGGCCCACGCCATTCACACATCAATCTTAATCAATTTCCAATTCAACCAATCAATCAAATCCCAATCAAATAATCTAACCAACTACACAACCAAACAAACAAGTCCATGGTATGTGGACGGGTGTCGGGTGCTTCTAATAAGCACCGTCTGCATCCTAGTATATATATATAACTAGAAAAATAGAATTTGAGTGAGAAGTTCTCACATATAGCTATCCTAGCTCCACGGCTCTTCATTTGCAGAAGTCTTCGTCGTTTCGCCTTTTTGTCACCTTCGTTGCCCAAGGCCACTATATATATAAAAATCGAATTTTTACTTCGCCATTCAATATATAAAAATCGAATTTTTATTTCAAAGTTCAATATATAAAAATCATATTTTTAACTCGAAGTTCAATATATAAAAATCACATTTTTAACTCGAAGTTCAATATATAAAAATCACATTTTTAACTCGAAGTTCAATATATAAAAATCACATTTTTAACTCGAAGTTCAATATATAAAAATCACATTTTTAACTCGAAGTTCAATATATAAAAATCACATTTTTAACAAAATCACATTTTTAACTCGAAGTTCAATATATAAAAATCACATTTTTAACTCGAAGTTCAATATATAAAAATCACATTTTTAACTCGAAGTTCAATATATAAAAATCACATTTTTATTTCTTTAAAAATAGGATCTTTATTTTATTTCTAAAGTTCTAATCTTTTTCTATTTAAAGTTTAAAATAAAATCAGTTTAAACTCTTTCGAAAATCAGTTTTTAACATCCTATGAAAAAAATCAGTTTTACTTCCTAAAAAAAAAAGAAACAGTTTAAACCTTTTTATAAAAACAGTTTCAATCTTAAAAAAAACAGTTTTCAGTTTCTTTTTAAAAAAAACAGTTTTTAAAATCTTTTATAAAAATCTGTTTTTAAAATCTTTTTAAATCAGTTTTTATAACTAAAAAAAAAAATCAGGTTTTTTAAAATTCTTTTAAAAGAAATCAGTTTTTACTTCTTTTTTATAAATCAGTTTTTAAAATGCTTTTAAAAACAGTTTAAAAAAATGCTTATAAAATCAGTTTTACATTTCTTTTTCTAAAATCAGTTTTAAAATCAACTATTTATATAAAAAAAAAAATATAAATAAATTAAAAACTTACAGGAGAGGGTGCAGTCAGGCCGGCGGCAGCGGTGGCTCCTCCACCCTGAGGCGCGGCGCGTTGACTTCGACGTAGGGGGGGGTGCGGTGCTCGAAAGGGTCTGGTGGCGTCGGGTTTTAGGGCGTGGGCTCGTGGGTACGGTCGCGAGAGGGAGTTGGAGGCGAGGAGGTGGCAGACATCGACGGAGGAGGGTGCGCCTTGCTCCGGTGGCGGCGAAGAGGGCCTCCGACGAGGCGGCTCGATTAGAATTAGGGTTTTTTTTCTTTTTTTCTTTTTCTGGTTTTAAGAATAACTGATTTCGGGGGGGGGCCTGGGTAGTTAAGGGGTTTTTTTTTTTATTTAATTTTTAGTTCTGTTTTTCTTTTAAAAAGAGAATTTTCATTTAAACTCCAAATCAAACCGAACCAGTGTCGCCCCTAGCTAACTACCCCCATCCCGGACACAATGGAATAGGTTTCGTAAGCCATTTCGACTGTTACAGTCAGTTTCCGTAAAATTTAAAATATAAATCTTTATATTGAATTTTAAACGTACATTTCAAATTACCGGGGCCACATACTAACTCTAAAAATTCTCGAAAAATATTTTCTAGCTTCGTATTGACGATACGGTCCTAACAAAACTAGTTTCGTCGAATTATGAGACCGTTTGAAAAATGGCCAATTTCCAGTCGATTAAAATCAACTGAAACTGGTCAAACGTGTTTTCCTCTGCCACGCTCACCTATTGATTCGAAAAATTATGAAATTTGAAACCTAGCAATAACTCGACACTGCGGATCCAACAAAACTGGTTTCGTCGAAATCCGAGGTCATTTGCAAAATGTCCATTTTTAAGGGCCTGAATTCCATAGCGACTATTCAGAATTTTCAACTGGACATATCTTTTGATTCCCGATATGAAATCTTGATTTCCCGGATTCGTTGGAAAGATATTATCAATTAGATCCTAATATTTTTGGTTTCACTAAAATCCGGATTGTTTTGCACCCGGTACATTCAATTGAAGTTCGAAATCGAATTATCGAACTACCGCGCCATTTTCAATTCTATTTATAATAATAAATAAAATTATATATATTCTAACGACGACATATATAATATATACGTCGAATTATATTCAAATTAAATTTCTCGCCGATATTATTTAAAATAATCCATTTTAAATAATCAAAATTCGCTAAAATTGCCAAAACAAAAATTTCAAACTGGCTCGCATTTTACGGGTTGTTACAATCTCCCCCACTTAAAACTTTTCGTCCCCGAAAAGGAACAAAGTCGAAAGTGGTTTGATTATTCAACACTATATTCGATCTGGCTTCCATTCTCCAACTCTTTAGTTTCTGAGAATTTTCAAAATCTCAAAAATTTGGCTAACACCCTAAATTTTTGAAAAATTTCGCCATAACCTCCCCTGCACCGGGAGCATCGGGGAATTTCAAATAGCTTTCCCGGTCCTTCAGATCTCAAAAAGAAAAAGAAAGAGCCAAGCGGCTAGCCAATAGGCTCATAAAATCATCATCACCCAAACAAAACAGTAAATTATGTAGTAAACATGTACCTATTTGTCGGGCAAACAAATTTTATTCTTTGGCTCTAGCCTCCTTGCTATGACCTGTTCAATGATATACATGTATATGCAAGCAAACGCAACCATTTTTCGATATAATTCAATATTTGGTTCTGTTAGGCTAAATGGCTAAAAATTAGCAAACAATTTAAACAAACAACACAAACATCAATCAATTAGTGAATTTAACGTTTCAAATTCATAATTTTGATACATATACAAAAAATCGTGTTTTGGTGCCAAATCACAACAATAGATCCTATATAGTTTTTGGTTCTCACACCAGCCAATAGGAAATATATAGATATCACACCTTCGAAACATGAATACCAATTCTGATGATGTTCGAACTATCATCAGAATCATCTTCGGGCGACTAGAGCGTGAATCTATATCCATCTAATATATTAAAACTTCGAATAGACGCTAGCTAGGCGCATACGCAAAATCTTTATATATTGGACTGTCCTAATCAATATAAATAAATAATCAAATACGATTAAGTGATTTAGATTTTCAAAACAAAAATTTGTTTTCATTTTTTTAAAAATATACTCTTCATACTCGTTCTAGGATACTACTGATCCCATCTCTAACGAGTCATTCTAATTGGATATTACTAATCCAATATCTGATGAATTCTTTCGTACGGTTCTAATGTGTCTTGTTCTCTGAGCTTTGTAAACCAAAGCTCTGATACCAACTGTGAAGACCCGCAACCTCCCCGTAAAGGAAAGCGGCGGATAGTTCGAGAACAAACCACAACAGGACGCATATAAAAGAACATTTCATTGTTTATAACAACAATGCATCAGATTACAAGAATATACAGAGTATAAATGAATATTACACAGAAATATCAGAGATTTAAATTACATTTAAATACATCGCAGCGGAAAATAATACAATACACAACTAGAAGTAGATATTCGGATACAAAGCTTTCCGGATATCGTTCCAGCTGTAAACCAGGATCCTGTGAATATAAATCTGCAAAACCCAAAACTACTAGCTGCCCGTGTCAAAATAAGGGCACCCAGAGTTTAGGTTAAAACAATAAACTCCAGGTCAGTCATGGGACTGGTGTGAGAACTAAAACAGTTAATCTTTATTTTTAAAGTTTGGTAAATCAAGGGACCACGCCGTATAACACGGAACGGGTTTCCTCCCAAGAATACCAGTGCATAAAACAAACAGCGCAATGCTAAATAAAGAAAAATGAAGCTGTTATAAGACCCAGGTCCTATCACACAATGCAACGCAAGCCGGGGGATAGGGTTTTTACCTTATAACAGCCAAAGAATGCTTGATACGTTTAAAACAAATCATTTGATACTATTATAAGTGCATAGTGTATAAAACAACTTCAAATCATAAGTATCAATCATAGGCGGCATGAATGCCCCATACCACTATGTCGCCATATATAGGTTATACAATCAAAATCGCAAAGTCACGTATTTGGAAATTGGATTTCCATCTATGAACCGAGGCAAAAGATAGTCCTCAACCGATTCGAGACGCTCTAGCCCGCCCCTCAGGACCCAGACTCAGGTGGGCCCTTGGATCCTCAGGGCCGGTCCACCGATGTGGATTAAAATGCCTGAACATGCGTCTCCCCACCCTATGGGGTGTAAGTCTGGTCCGTCAGCCGACCAGAATGCATTCGGCCGAAACCGATATAACCGAGGCGCCTCGCAACAGCAACAACCACATAAGTCAAACTCGTCAGGGCGTGTAAAACCACTGACGCCACTTCTAGCTAGAAAGAAACGCATGCCCTCCCTGACGTCCGTCTCCCGTTTTTGGTTCATACCTGGTGTGAAACACGCGAGGTAAACGTTACACAAAGCTACGCCACAAAGGCCGTGCTTTGATCATCACCACAAGACTTGGCTTTTCAACAGAAGCCTCGATCAATTGCCACTTAGGCATGCCACACAGGCAATTCACTCCATACGTTTGATATCCATCAATATATAACCCCTGAGCTCGTACGTCTCAGAGAAGGGCGTTAAGCAAGAGAATAAATTCTCCGCCGCCAAACAGGTATATATTTAATAGAGATCAATCACACAGACTAAAATCCAGTGTCAGACACACAGTCCATTCACAAGTCCGTTCTGGGTCTGAACGAAACCGGAGGCACCTAGTACCCCGCATATCCATCGATCTCCAAGTACGTCTGGACGATCACCAACTGTTTCCATCTTCTTGGGTGTACAGCCCAATCAAGATCATCAGTTATCACCCAAACGACGTGAAGACCTCCGGTCTTCGACCATCGTCTTCATCTTCGACTTATCGTCGTATCGATTATTCAGAATGGGATAAACCCGGACTTCCCGAATAACTCGCGTATATTTTATAAAAGTGTTACACAAACACAACATACGCCTCATTCCAATTCATTAGTCACTAACCGTAAATTAATCAAGAGAATAATTCCCCAAATATTAACCCCGAAGGCCGAAACCAACATCAGATCAATATCCAGAAAACCCTTCTGCTTGGCTAACCGACAGTTAGTTTCTAAATTTCACGTTCAAATCTAATTAAAGATTTAACTATCGCCTGGAGCAAAACTGGTGATACTCCATTCTCGATCTTTTCAATCTAATTAAAGATTCATTAAAACTCCACTTAGTTTTAATCTGTGACTGGGTTAAAGAATCAGTGTCATTTAAAACACGGTTCACGATAAACCCAAAGTCACATCCCATTAATTATCGGGTTAAAGAACAAGTGTTATTTAAAACACTGTTCACGATAAACCCAAAAATCAATATCCATTCAATTCCAATTAAATATTATTTAATTGGTGCACTTCATTAAATCTAAATCAAAAGATTTAATCTTTTCTCAACTGGGTTCAAGAACAGTGTTAGTGAAGACACCATTCACGACAAACCCAAATCACATTCATTAATTATCGGGTTAAAGAACAAGTGTTATTTAAAACATTGTTCACGATAAACCCAAAAATCAATATCAATTCAATTCCAATTAAATATTATTTAATTGGTACACTTCATTAAATCTAAATAAAAAGATTTAATCTTTTCTCAACTGGGTTCAAGAACAGTGTTAGTAAAGACACCATTCACGACAAACCCAAATCACCTTCGATATTCAATACAAGGCTCTGAATAGAAAATATATCGGCTTATATTCAATATCGAATTCTACGACTAACAAATGTCGTATTGGAAATAACGATATAAATATATATATCTTTCAAATTTCCATAACAACACCTGTATAATCACGAATTCCAACATCGAAATATTCCGAAGACAATTTCGATTCAAATCCACTCCAATGCAATCATTGGAAATTTTGGTTATTTTTAAAACCCTTTTTAAATTCAATTTATTTATTTAAAAATAAATAGAATTATATTTCTAGTTCAAAACTAGTTCATTTCGATAAAAATCCATTTTTATCTTTTCAAATATGGAGTTTTTCATCCCAATTCTTTCTAAATCATTTCTTATGATTTTACACAAATTATTGCTATTTTTAATAATTTTATCAAGGCCCGTACAGTCGATTTCCATCAACGGCCATCGAACTGCACTTACAGCGACCTTTTTCGAATTTGATTTGGACATAATTCCAAATCCAACCGTTAGATTTCAAATTTCTAATATTCGTTAGAAAGCTCTTTTCGATACGAACCCAACGGTTCCGGTTTTAGGAGAATCCGACGGTCGGATCTCCCGTAATGTCCGTTTGAAATAAATGGTCGAAATTCGCGAACTGCCGCGGCGCGGCGCGTTCTATTCAGGCCATTATATTATATATAATATATATAATATATATTTCGTCGATTTCTATTTAAAACGAATTATATAAATAGTTTTAAAATCGTTTCAAAAGCTATTTCAACTTTCTTTTCAATTCAAATCAAAATTGAATTCTTCTTTATAAATTCGTTTTAAAATTCATTTCTATTCAATTCAAATTTCAATTCAATTTGAATTCATTTCAATTCGGTTTCAATTCAATTCATTTCGAAATCGTTTTCAATTCAATTCATTTCGAAATCGTTTTTCAATTCAATTCATTTCGAAATCGTTTTTAATTCAATTCATTTCGAAATCGTTTTCAATTCAATTCATTTCGAAATCGTTTTCAATTCAATTCATTTCGAAATCGTTTTCAATTCAATTCATTTTGAAATCGTTTTCAATTCAATTCATTTCGAAATCGTTTTCAATTCAATTCATTTCGAAATCGTTTTCAATTCAATTCATTTCGAAATCGTTTTCAATTCAATTCATTTCGAAATCGTTTTCAATTCAATTCATTTCGAAATCGTTTTCAAATCGATATAAATATCGTTCACGTCAAAATGGCGTCAAACTAATCAACACGGCTTCAT
This sequence comes from Allium sativum, assembly GCA_030737875.1. Classification (NCBI taxonomy): domain Eukaryota; kingdom Viridiplantae; phylum Streptophyta; class Magnoliopsida; order Asparagales; family Amaryllidaceae; genus Allium; species Allium sativum. The sequence continues at coordinate 460,500,681 of CM060913.1, read as the reverse complement.
AAATTTCTATTTTCAAATATTCTATTTCAAATATTTCTATTTCAAATATTTTCACTTCAAATATTTCTTTTTCGAAACTGGAATGAGGCCCAATCAATTACCATATAAAGTTAATTATATGGATTTTCATACAACACATGCATATAATAGCAACGATAAATAATCAACCATCAACCAAAGTGCACTACACTGTATAAGCATCAAATATAGATATCTAACGCTTATAACAGCCTGTCAATCAATCGATCGACATATTTACTCAATCAGGATGAGTGAACTTCAAATTTCATCCCAACACCCGTGTGGGGTTTCAAACAATCAAACACATATTTTATTTGTGCAGTTAGGCGATGTGTAAAATTTATCGACCCAATCAACGTCCTTCAAATAGGTGTACATAAACAAACCGTCAGGTTTGTAAATGAATATTTATTTATTCACATTCACGTTAAAAATTATATTTTTAACGATAAAACATTTTATTTTAACATATGAATTTCTATTCAGTTCATTCTTTAAATAAAATGCTATTTTTATTTTTCTAACTTATTTTAGAAAATTTCGGCGGCATAACGGCACGATACTAGAAACGGGACAAGGCCTAGCCTTATCCCCGGACTAGTGAAGGCCCACGCCATTCACACATCAATCTTAATCAATTTCCAATTCAACCAATCAATCAAATCCCAATCAAATAATCTAACCAACTACACAACCAAACAAACAAGTCCATGGTATGTGGACGGGTGTCGGGTGCTTCTAATAAGCACCGTCTGCATCCTAGTATATATATATAACTAGAAAAATAGAATTTGAGTGAGAAGTTCTCACATATAGCTATCCTAGCTCCACGGCTCTTCATTTGCAGAAGTCTTCGTCGTTTCGCCTTTTTGTCACCTTCGTTGCCCAAGGCCACTATATATATAAAAATCGAATTTTTACTTCGCCATTCAATATATAAAAATCGAATTTTTATTTCAAAGTTCAATATATAAAAATCATATTTTTAACTCGAAGTTCAATATATAAAAATCACATTTTTAACTCGAAGTTCAATATATAAAAATCACATTTTTAACTCGAAGTTCAATATATAAAAATCACATTTTTAACTCGAAGTTCAATATATAAAAATCACATTTTTAACTCGAAGTTCAATATATAAAAATCACATTTTTAACAAAATCACATTTTTAACTCGAAGTTCAATATATAAAAATCACATTTTTAACTCGAAGTTCAATATATAAAAATCACATTTTTAACTCGAAGTTCAATATATAAAAATCACATTTTTATTTCTTTAAAAATAGGATCTTTATTTTATTTCTAAAGTTCTAATCTTTTTCTATTTAAAGTTTAAAATAAAATCAGTTTAAACTCTTTCGAAAATCAGTTTTTAACATCCTATGAAAAAAATCAGTTTTACTTCCTAAAAAAAAAAGAAACAGTTTAAACCTTTTTATAAAAACAGTTTCAATCTTAAAAAAAACAGTTTTCAGTTTCTTTTTTTAAAAAAACAGTTTTTAAAATCTTTTATAAAAATCTGTTTTTAAAATCTTTTTAAATCAGTTTTTATAACTAAAAAAAAAATCAGGTTTTTTTAAATTCTTTTAAAAGAAATCAGTTTTTACTTCTTTTTTATAAATCAGTTTTTAAAATGCTTTTAAAAACAGTTTAAAAAAATGCTTATAAAATCAGTTTTACATTTCTTTTTCTAAAATCAGTTTTAAAATCAACTATTATATAAAATTAAAAAAAAAAATATAAATAAATTAAAAACTTACAGGAGGGGGTGCAGTCAGGCCGGCGGCAACGGTGGCTCCTCCACCCTGAGGCGCGGCGCGTTGACTTCGACGTAGGGGGGGTGCGGTGCTCGAAAGGGTCTGGTGGCGTCGGGTTTTAGGGCGTGGGCTCGTGGGTACGGTCGCGAGAGGGAGTTGGAGGCGAGGAGGTGGCAGACATCGACGGAGGAGGGTGCGCCTTGCTCCGGTGGCGGCGAAGAGGGCCTCCGACGAGGCGGCTCGATTAGAATTAGGGTTTTTTTTTTTTTTTTTCTGGTTTTAAGAATAACTGATTCGGGCGGGGGCCTGGGTAGTTAAGGGGGTTTTTTTTTTATTTAATTTTTAGTTCTATTTTTCTTTTAAAAAGAGAATTTTCATTTAAACTCCAAATCAAACCGAACCAGTGTCGCCCCTAGCTAACTACCCCCATCCCGGACACAATGGAATAGGTTTCGTAAGCCATTTCGACTGTTACAGTCAGTTTCCGTAAAATTTAAAATATAAATCTTTATATTGAATTTTAAACGTACATTTCAAATTACCGGGGCCACATACTAACTCTAAAAATTCTCGAAAAATATTTTCTAGCTTCGTATTGACGATACGGTCCTAACAAAACTAGTTTCGTCGAATTATGAGACCGTTTGAAAAATGGCCAATTTCCAGTCGATTAAAATCAACTGAAACTGGTCAAACGTGTTTTCCTCTGCCACGCTCACCTATTGATTCGAAAAATTATGAAATTTGAAACCTAGCAATAACTCGACACTGCGGATCCAACAAAACTGGTTTCGTCGAAATCCGAGGTCATTTGCAAAATGTCCATTTTTAAGGGCCTGAATTCCATAGCGACTATTCAGAATTTTCAACTGGACATATCTTTTGATTCCCGATATGAAATCTTGATTTCCCTGATTCGTTGGAAAGATATTATCAATTAGATCCTAATATTTTTGGTTTCACTAAAATCCGGATTGTTTTGCACCCGGTACATTCAATTGAAGTTCGAAATCGAATTATCGAACTACCGCGCCATTTTCAATTCTATTTATAATAATAAATAAAATTATATATATTCTAATGACGACGTATATAATATATACGTCGAATTATATTCAAATTAAATTTCTCGCCGATATTATTTAAAATAATCCATTTTAAATAATCAAAATTCGCTAAAATTGCCAAAACAAAAATTTCAAACTGGCTCGCATTTTACGGGTTGTTACACAAAGTTTGATTTCAAATTTTGAAACTACCGCGCCATTTCAGACCTTGTTTATAATTCAAAGTAATTATATTTATTTTCAACTTTGATTCAAACTTACTTTTCATCGTCATTATTTAAAATATTTATTTTAAATATTTAAAATCCACTAAAATAGCCAATTTAAAAATTTTAAGTTGGTTCAGATTTTCTGGGTCGTTACACTTAGATTCCAAGTTTTCACTCATTTTAGCTTCCATCTCCTGAGCGATAACATGTAGCATATCTACCGATATTACGCCACTTGGACCTTTATTTCTTTGTGCCTCCCCAAATATGTCTTTGATACCGATGGATCCACCAATTCCCCTAACACGACCTATATATTCTTTTTTTTCAAGAGCATGATTTAGCACATCGTCGTGTCTATTTGGAATACAAGCTCCTTCTATGGCTTTTTCTCTCAATTCATTCTATAAACAAAAACATAATTACATAATAATGTATGGCAAGACATTAATGTAAAGAGATACTGTAACACCCCGCATTTTTAATGTAATTAAAAATGTTTATATGCATGATAGTGATATGCAGTTTAAATTAATACATACGTTGAAAAGAAGAAAATTTATATGATAACAATGTATGTAATAGAAAAAGATAATAAAATAAAGATACTTAATTTAAATATCAGGAATTAAGTAAAAAAGATGTCATCATTGCGTTCGCCTCAAAATTCTGGTTCAAATGGATACCAAGTTTGCGTAAAACGGATAACATATGAAGAAGTTGTAAGCCGCAGAAGTTTATATATGCGTAGGATAAAATATATATATTTTTTATATGCATTGACATATTTAAGGAAAAGAAAAGTAATATACAATAAGGAATGCGCGTTTAAAGAGGAGAATGGAAATATATTAATATGCGCGTTCATAAATTTAGTTTAAATTGTAGAGATTATCATGCACTTAAAAGGTTCAATGTATTTGAAAAAAAAGAAAGCATTAAGTACTCTTTTTGGAACCGACAGAGGTTGAAATAAATGTGGCACGTTTTTCGATTTAAATGTTTGGAGACTAGATGCATGCACTTGTGATTAAGTAGACTAGATGCATGCACCTGTGATTAAGGAGACTAGATGCATGCACCTACGATTATTTATAGCAAACATGTAAATAAAAATAATAATAAAAAAGTTAATGCATAATTATGACACTAATAAATTGGCTTGAGGTTGACTAAATGTGAAGTATTTGGTATTATATATATATATATATATATATATATATATATATATATATATATATAAGAGGCAACACTAATTCGAGATTAGGGGATTTGTTTTACTGGTAAGAAATGAAATTGGTAAATAAAGACATTAATGTTATATTTAGGGATAATATAACGGTTACATTAAATATGGAAAAAGAGAGTACATGTAGTAAATGCATTTAGGCATTTCAAATATGACATGAATACAAAAACAATGAATAAATAGCCATCAATAATGGCTATGAGAAGGATAAAATAAAAATAAAAAGATATTAAATTCCCTTTAGTAATATAGTTAACACATACTATATTTTCTACGATTAAAAATAAAATAAAAATAAAGGCATAGTTGGATACCATATTTGATAAGAACATGAGTGTAAGTAAACGTATGGTATTTATTTACATAAATAAATAATAATTATGTTAAAAAGGTAGAGAAAAATAAATTGTTGCCTTGTTTAAATAAAAGAAAAAGGGAAACAAATTTTATACGGTTAAGGTATAAACAAAGGAATGGTTTTGCTAAATAAATCTTCATTAATGTTCTTTAACAAATAAAAGAGGGCTATATTCGTAGTTTGGCACCTATATAAACAACCCTAAGCTCATTGTAAACTTCACAACAATTCGTGGCGAAGCCATTGCTCCCTTCTCTCTCATTTTCTTCTTCTCCAAAAGATCTTGGATCTATTCTCCCCTCTTTTATCTACAACATCTATTCTTTAAAATAAAAAGAATAATATCTAGAACAACAATGAAATAGAAAAGAGATTCAAAGCTAAAGAGAAGATAATGGATTCATATTTGCGAATTTATGCCGTAAAGAGAAATCAAAGATGATTCAGAAATAGAAATCCAAGCTAAGCAAAAGAGGGAAAACAATACTAGAGTTATCTAGTACTCATTTTGAAGACGACAAGCAATGCTAGTGGTTTATAATACAACTTTTGTATAAGATTATTATTTATCATTCAAACATTCCCCATGTAAAACATGCGATGAAATTATTGTGAAAGATTGGACCTTTAATGTTTTCATATGTTAAATTATTATATGGTCACGTTCCTCCTTTTATCCTTCCCTCTTTATTTCTTTATAATTAGGCTATCTCGAGCCTAGATCTATCATGAAATGAATACGATTGAATATTGCGAACGAAAAGGGGAAACACTAGATTTTGGGATATGACATAAATTGGAGAGTTTGGTTATGAATTACAAAGGGGTTTGGGTATAGTATACCATTAGCAAGGTTTGAATGTGTAAACCAAGTTGGGAAGTATAAGTATGAACACGATTTGGGTTTTAGCATAAGATTGTCATCATTGAAAAGATTTGAACTTGTTAATTAGCCTATGACACTAGAATAAAACATGGATTTGAATTTGGGGATTTAATATGTTAGTCATATTTTTATAGGACTCGAACTTATTTAAAAATATGAATACCGTTGGAAATAAATGATTTGGAATTGGTAAATTTGAATAAAAGTTGGGTAATTGGGTTACATGTAATTTGGTATGAATCAACATTAAATTGGTCTAATTAATGACTACTTGAATATGCTTCAAAGTAAATTTGAACTGCATAACATGAAATTTGGGGGTTTGGGTGAAATACGAATATTAATAAACCTTTGACACGAGGTTAGACGCAATTGTGGTATAAGACTGCCCGGAATCGCCCGGCAAATCCAGCTGCCACAATTGGACGTCTAATGTGAGAGGTCAAAGGAGGAAATTAGAGCGTAACGGTTTATGACACGAGGTTGGACTCAAGTTGTGGCGTAAGACTGCCCGAAAGCGCCCGGCACATCCAGCAGCCACAAAATGTTAGTCCAATATGGGTGGTCATACATCGTTATGGCATAATGAATGCATTAAGGAATACTAACCATAATAAGACATGTGGGTGACAAGGGTATGGTTAGAGGGTTAAGTGGGTACAGGTAAGTATAGAGATAACTGTAGTAAGACAAGGTATGTATAAACATGTAAGTATAAGACTTAACCGTAGTAAGACATGTGTAAAATATGGAAACAACAATAATAAAAAGGTTAATCTGAACTAATGACAGAATATGGGGAATGATAAATAACCTATTACAAATTTGAATAAGAAAAAAGAAGGATAATAGGTTAGACTTGTCCTATGGACAAAAGGGGAAAATATGACTTATGGGATACGATAAGTTATAAGAACGAAAATGGGAAGAATAAGATAACTTATATGAGGAGATATACTTGATTATAAATTAAGTTGTTTGAAAAGGAAGAAGAAGTAAATTTTGAATCTTATATGTTGGTTGGGTAGAGTAATTCCTGAGGTGTCAGTCTGATGTTGATCTCGGTCTTCGAGGCTGGTATTTAGGGGGTTGTTCCCCCAATCAGTATATATGTGGGATAAGGTATACTTAACAATGAATTAAATATAACATGTTGTTGTGACCCAAAAAGGGAATAATTTATGAAATTGAAAGACAAAATGTTATAAGGCTTATCAATGGACTTAAGTAAGTTAAGTATAAATTCAGTTGATAACCAACGGTAAACATAAACTAAGTATCAAACCTTGGTTAAGAGAATCAAGTAATAAACCTTAGTTAAAATAACTAAGTAGATAACGAGAAAGAAAACTAAGTAGTAAACCTTAGTTAAAATGGACTAAGTTGTAAACCTTAGTTAAGAAAAATGAACGATTGATAGAACTAAGTAGTAAACCTTAGTTAAAAGGACTAAGTAGTAAACCTTAGTTAAGAAAACGACGATTCAGGAAACTAAGTAAACCTTAGTTAAAAACTAAGAGGGCTAAGTAGTAAACCTTAGTTAAAGAAACTAAGTAGTAAACCTTAGTAGAACACGAGAAGGAGCGTACGGCCGTTTTATTTTAAAGAAGTCTCCAACGAATTGGGTTACGAAGCCCCAGGCTTCGAGGGGACGTGAGGGTACTCTTGGTATCCCTCTGTGAGGCTGCAGATGATCCTCCTGGGCTCACAGAGGTTAAAGTATGCATTAGAAGAACCAAGGTATGCCTTGGTTGCAATAAATGGCAACTTAAAGACTAGGATGGACCAGCGTGATTCGGCGAGACCAGTAGCCCTGTGATAGCAACTCGTCGTCTACCTACCATCTTGAGTCAGTCGAGATACGCACAGCGGAAAGGTGGAGAACTCCTACGAACCATATACTTGCTATCTAGTTGTGGTTGCGGTTGTGGTTGGCCATAGGTTAGTGGGGCATAGAGGGGCCGGCATATAGTTCTCATTTTTCAAGGATGGCCTTTCATTCGTTGAGGGAGGGGTCGAGTGGGACCATAGCCACTAGAAAAATAGACCTTAGCATCTGCATCGGCAGACAACTTAAAGCTCCCGACCGAGTTCCGTGTTTCTTGACTTGCCCTACCACGGGACTCGGGTAGCACATATAGAGTACATGTGCATCTAGTCATCGAAAAACGGTTCACGATACTTACGCGGGGAAGGTCTAGGAACATATATCGCTCTGGGTAGTGTGTCCTAGACTAGAGGGCATATTTCGTTAGGTAGCATAATCCCTAGTAGCCCTAGGTGGCATAAACCCTAACCGAATTAAGGAAACGTGGAAGTCCAAACAATTACGGAAATGGTGGCACTATGCTGAGGTAGTATATAGTTACGTAATGAAGTCCGTACGATAAATGGGAAGGGACTGTACACATACATGGAAAAGATAATACGAGTAGGGGGTATCCACATATACGAGATATTAGGTTAATATACTAGTATGTGAATAAGAACGACATGAGTTTAGCCTTAGGTGCTAATGACGAGATTAACCTAATAACTAAGAAAATATACGGAACGGTATATGTAGTGTTACACAGAAGTTTATTATATGTCCTCTCACACAAAACTTATGTTCTGACTCCCTCCTCATTACATACTTCCAGGTTAGGTTCATGACAGAGATGGTATAGCTTTGGATACTGGTTAGACAGTATGATTTATAAGGTAAAGCTATTTTTGAATATATTATATTTTAATTCCTTCCGATGTGAGATGCTCTACGAGTTCTGACATATTTCTTTATCTCTGTCTTTTTCTGCAGGATACCAGAGCACCCAACTCGGGTTTTGATAGATCGAATTTGAAAAATTCGGTCTGTCGGAATCCGGGTTGTCACATCTGGTATCAGAGCTTCGGTTTAGTGTTCCAGGGAGATAATAAGTGAACGTATTTGTATTTTCTTAAATTTAAATATATATTATATATAAACCTAGATCCATATAGTAGCCCACTAGACATGAAAAGAGTTGGGATATTTAGTTTGTGCACTAAAGTAATAAACATAGAAATTTTGAGACCCTTAGGTGGTTTGGTTGGAAAGTGTATAATATGATTTGGTATTAGGGAAAGAAAGTATCCCATAGAGTTAAAACTGAAATGTTATTATTTCAGAGTAGTGGGTTTAGAAGTGAAACCTTATATACTAGAAAAGGTTGAAAAATGTGGAAAATGGATTGGGAATATATATAGTCGAGAAAATTGAATTCGCGAAAGTGCCTAGGAAAGCCTAGTGAGTTGAAGAACCACTTTGAGTCTAACCCAATGATAAGTTATTAGAACCTAACTGGAGATTGGTGAGGTTGAGTGATTCTCTGAGTATCAATCTGATGTTGATTTCGGTCTTCGGGGTTGATGCTTAGGGAATTATTCTCTTACCAATTTCTGGTCAAAGATTAGCTAATGTTAAAACTAATGGAAAATTCCCGTAGAATGCATAAACATTGAGAAACCTAGGTTTGTTGCTTGAGAAAAAGAGATAAAGTATAGGCTAGTAATACACAGCATGGACCAGTAGTTACTACTAGGTAGGGAATGGCAAGCAAGTGTATAGATCCTATTGTGTGGACTCGCGATTGTTAGAGGTAACAAAGTCCTAAGATTCTAGGCCCATAGTTGTAGCTGTGTAAGATAATGTTTGAGTAGAAAACAGAAAAGCTTGGTTGAAAAATAAACTTAAGAAGAAGACTAGCCTAACTAACAAGAAAACAACTGAATCAATCAAGCAACAAAATGTGACGGGAAAAGAAATTGAAAATCTTAAGAAAAAAAAGATGAATAAATATGAAATTACTCCAAGATATGTGAAAAAAAAATGTTTCTTATGTAATTGTGCTTGGATAGGAAAATAGGAACTTTTTATAGAATAGCTATGTAAAAATCCGAGTGCAACTAGAAAAGGTACACAAAAGAAAAACGGAAAATGTAAATTTTTCTGTTTTATACCTTTTTGTAAGATAAGAAATCGAATTTGGAAAAAATTAGATTTTTCTAAATTTCGAATTTAATGATGGTTGGTAGGGTTTGGATGCAACAATTGGATGAACCGTGCTCTTATTTAAGAGTGTGGGAAAATTTGGATGAAAAATGTTTTGGTTTTTCAAAAATATTACATTCATATAGAACTGCAAGTATATTTAGGATGTGAGCATCATGTTTTTAAAGAATTTTTAAAAATTTGCATGCATATAGGTGGTACCAAATTAGGCATACATGCATTACTATGATGTGTTTCACTTTGCACATGTGCACAATGTTTGAAAAAATGGATGTACACATGATGGATGATATAATATGCGAGGGATTATTTGATTTTACCCCTACCAAATTTCGGGGACGAAATTTCTTAAGGGTGGGAGAATGTAACACCCCGCATTTTTAATGTAATTAAAAATGTTTATATGCATGATAGTGATATGCAGTTTAAATTAATACATACGTTGAAAAGAAGAAAATTTATACGATAACAATGTATGTATCAGAAAAAGATAATAAAATAAAGATACTTAATTTAAATATCAGGAATTAAGTAAAAAAGATGTCATCATTGCGTTCGCCTCAAAATTCTGGTTCAGATGGACACCAAGTTTGCGTAAAACGGATAACATATGAAGAAGTTGTAAGCCGCAGAAGTTTATATACGCGTAGGATAATATATATATTTTATATGCATTGACATATTTAAGGAAAAGAAAAGAAAAGTAATATACAATAACGAATGCGTGTTTAAAGAGGAGAATGGAAATACATTCATATGCGCGTTCATAAATTTAGTTTAAATTGTAGAGATTATCATGCACTTAAAAAGTTCAATGTATTTGAAAAAAAAGAAAGCATTAAGTACTCTTTTTGGAACCGACAGAGGTTGAAATAAATGTGGCACGTTTTTCGATTTAAATGTTTGGAGACTAGATGCATGCACCTGTGATTAAGGAGACTAAATGCATGCACCTATGATTAAGGAGACTAGATGCATGCACCTGTGATTAAGGAGACTAGATGCATGCACCTACGATTATTTATAGCAAACATGTAAATAAAAATAAAAATAAAAAAGTTAATGCATAATTATGACATTAATAAATTGGCTTGAGGTTGACTAAATGTTAAGTATTTGGTATTATATATATATAAGAGGCAACACTAATTCGAGATTAGGGGATTTGTTTTACTGGTAAGAAATGAAATTGGTAAATTAAAGACATTAATGTTATATTTAGGGATAATATAACGGTTACATTAAATATGGAAAAAGAGAGTACATGTAGTAAATGCATTTAGGCATTTCAAATATGACATGAATAGAAAAACAATGAATAAATAGCCATCAATAATGGCTATGAGAAGGATAAAATAAAAATAAAAAGATACTAAATTCCCTTTAGTAAAATAGTTAACACATACTATATTTTCTACGATTAAAAATAAAATAAAAATAAAGGCATAGTTGGATACCATATTTGATAAGAACATGAGTGTAAGTAAACGTATGGTATTTATTTACATAAATAAATAATAATTATGTTAAAAAGGTAGAGAAAAATAAATGGTTGCCTTGTTTAAATAAAAGAAAAAGGGAAACAAATTTTATACGGTTAAGGTATAAACAAAGGAATGGTTTTGCTAAATAAATCTTCATTAATGTTCTTTAACAAATAAAAGAGGGCTAGATTCGTAGTTTGGCACCTATATAAACAACCCTAAGCTCATTGTAAACTTCACAACAATTCGTGGCGATGCCATGGCTCCCTTCTCTCTCATTTTCTTCTTCTCCAAAAGATCTTGGATCTATTCTCCCCTCTTTTCTCTACAACATCTATTCTTTAAAATAAAAAGAATAAGATCTAGAACAACAATGAAATAGAAAAGAGATTCAAAGCTAAAGAGAAGATAATGGATTCAGATTTGCGAATTTATGCCGCAAAGAGAAATCAAAGATGATTCAAAAACAGAAATCCAAGATAAGCAAAAGAGGGAAAACAATACTAGAGTTATCTAGTACTCATTTTGAAGACGACAAGCAATGTGAGTGGTTTATAATACAACTTTTGTATAAGATTATTATTTATCGTTCAAACATTCCCCATGTAAAACATGCGATGAAATTATTGTGAAAGATTGGACCTTTAATGTTTTCATATGTTAAATTATCATATGGTCACGTTCCTCCTTTTATCCTTCCCTCTTTATTTCTTTATAATTAGGCTATCTCGAGCCTAGATCTATCATGAAATGAATACGATTGAATATTGCGAACGAAAAGGGGAAACACTAGATTTTTGGATATGACATAAATTGGAGAGTTTGGTTATGAATTACAAAGGGGTTTGGGTATAGTATACCATTAGCAAGGTTTGAATGTGTAAACCAAGTTGAGAAGTATAAGTATGAACACGATTTGGGTTTTAGCATAAGATTGTCATCATTGAAAAGATTTGAACTAGTTAATTAGCCTATGACACTAGAATAAAACATGGATTTGAATTTGGGGATTTAATATGTTAGTCATATTTTTATAGGACTCGAACTTATTTAAAAATATGAATACCGTTGGAAATAAATGATTTGGAATTGGTAAATTTGAATAAAAGTTGGGTAATTGGGTTACATGTAATTTGGTATGAATCAACATTAAATTGGTCTAATTAATGACGACTTGAATAGGCTTAAAAGTAAATTTGAACTGCATAACATGAAATTTGGGGGTTTGGGTGAAATACGAATATTAATAAACCTTTGACACGAGGTTAGACGCAATTGTGGTATAAGACTGCCCGGAATCGTCCGGCAAATCCAGCTGCCACAATTGGACGTCTAATGTGAGAGGTCAAAGGAGGAAATTTGAGCGTAACGGTTTATGACACGCGGTTGGACTCAAGTTGTGGTGAAAGACTGCCCGGAACCGCCCAGCACATCCAGCAGCCACAAAATATTAGTCCAATGTGGGTGGTCATACATCGTTATGGCATAATGAATGCATTAAGGAATACTAACCATAATAAGACATGTGGGTGACAAGGGTATGGTTAGAGGGTTAAGTGGGTACAGGTAAGTATAGACTTAACTGTAGTAAGACAAGATATGTATATACATGTAAGTATAAGACTTAACCGTAGTAAGACATGTGTAAAATATGGAAACAATAATAAAAAAAAGGTTAATCTGAACTAATGACAGAATATGGGGAATGATAAATAGCCTATTACAAATTTGAATAAGAAAAAAGAAGGATAATAGGTTAGACTTGTCCTATGGACAAAAGGGGAAAATATGACTCATGGGATACGATAAGTTATAAGAACGAAAAAGGGAAGATTAAGATAACTTATATGAGGAGATATACTTAAATATAAATTAAGCGGTTTGAAAAGGAAGAAGAAGTAAATTTTGAATCATATATGTTGGTTGGGTAGAGTAATTCCCGAGGTGTCAGTCTGATGTTGATCTCGGTCTTCGGGGCTGGTATTTAGGGGGTTGTTCCCCCAATCAGTATATATGTGGGATAAGGTATACTTAACAATGAATTAAATATAACATGTTGTTGTGACCCAAAAAGGGAATAATTTATGAAATTGAAAGACAACATGTTATAAGGCTTATCAACGGACTTAAGTAAGTTAAGTATAATTTCAGTTGATAACCAACGGTAAACATAAACTAAGTATCAAACCTTGGTTAAGAGAATCAAGTAATAAACCTTAGTTAAAATAACTAAGTAGATAACGAGAAAGAAAACTAAGTAGTAAACCTTAGTTAAAGTGGACTAAGTAAACCTTAGTTAATAAAAATGAACGATTGATAGAACTAAGTAGTAAACCTTAGTTAAAAGGACTAAGTAGTAAACCTTAGTTAAGAAAACGACGATTCAGGAAACTAAGTAAACCTTAGTTAAAAACTAAGAGGGCTAAGTAGTAAACCTTAGTTAAAGAAACTAAGTAGTAAACCTTAGTAGAACACGAGAAGGATCGTACGGCCGTCTTATTTTAAAGAAGGCTCCAACGAATTGGGTTACGAAGCCCGAGGTGTCGAGGGGACGTGAGGGTACTCTTGGTATCCCTCTGTGAGGCTGCATATGATCCTCTTGGGCTCACAGAGGTTAAGGACTGCGTTAGAAGAACCAAGGTATGCCTTGGTTGCAATAAATGGCAACCTAAAGACTAGGATGGACCAGCGTGATTCGGCGAGACCAGTAGCCCTGTGATAGCAACTCGTCGTCTACCTACCATCTTGAGTCAGTCGAGATACGCACAGCGGAAAGGTGGAGAACTCCTACGAACCATATACTTGCTATCTAGTTGTGGTTGCGGTTGCGATTGGCCATAGGTTAGTGGGGCATAGAGGGGCCGGCATATAGTTCTCATTTTTCAAGGATGGCCTTTCATTAGTTGAGGGAGGGGTCGAGTGGGACCATAGCCACTAGAAAAAAAGACCTTAGCATCTGCATCGGCAGACAACTTAAAGCTCCCGAACGAGTTCCGTGTTTCTTGACTTGCCCTGCCACGGGACTCGGGTAGCACATATAGAGTACATGTGCATCTAGTAATCGAAAAACGGTTCACGATACTTACGCGGTGAAGGTCTAGGAACATATATCGCTCTGGGTAGTGTGTCCTAGACTAGAGGGCATATCTCGTTAGGTAGCATAATCCCTAGTAGCCTTAGGTGGCATAAAGCCTAACCGAATTAAGGAAACATGGCAGTCCAAACAATTACGGAAATGGTGGCACTATGCTGAGGTAGTATATAGTTACGTAATGAAGTTCGTACGATAAATGGAAAGGGACTGTACACATACATGGAAAAGATAATATGAGTAGGGGGTATCCACATATACGAGATATTAGGTTAATATACTAGTATGTGAATAAGAACGACATGAGTTTAGCCTTAGGTGCTAATGACGAGATTAACCTAATAACTAAGAAAATATACGGAACGGTATATGTCGTGTTACACAGAAGTTTATTATAAGTCCTCTCACACAAAACTTATGTTCTGACCCCCTCCTCATTACATACTTCCAGGTTTGGTTCATGACAGAGATGGTATAGCTTTGGATACTGGTTAGACAGTATGATTTATAAGGTATAGCTATTTTTGAATATATTATATTTTAATTCCTTCCGCTGTGAGTTGCTCTACGAGTTCTGATATGTTTCTTTATCTCTCTCTTTTTCTGCAGGATACCAGAGCACCCAACTTGGGTTTTGATAGATCGAATTTGAAAAATTCGGTCTGTCGGAATCCGGTTTGTCACAGATACAATGAATGAATGAAAACTAATCATACCACTTTTTCTGCAACTCGCCTAGTTTCCTCATTTGGGATTGTATAATTTCCATCAGCTCCCTTTTTCGATCTTGCCAAAACCCAATTAATACTTTGATCCAAAACGGATCCACTTGGTAATGTCATTGAGGAATTATAGCCTTCGGCAATCCATTTAGGTTTTTTTCCCGCATATCCGGCTTGCCCTAAATAGTAAGGATGCACAGTGCACATCTGACTCTGTCTAGCTTTCTCACTTGTTCGCTGTTTAATAACATAAATACATACATAATTATGGTTTTGCATTTATGAAAAAAGAAAGATTAATGATACTGAACTGCTCTAAATAGAGTGCAAAATAACAATACATGCAGTATTTCATTAGAATATACCCTTCATTTCCTTCATTAGACTATAAACTCATTATATATAGAATATTAACAAACAAAATAATAAGGAACTACTTGCTAATTTAATAAAAAATAATTAAGAAATCTATTTTGAAATAACCTGCATTGCATTACATTATGCGAAAATTTATTCACAAGTCGATTTCAAATCTTATCTCAAAATTTGCATTTATATAAATCTGCAAATCAGTTCTAGTTATTTATATTATATGTTGGCTGTTAAATCATCTTCTATTGGAAAATTTGTCTTTTGTAAGCAGCTGTTAACCCATATTTATACACTTGTGGATAATAAGAATAATTATTGTTTGAAAGACATGCCTATTTCTGAAGCATTTTTTTTCCGCATAATTCCAGTTGCTATAATATTTAAAAAAAATGCACCAATAAATAAAATTTCTTTTTGTAGCAATAATTTTTGTTTTGCATTTCTGAAGCATTTCTGTTGTTTAATACAATACAAAAGAGGACAGTAGTTACAAGCAACAATAAATTTATTTATTTTAAAGAACAAACAAATGAAAGTGCACCAAATAATAATAAATGCACAAAAACCCATTTCTTTTTAGCTTGAACGGTGCAAACAAATGCACAAAATTAATGGAGGGTATATTCTAATGTATAATAAGTATTAACCCTACAAGAATAATTTACCAAACAAACATCCAAACTCATCTGCAAAAGAAATTCGAATTTCTGAATGAAGGTAAAAACTTGTATCCGAAACAACCTTGTTTCTAAATTAATAAAAGACATACCTTAAATTCATCGGTCTCGCAATTCTTTTTGAATGCTTCCCATTGTGATCGTGTAATTCCGTCGTAGAACTCAAACGACTCTTTATGGCCCTCTGAAAGTGGTCTTGTCTTTGTTATCCAACCACTAACCAATTTGGTTTTGAAATCTTTCCATTGTTCCCAAATATTCTTTAGCACAATGCTTTTTCATTTTATCATCAATATGGTATTCGGTCTGTATAATTAAAAATGAACAACTTCATCATCAATATGCTACATCTATACAAAAATATGCTTCCCCCACCTACTGCAGTATTTTTTAATGAAATGATTAACGTGTTACAGCATCATTCTATTGCTAATGTTCTGAAACCTCGAAGTTAAAATACCTTTTACCAATGCTTTCAAACTGAGAAAACAATGTAGGAGTTTAGGACACGGACCTGTATATGATATCAAAAATCTGAAATAAAATACCTTTATTTTTTAGTTTTAGCAAGATTGCAAATATTTGTACTTCTACAAAAAGTTGAATGAAAGTAATTTTTGATCGTAGAAACATTCAATTAAGTTCAGATTTGAATCATTTGATATTCAGAAGAAATACTTCCAAGAGACTAATTTAAAACATTTTTTTGGTTAGTATTTCCTCATGTTTCAAGTTTGAAAATAAAAGTTAAACCCAAATTTCATATTTTGAATTTGAAAAAAAGCATTCCAATATCATAATATTTATCGATTTCTGTTTTGATTAATTACTAATAAAATTAGGGGTACTATTTGTACTAAGAGAAGTAGTCTTACGATTCAGTGAACCGGCTTTAAAAAAGAGTCCACTGTTAGCCTGTAATCATATGACTAATAAAATGCTTAAAAATGATGTGTTAAATTAGACTATTCAATGTAAAAGAGTAATATGTATATTATAGAGGCAATAATTAGATTAATAATTTAGAGAGTTAAAGATTGATTAATTGAATTTGAGCATTTTGTTTTATGCAAGTCGTGTTGGATTCTGTTTCATGCTTGAGTGGTATGAACATATCTATAAGTTGATTAGTAGCAGCATAAATATGGTATACTACCAATTATAATTGATTCATAATACAAACCTTGCTTCCATCACAAAAGGAAAATAAAGGTGAGAAATGAATCTTGGATAAAAAAAATGCTCATATATATAAGTATTGAAGTTGTTAAAATGCTCATATATATAAGAAATAAATCTTGAAGTTGTTAAAAGGTGAGAAATAAATATGGTATACTACCAAACATAATTGATTCATAATTCAAACCTTACTTCCCTACAAAGGTTGCACTGGTTATAAGTATTTACATATATATATGCTCAATCTGCTTTTAAAGATGCACTGAATTAAAGAAATATAATAATTACATGGCAAGCTTACGATGAACAAGCAAATGTAAATGAATTTATAATACCTTAACATCTTCCCAAAGAGTGTCCTTAAGCCCTTGGCTAACGTCATCCCAACTCTTAATAGTGATATCAATTTTGGATCGAGCCACGTCGCCCACATACACCTTGTAAGACTTCGCCCACTTCCCAATGGGTTTGCCATTATTGCTCCACTCAATATATTTTGGCTCTTGTGTTCTATATTTCTTTCCTGTTGTTGGACCTCTTCGCCTCTTCTTAGAGGAAGACTGGGTAGAAGTACCGGTTTGCTCTTCATTGTGTCTATATGGTTCTATTTCCATTATTGCTGTATCAATGGAAATAAAGCACTGAAATAATATATTACCAGTAAGAAATTAATGGCAGATCTATGCATTGTGAAATTTCTGCAATTAACATGTTTTGCAAGTTTATTGTGAAATATATTTCAGCATTTCAAAAAACTGGAACAAGTTTATTGAAAATAAACTTGCAAAACATGTTCATTGCAGTACTTATTTTGCTACCCAATCTCAATAGTAATCCACATTTTTTATTGTAATTTTTGTTGTTCGAACTTAGCCCAAAAGCATGATAACATGATATTTTAATATTTGTACAAAATAACCCACAATTACAATGGCGAGTAGGATATATATGTTTGACAGCAAGCAATATTTCATATAATCAAACTCGGACCCAAATCACCTGGACCAAAATTAATAGGCTCAATACAATTACGAACCTAATAAATATTAAATTATATACAGTGTTTTGCACCTTGCATATCACACACGAGCCATCTTTAATACCCAAATCTAATTCGGAATTGATCCGAAATAAAAGTAATAGTTCTGTAGTATTTGTATTGTAATCTAATTTTACACATAACGTATATTTTCTCATGGTTACAAATTAAATTATACTATTCCATGTATACTAATGATGTAACAAGGCAGAATTAAATGACTCAAACTGACCTTCGTTCTCATTTTGCGATTATGTTTCCCTATTTGTGATTTTTTTTTCTTTCCATTTTTCATGTTGATTTTGTTTATTTACAACCAGGAGCCAACTCAGAACACAAAAAGGATTTGGCCGTTATTTGGGCATGTTTTCACTCCTCTTATTTCTGATGAACTTTGTCACCATTGTGCGACGATGGTGAGTCCTTTACTTTTAGTTTGTTTGTATGGTTTAAATTCTGATTACTTTGATGTATAAAGTTGTATAAAGCAGCTCGTCTTGACCAGTTCCCTCTTCACATTATCTCATTCTTTCATTAATTCAACCTACAAGTACAAACAGAACGATAATTAAAATGCATGCTACATTATTTTAATAATGTATAACTTATATATAAAGTAAAAAGAGTGAAATGGTTATATATGTGTGTATTACTATCTAAGTACCCAATTTAAAGTAAAAAGAGTAAAATGGTTATATATAAAATGGAATACACATTTATATTCATCCAGAAATCATGCCAAACGAACTCCATAATGTGGGAGACTTTTATGCCAATAACCACTCATTCTACTTATATAAGCAATCCTGAAAATACCAATAATGATATTCCAGGAGTTCAGTTCAGATCCCCTCGTATTAATTATGATATAGACCTTAAATAAATTATAAATAAAAATATTACATACACAATATATTTATAATGTTAAAGTAAAGTTGTTATTTCACTCACTTGCCGTACTTATTAATGTGACTATGGGACGACCTGCATGTTGCGATGGGCCAACGCTTCGCACCCAGTTCCTACCTAGTCAACATTCATTTGTCGACAACAAATTGTATAACTAAACAT
Organism: Allium sativum; assembly: GCA_030737875.1. NCBI lineage: Eukaryota > Viridiplantae > Streptophyta > Magnoliopsida > Asparagales > Amaryllidaceae > Allium > Allium sativum. The sequence continues at coordinate 460,481,460 of CM060913.1, read as the reverse complement.
GTTCTTATGTTGCTTTTGTACCAGACACTAAATCTTGGGCAATGTAACATTGTCTTTCGTAATGCTATCACTCAATCATTGTTTTACGCTTTGATTTCAAACACATGTGACATATGGAGTCCACAAATGAAGATCGGTTTATAAACATGGATAGGTTTAAGGTTGAGCTTGAAGGTTTTTTTTTTACTCCAATACATTTTTTTTACTCCAGTATGACCTAATTTATGGTAATGGAACCATAATTACTTTGTGATATAAACAAAGGAATTAAACCACCAATAGAAAGATAATACTTTAGGATTGAATTGGTTACCTTTAAAATTGCCGACAGATGGTTGAGATCACGGATTCGTATCTCTGTCTCTACAAACAAAAAAGTATTAATTATTTAGAAATCAAACATTACGTAACTAATAAGACACAAATATACTAACATTTAATATCGGTTGTAATTTAATTTTTATGAGACGCTAGATAAAAAGGATGTGCATTCTATTGTCATACAATGTGCCCAAGAAATAAACAAACAAGAAGCACGCTAAATTGACAGCAACAAATTTTTCTTTAAGCTACATATTTAACTCAATTTCTACTGGTTATTCTTAAAAAAAGTAAATGTCAAATGTCATATCTACGCTTTCAAATGAAAATTAAAAGCATGAAACATAGAAAAAAAATTACCCCACTAGCCAAACTCCTTCGTTATGGTCAAAACGTGCATAATTTGCATTTAACTCAACTTCATCTTCTTGTAGACTTATGCCAACAGAGAAAGGTGGGTTCTCGTTAAATTGATCATATTCTTCTTCGTTTACCACATTTTTAATCCCAACAATACGTCTTTTTCTAGGAAGAACAACAGACCACTTATTGTCAGCTGGATCGGTCACATAAAAAACTTGTATTGCTTGAGATGCCAAGATGATGAATCATTATCATGACTCGCTCGACTAAAGTAAACAAGTGTGAATCCATGTTCGTCTACTCGTACACCACGATAATTGTCAACCCATCTACATCGAAATAATGGAATCGTGAAGTCCTTATACTTAGGCTCCCAAATATCTTCAATTATCCCATAATATGTCATTGTCGCATTTAATGGTCTATTATCTTTAGCACTGGCGAATTCTCGAAAAGAAGCCACGACACTAACTCCGCTATTTTGCATTTTGCTCTTTCCATCCTGGCATTCCGTATAAAAGACGTAACCATTAATATCATATCCTTTATAAGAGTGAACTTGAAATCGAGGCACATATGCCAACCATCTTACTGTATCAGAAACATTATGATTTGTTTCGGACAACTGATCCATTACTTTGGTTTTAACCCTTCGACAAAAGTGCGGTTATGTTCAATTGTCAACCATCTTTCGTTTTTTGATGGATTCTCAGACTTTAGAAGTGTCATATGCTCCTCCAAATAAGGATAAACCTCACTAAGGTGCTGTAACACAAGTAGGTGAGCTTTGTGAAACATTTCATCACCAATAGAAGCCAATTTAAACCCAATTGTGCCTTGACCGTCAAGTCGGTCTTCATGACGAGACTTTCGAAGTCCAATAGGTTCAACACTAGGTACGTACTGAGTGACAAATTCAATAACCTCCTCAGACACAACACCTTCTACAATACTAGCTTCGGGTCTATATCTGTTTTTTGTTTTTGTTTTTAAAGTTCACATGTGCATTTCAAACGGATACATATATCTCATGAACACAGGACCACAAATTTTGATTTCTCTTACAAGATGAACAATCAAATGCACCATAATGTCAAAAAATGAAGGAGGAAAATACATCTCAAATTGGCATAAGGTGACGATAACATTAGCTTGTAGAGCATCCAACATATCAGGATCAATTACCTTGCTACAAATTGCATTAAAAAAAATACACAGCTTCGTAATAACATGTCTAACATGTTTAGGCAATGTACCTCGAATTGCAACAATTAACAAATGTTGCATTAACGCATGACAATCGTGAGATTTCATGTCGGTCAATTTCAAATCCTTCATTGATACACGACTGCTAATGTTTGAAGAATAGCCCGCTGGAACCTTCACACCACGAAGACACTCACATGAACTGGTTCTCTTTTGTTGATAATGTATAACATGCAGGGGAAAATACATACGTCTACCTTTCTGCACCGGTGCTAGCTCCTTACGAATGCCCAGTTTCAACATATCTTGTCTAGCTTTCTCACCATCCTTTGTCTTACAGGGTATATTCAAGAGTGTCCCAATGATACTGTCACAAACATTCTTTTCTATTTGCATTACATCTAAGCAATGTCTAACATCTAAATGTCTCCAATATGGAAGCTCCCAAAATATAGACTTCTTCTTCGACGAGCCTTCAAGAAGAGAAAAGATTTTGCCAAATGCATTTTCAATATTCATGACTTGTTCATAAACATCATTTCTAGTTAATGGTAAACGAGCAACTCCATTTTCTATTTCTCCATTGAAAGGCTTTTTTTCTACGATAATGATGATTAATAGGAAGAAATCTACGATCATGCATATACTCATTCTTCTTGCAAAAATGCAAACGCTTAACAACCATATCATCTTGACAAATTGGACATGCTTTGGCGCCTTTAGTACTATATCCAGACAAGTTACCATAGGCAGGAAAATCATTTATAGTACAAAATATCATAGCACGCAATGTGAAATCACTTTTACTATATGCATCAAACACGCGCACACCTTTATTCCATAGAAGTTTTAGATCATCCATAAGAGGAGCTAGGTAGACGTCGATGTCGTTTCCTGGTTGTCGTGGTCCAGAGATTAGAAAAGACAACATGATGTACTTGCGCTTCAAACTTAAGTAAGGTGGCAGATTGTAAATCACCAAAAAAACATGCCAAGTACTATGTTGACTACTTAAGTTTCCGAATGGGTTTATGCCATCTGTGCAAAGACCAAGTCTGAGATTCCTACTTTCTACACTGAAATCAGGATATGTTGCATCGATGTTTCTCCACTGCGGAGAATCTGCTGGATGCCTAAGTAACCCATCGTTTTTTCTCACATCTGCATGCCATCTTAAGTGTTTTGCGTTTTCTTTATTTGCAAACAAGCGTTTAAACCTTGGAATAATTGGCAAATACCATAAGACCTTTGCGGGAGGTTGTTTCTTATTTGAATTATTATGAGCGTTTCCCCGGGACTTGTAACGGGATAATCCACACTTGGGGCACTCATTTAAGTTCTCATACTCATTTCGATACAATATACAATCATTTGGACATGCATGTATCTTTTTATACCCTATGCCAATAGGGCACATAATTTTCTTTGCCTCGTAGTTAGAAATAGGAAGCTCATTACCTTCTGGAAGCATGTCTTTCAAAAGTTTCAACAAAGAAGTAAAACTTATATCACTCCAACCATGCTTTGATTTCAAATTAAAAAGCTTGTGCATCGCAGACAATACCGTAAAAGAACTATCCTTAAACAAAGGCTTTTCGGCATCTGTTAATATTTTTTTGCATAAATTTGGCTCCTCCATCAGATGATCTTCGACATCACGAAACATCTCATGCATACAATCGTTATCTTCATTCAACTCATTATTCTCCCGTTCATTTTCATTATTATCCCGTTCATTCTCATAGGTCTCATGAGCACTAGAACTATGTCTACTAAGTATACTTCCACCACGCCATATCCACTACATATAATTTTTCTTGAACCCATTGCAAATTATATGATCCCTAATTTGGTCTATGTTACGGAATCTTCTGGAATTTTTGCAGAGTCTACAAGGACAAAAAATATGTTCATCCCCTCTTCTTGATTGATTGGCTAATGCACAACTGATGAACTCTTCCATTTTATTGAGAAACACGTCATCGCAACGTTTTATGTTGTACATCCAACTACGATCCATGTGAGAAAACTACAGACAAGCTACACACACAAAAAATATGAAAAAATGAAAACCAAATAACAAAATAACATAGTATGGAATAAATTTCTGTCTTTTATGTCATGTCATAGTATGGAATAAAATTGTGGAAATAACATGGTATGTCATAGTATGGAATTTTTAATGGAAATAACAAAAATAACATAGTATGTCATAATATGGAATTTTTATGTGTTCTGGCTTATTATTACTTGAAATTTGATGATTCAAATTCCACCAGGCTGTCCGGAAGTGCAATAGTGTAACTATACTAGCCAGCGTCCTAGTGATTGGCACAAAAAAAATTGTGGAAATTGAGGAAGGCATGCATGTAGTAACATATGTAACAAAATTGTTAAATTTTTTGTAAACAACAAGCAACCGTTCTTAACCTGCAGTTTCTATTTTCAATGCCTATTTTCAAATCTCCTAATCTAGACCTCATACCATCAATTTCTATTTAATTTATCTATATGCCCCCATGTAGCCATCTTAACCTAAAACCTTTCTCTGCCTTTTCCTCATCTTTTTTAATTAATCTATCATATTCACAATATGCAACTTTCTCGTTGAAGTATTTCTACAAATTTCAAAAATATGCTTTGTCTTTAACCATCACTATTCTTCTCGGAATTATGTAAGAACTTTATAACATGCTTGCCATTTTCAACCTAGATAATTCATCCAAAATTAGAGTATTAAACCAATCAAATGCTCATGCCAACCCATAGGAGTGTACCCTATAATATGCTGATTCTATGACTATTATTTCGGTTTAAATTTTACTTGGTTAATATGTGGATTTGTTTATAAGCCTATAGAAGGTTATAGATTTACTGAACAATACGAGATTACTGTAATAACCCGGAAATGCGAGCTAATTTAAAAAATTTATTTTGGCAATTTTAGTGAATTTTGATTATTTAAAATGAATTATTTTAAATAATAACGCCAAAAATTTAATTTGAATAGAATAGAATGTATAAATTTATATAGATCGTCGTTAGAATATAAATATTTATTTTAAATTATAAAAGGAATTGAAAATGGCGCGGTAGTTCGATAATTCGATTTCAAATTTCAAATGAATGTACCGGGTGCAAAATAAACCGGATTTTGGCGAAACCAAAAATATTAGAATCTGTTTATGAATATCTTTCCAACGAATCCGGGAAATCAAAATTTCATAGCGGAAATCAAAAGATACGTCCAGTTGAAAATTCAGAATAGTCGCTATGGAATTCTAGCCCTTAAAAATGGGAATTTTGCAAACGACCTCGGTTTTTCAACGAAACCACTTTTGTTGGAACCGGGATGTCAAGTTATTGCTAGATTCCAAAATTCGTAATTTTTCGAATCAATATGTGAGCGTGGCAAAGGAAAACGCGTTTGACCAGTTTTAGTTGATTTTAATCGACTGGAAAATGGCTATTTTTCAAACGGTCTCAGAATTTGACGAAATTAGTTTTGTTAGGACCGTATTGTCAATACGAAGCTAGAAAATATTTTTTAGGAATTTTTCTAGTTAGTTTGTAGCCCCAGTAAATTGAAATGTGCGTTCAAATTCAGTATTTAGAGTTATATGTTGATTTTGATGAAAACTGATCGAAACGATCGAATCAGCTTACGATACATATCCCATTGTGTTCGGAATGGAGGTAATTAGCTAGAGACAACAGGCGGTGGGTCTCGTTTCGAGGTCGAAATTAAAAGTTACTTTATGGAATTAAATAACTAAATAAATATATTTTTATATAAAGGCCCTTGGCCCCTTTACTCTCTCTGAAAAGTCAACCGAGATAATAAAAAAAGGTGGGCGGAGCCCTAAATCGCCAGCCACCATACACCGCGCTGCCGCACACCCCTCCCCCCGGCGTGCCTCCCTTCCTTCCCCCCTCGCTCCGATCGAACACCGCACGCCTTCCCCTTCGCTCGGATCGAACACCGCACGCCCCCCTTTCGCTCAAATCGAACACCGCATCTCCGCCTCGCGCCGGAACCCCACCTCGTGCTGCACCACCTCCGCCTGCCTCCCCTCCATTTCCGTCAACGTCCAGAAACCCCCTCCCCCCCCCCCCACCCCCCCGGCGAACAAGAAGAAAAGAAAAAAAACAAAAGTAAGTTCTTTATTTTTATTATTTCATTTTAGTATTTTTCTTTTGCATTGAGTATTGTTTTTTTTTTTTAACTGAAAACATGATTTTTATAGAGTTGAAAGCTATAATTTTTATTGAATATGAAGTTATGATTTTCAATATATATATATACATGTATGTAGAATATAAAAGGTTTAATTTTTAATTAGTAAAGATTATATTTTTAATTTTGTAAAGTTTATATTTTTTTTATAGAGTAAAAGATTATATTTTTACGATGTAAAAGAGGAGATTTTGGTTTATATAATTAGCATGTCAAAATTTGATTTTTCATATGAATGGTATGAAAATATTTTTAGAAACATAAAAACGTGATTTTTATTTATATATGAAATAGAAATATAAAAATATAATTTTTATATAGAAATAAGCGTTGTAAAAATATATGAAGTAAAATAAAAATGTGGTTATTTATTTATTGAATGAAGCAATAAAAATATAATTTTTATTGTGAACAGCGTGAAAAGAACTGCATTAGAATTCCAAACCGATCCAGACGGTTCAACAGTTCAAAAAGCAAAGCACGGCGGAGTGGAACCCTCGGTGAGAACTCCTCACTTTTATTTTAAATTTCTAGTTAATATATATACTAGGATGCAGACGGTGCTTAGCAGCACCCGACACCCGTCGTCCACAGACCATGGACGACTTGTATGCTTGTTTGCTTGATTTTGATGTGAAAAATTGAATGTGTGTTGTGGAATGAAATAAATTATTTATATAGTGAAATAAAATTTTCTATAGTTAAAAATATAATTTTAAACGTGTATATAAAATAAATATTTATAAACGAATCGGACGATTTGTTTATATACACTGATTTGAGTGATATTGATTGGGACGATAAATTTTACACATCGCCCAACTGCACAAATAAAATCTGTGTTTGATTGTTTGAAACCCCACACGGGTGTTGGGATGATATTTGGCGTACACTAATCCCCATTATTTAATTGTATGTCGATCGATTGGTCGACAGACTGTGTAAGTGTTAATTATTTATATTTAATGCTTATGCAGTTGTGTGGTGCACTTTAGATGATGGTTGATTATTTATCGTTGCTATTATATACATGTGTTGTATGGAATCCATATAATTAACATTATATGGTAATTGATTGGGCCTCATTCCAATTGGGAAAATAAAGAATATTTTGAAATAAAGATTCACGTATTGACGGTACTCATTTGTTGAGATTAGTCAGGTGGGGAAAGAAATATAGATTCATGTGTTGAATAAGATAAATATTCATTTGTTGAATAGAATAACGAAGTTATTGAAAAATATAAAGCCGTGTTGATTAAAGATGCGCTATTTTGACGCGAACGATATTGATATCGATTATATTCGTTTTTAAAATGAATATTCAGAAAGAGATATACAAATAGAATAGAATAGAAAATGAATTCGAATTGAATAGAATTGAAAATAAATTTGAATTGATTCGAATTAAATAGAATTGAAAATGAATTTGAATAGAATTGAATAGGAAAATGAATTCGAATTGAATAGAATTGAGAATAAATTTGAATAGAATTGAATAAGAAAATGAATTTGAATTGAATAGAATAGAAAATGAATTTGAATTGAATTGAATAGAAAATGAATTTGAATTTAATTGAACAGAAAATGAATTTGAATTGAATAGAAAAATGAATTTGAATTGAATTGAATAGAAAATGAATTTGAATTGAATTGAATAGAAAAATGAATTTGAATTGAAATCGAATTGTAATCGATTTGAAATTGAAATGGAAGTTGAAATTGTTTTTGAAACGAATTTAAAACGATTTATAAAATTTGTTTTAAAAGGAAAACGATGAAGTATATATTATATATATATAATATAATGGCCTGAATAGAACGCGCCGCGCTACAGCAGTTCGCGAATTTCGACCATTGACTTCGAATTGACGTTGCGGGAGATCCAAACGTCGGATTCTCCTGAAATCGAAACCATTGGGTTCGTATCGAAAAGATCTTTCCAATGAATATTAGAAATTTGAAATCTAACGGTTGGATTTGGAGATATGTCCAAATCAATTTCAGAAAAGGTCGCTGTAAGTGCAGTTCAATGGCCGTAGATGGAAATCGACTGTACGGGCCTTGATAAAATTATCAAAAATATTTACAATTTGTGTAAAATCATAAGAAACAATTTGGGAAAAACTGGGATGAAAAACTTCATATTTGAAAAGATAAAAATAGATTTTTATAGAAATGAACTAGTTTTGAACTAGAATTAAAATCAATTTATTTTTGAAATAAATAAATTGAATTTGAAATGGGTTTTAAATAACCAAAATTTCTAATATATTTAATTGGAATTGATTTGTGGGTTTACCGTGAATGGTGTTTTAAATAACACTTGTTCTTTAACCCGATAATAAATAGAATGTGATTTGAGTTTATCATGAACTGTGTTTTAAATGACATTAGTTCTTCAACACAGTAAAAGGAGTTTTAATGAATCGGTAATTAGATTGAAATGTGAATTGATAATTTAAATTACCAAAATTGGAAAGTGAGTTAGAATGGAGTATTACCAGTTTTGCTCCAAAGCGATAGTTAAAATCTTTAATTAGATTTGAACATGAAATGGTAATTAACTTTACCGATAACACCGTGGTGTTAGATATGGAGTATCACCAGTTTTGCTCCTTGGGATAAATAGTTTGGGATTGGGAAATAAAATAAATAATTACTTCGGTGTGGTTCGCTAATCCCGACTAGTTTGAAAAACCATAATATGGTTTGAAATGATATCCAAAGGAAGATTAAAGAGTAAATTTAAAAGAATTTATCTTTGATAAAATTAATGGGAACCTTTCCCTAGGAGTGTCAATATCTGAATAAAAGAATATTCTGAATTGGAATGAGGCGTATATTGTGTTTTATAGCACTTGTTGATTAAGATACGCGAGTTATTCAGAAAGTCCGGGCATAACCCATTCTGAATAACTGATTCGACGACGAGTCAAAGAGATTGAAGACGGTGCAAGACTGACGGTCTTCACATCGAATGGATGGGTGCTACTGATGCTCACGATGGGAGTAGCTACCTTGAAGGGAGCTAAAGTGGTAGCTGTCCAGACGTACTTGGAGGTCGACGGATATGCGAGGAAAGTGCCTTCGGTTTCGTTCAACCCTAGAACAAACTTGTAAATGGACTGTGTGTCTAACATTGGAATTTATTTTGTGTGATAGCTTTCTATTAAATATATATCTGTTTGGCGGCGGAGAATTTATTCTCTTGCTTAACTCCCTTCTCTGAGACGTACAAGCTCAGAGGTTATATATTGATGGATATCAATCGCATGGCATGAATTGCCTGTGTGGCATGCCTAAGTGGAAAATGATCAAGGCTTCTGTTGAAAAGCAAAGTCTTGTGGTTGATGATCAAAGCACAGCTTTAATATAGCGCTGCTTTGTGTATAGCATTGATTCGCGAGCCTCACACCCCGGTATGGTGGTAAACTGATGGTTTGATCGGTATGCTTTTTAGTGGATGGGCACCTTAGTGGTGTCGTGGATTCGGTCGACCGAGATTGAGCTTAGTGCTCAGAGGGATAGGGTAAGCGGTGTTTTCTCTCGCCGATACGTAAGCCGCAGTGATACTCGATTTCCCAAAAGTGCGGATGTGCATTACGGTGTTTTCTCTCGCTGAGACGTAAGCCGTTGTGGATGGCACTGCGCGATCGATCTTTCGAATCAGGAGCCACCATGATGGATGTAACAACCCGTATTTCGATAACATGTTAAGACGAGAATCAAGGAAGAATTTAATTTTAAATTCTGAATCAAGTAAAACGGGCTATGCCATTGCGTTCGTCTCGGAAAAATACGTGAAATAGAGTCTGAGTTTTCGAGAATCGGAGTCCGTATGACCAAGTTATGGTCCGACGAAGTTTTCAGAAAATTCAAGTTCAAAAACGAGTTCTAATTTCAAAAATTTGGCCTAGAAGGCTAGGTGGGAAAATTCCCGCCAGCCACCCCAAGTCGACAGGGCTGTCGACTTGGGAGTCGACATGGCATGACCTAAGTCGACAGCCCTGTCGACTTGGGTGTCGACTTATGGTGGCCGGGCAGTTTTGCCTAGTGCACCTGTTTTCTGTTTTGGCTAGGTTTTTGGGCCTGGTTCGAAATCTGATGGTTCAGGTTGATCCTAGGGTTAATCTAAGGGTCCTAACTAATCCTAATCTCTATAAATAAGCCCCTAACCCTCTCCTAAAATCCTTATTATTCATTCATGCAACTAAACTATGCCAAAATTGCTCCTCTCATGGCCTCCACTCAAAACCCTAGCCTCCATCCTCTTGCCCAAAGTTTCTATCTTCATTTCTATGAGAGGTTTCATGATCATGTGAGTGTTAGAGAGTCTCTATGTTAGTATGAGAGCTTCTCAAGTTGATTTCAAGGCTAAAGCTTTGATCTTTGTTCATCAAGATGGTTTTTTTTATTGATTTGGAGCTTTCATCTTTGGGTTTTTGGATGATGGCATGCATAGGCTTTGTCTCAATCTTTAGTTTAATCGATTTGTGCCTTCATAACAATGTAAGCCCTTTCCCTACTCTTAGATATTAACTATGAAGTTAAATGTTCATGTTGCAAGTTTGGGTTTGATCATTAAGTATGATACATGCTATCATGTCATGCAAGTTTATGAAGTCATTATCTTGATCTTGTGGGCTAAAAGCTACAACCTTTATGTTGAAATGTTGCGTTATGCAACATGAGAACCCTCATAACCTTTATGTCAACTTGCATATGAAGTCATAATCCTTATATGATGATATATGCGAGTTACTAGTCATCATTCCATGTCTTTTGTCACCATGATTCGCTTATGTGCCAAGTTTGGGTTTATGCATGTTTTTGAGGCTTAAGAATGTAACATGCAAGTTAATGAACACATTTGTGCCTCATTTGCCACCATGATTAACTTGTGGCTTAATATCCATTTTTGTCATGTCTTTGCCAAGTCTCTTCTTTTAATCCATTACGTTGTTGTGAACGTATATGCGAGTTTAAAAGCGTTGGGTTATGTTATGGGTAATTTCTAATGACTTGAAAATATAACTTAAAAACATGACTTGAAATATAACATGGAAGTTGACATGTAAGTATGCTTGAAAATATGAAATTGGGAATTTACCTATTAAGTTAGGTCTACCCATACTATGGAATTGGGAATTTACCTATTGAGTTAGGTCTACCCATATTCTTAAGAAAACTTGAATATGAACATGACACTAGATTAAACATGAAAGTGACCAACTCGAGGTTGGGTTGAGTTTGCAACATAAAGCTACCCGGAACCGACCGGCCTAACTAGTAGTTGCAAACAATAGGACCCAATGTGAGAAGTTGGTCATGTTGTGCTTGAACCCGAGGTTAGACCAAGTTGTGGTGTAAAGCTACCCGGAACCGACCGGCTTAACTAGTAACCACAACAAAGTCTAATGTGAGAGGTTGAGGTGCATTAAGTAATTAATGCCACATGATAAGGTTAAGTAAGTTTCCTTAATGACACTTAACCGTATAATACATTTAATGGATGGGGTTAAGTTAACTTAGACTTAACTAATCTAAACAGGGAAATCGGATGGGGTTAAGTTAGCCTAGACTTAATTAATCCAACTTGGTAGTTTAAGGGGGTTAAGTTAAACATTTAACTAATCTAACACGATGATTTGATGTGGTTAAGTGACCTATACTTAACCAATCTAACTCGTTAATTTGATGTGGTTAAGTTAACCAATACTTAACCAATATAACGTGAAAACATGATAAGGCTAAGTCACGAATCGCTTGAATACACTTGACCGATTTGACTAAGTAAATTGATAGGGTCAAGTTAATATATACTTAACCAATCTAGAATGATAATTGGACGAGGTTAAGTCGTGAATTGCTTAATATACTTAACCAACTTGACACATGGTTTGTAGGGTTAAGTCTTGAACTTGGATACTTAGCCAATTTTGACATGATTTGTAGACGGATTAAGTCATGAACTTAAGTGACACTTAATCCAATATATAAACCCTAGTTCAGAGAATTAGGTGGATAACCGTAATTAACAAGAATAACGGGAATAAGCTAAGTGGTAAACCTTAGTTGGAGAATAGCTAAGTAATAATTCTTAGTCAAGGAATTTTGGACCAGTTCATAGATTGGATGAGTAACCCGATACGGTAGGTCATCGTTTAAGCACACGAGTAGGAGCAAGTTATCTGATTTAGATAAAAGCTCCAGCGAACTGGGTAACGAAGCAGCGGCTTCGGGGAACGTGAGGATATTCTTGGTATCCCTCTGTGAGCTGCCAGGTGATCGCACTAGGCTCATGAGAGGTTAAGGTCTGCGTTAGAAGAACCAAGAGTATACCTTGGTTGCTATACGAGTGACCTAAAGACGGGGATGGATAGGGGATAGTCGACGATACACGGTAGTGCCCTAGATAGCATTTCGTCAGGCTACCTACCATCTTTGGTCAAGCGTGTACGTACGAAAAGGCAGAGAACACCCAAAAAACCATAATTGCTATCTAATTATGGTTGCGGTAAGGCTAGGATGTGGGTTGGCCAGTAGTGTGTTCTCATACAGGATTTATCCTGTCTTGTCTTTCACTAGTTGAGGGAGTGGTCTCGTGGGACCATAGCCACGTATAGGAAAAACAGACCTTAGCATCTGCATCGGCAGATAAATCGAAAGCTCCCGACCGAGTCCTCTATTTCTTGATCTGCCCTGTGACAGGACTCGGATGGCACGATGTGATACATGTGCATACAGTCATGGAAAAACGATTCACGATGAATGCGTGGGAAAAAGGGCGCGGTTGACGGTTAGCGTAATTCCTAGTGGCCCTGGGTGGTTGAACCCAAACCGAAATACGAAAACGTGCAATAGGTAAGCATAATCACTAGTGGTCCTAGGTGGCATAAGTCCTAGTTGCACAAACGATGATTCATGTTGGGAAAGCCTAGCTAGGTCTAGGGTAACAGTCCAAACGAGCTTAAGGATCATGGAATTACATCGGAGTAGTATAGAACCTCATGGGAAAGCCCGTACGGTCTACGGCAAGGAACTGAACATTTACATGGAAAGAAACATACGAGTTGAGTAACCTATAAATGCGATATATTAGGTTGACATGAACCATTACACGACTTTTGAGTAAGGGTCATTCATGGTTAACACATGATACGGTGGGGATACTAGTATGGTAGGTGCAGAGCTAAAATACAGGATAGATACCATGGGACGTTATACGTGATAGATATCTTGGGAATATTATACTTGATAGGAACCTGACGATGGGATACCTTGTTTTATCTTGACATCGTAATTTATCATGACACCTTAGTTTATCTGAGTTTAGTAGTTCATCCTGTTATTTTGATTTAGCTTATCTATCTTGTCATCATGCTTATGTTCATCTCAGTTTCTCATGTCAGTTAACTTTACTAGTTTTTATGCTGATAGTAGATAGGGCTTACTCAGTCTTTTTGACTGACCCGTTTTGTTTCACTTCTTGTCTTCCGTTCCCCCCCCCCCAGGTTACAGGGAGGAAATACTGTTGTTTAATTCGGACTTCTTCTGCTTGAAGGTCATCATGGATGGCTTGGACTTTTCTTGGCTATGGCTACTTTACTGTTTTACTTGGGGAATAATTTTCGAAAATGTATTTATGCTTCTTTACTATTGCAAGATAGGTTTTGATGTACTCTGATGTAAAAGGCTTTAGACCTTATTTATTCATGTTATGAAAGTTTGATTTTACTTCCGCTATTTTATATGTTCTGTCTTGTGATATTTCTGTGCATGTTTACCAATAATGCCCCTCTAAAGTTAGTGCATTCCCTTGAGAGTGACCCTAGCGGAGGCGGGGTGTTACACGTGGTATCAGAGCAGAAGGTTACCAGACTGGGCAAAAGTTTTTAAAGACCTTCTGAAAACTATTTGAAAATCATTTACAAAGAAGCATTTTTCAAGAAAATTTTCTTTTAAAAGAAAAAGGCTATTCCCCAAAGGCCATTAGCACTATCCTTGTTTCCTTAATTGAATCTCTTTTCCTTTCTTTCCTCCATCTGTAGTCATAGTGGTTTTAACTGCGACTAGTCTTTTCTATCTACGAAAGTGCTTTCCATACGATGGAGGTGGTTTTCGAGAGACCAGTGGTCGCGTTATAAAAAAGGATAGTGAGAAAGAGGATAAAGGATACGAGCTTAAGGATGAGCAACTTGTTGGTATGGCTTAGTCCTCAAAGGAGGGAGAAAGATGAACAATGAAACCCATGACAAGAGAGTACCTTTGGCATGGTAAAACGGGGCGGATAGTTAAGTATTATGGGACAAGGACAAGATCATCGGGAGGGCAATAGTATGCTCTCATTTCTAGGGTACCTCGGAAGGAGGGTAACGATCTTGTTAAAGGTTTAGCTTTTCTTCTCTATCATCCCGTTAGGACTTCGTTTTTTGTATCATTTAAGTCTGCTTCTATAGTTGAGTCTCTGCACCTTAAGTACTAGCGTAATAGAGAATCCCATTTTTGTCTCAAAGTCCTATTGGAGAATCAGTCCATTTATACATGACTTGTTTGGATTTGAGAATGTCTATACCAAGTGTTGAGTTTGGAAATAATGCTTATGTTTATAAGCTATGGATGGATTCTAGGGATGAAGTGGTTATCCAGTAGGGGGTGCCACTCTCGGTTTTGATATGAGGGTAGTTAGACCTTTTGACTAGCCTTGGTAATACCCTCGAAGTATCATGTAACCTTTTTGAGGTTCTGTCATGACTAGTTACTTAGAATCCCTTGATGCCTTTATTGGAAATTTGAAGCCCGATCGAGTGGTGTTCGCCGATAAGACGGATGGTTTACTTCATTTATGCATGGGTTATAGAGATCACCCTAGTAAGTGCGCTTGATAACCTGGTCGACATCTGTTTACTTTCAAGAGAAAGTTCTTCTACATGGAATACCTTATAGCATATAAACGAGATCCAAGATTCACTAGTGAATTTTGGAAAGCTTGCATGAGATCATGAGTACGCAGTCATGTTTGCGCCAAGTATTCTAGAAAAAGGATAAGTGCAAGTGGAACGAGAGGCGACGAAGAAATGAGTTCCAGCTCATGTTATGGAAACAGGAAATAAGAAGCTACGAAATCGCGAAGTTAAAAGACGGTCAAGGCACAATGGAATTAAGCTCAAGGAAATACGACTTTGATGGTCAAAGACTAGATACGCGCATGATATCTCTTTTTGGGAGTATATCCTTGATCCCTATTTTCTGTCGAGCTTACTTGTAGGCTATCTTTTGTGGACATCCTCTTGGTCCTATTTTCTGTTACAAACCCCGTAAGGAGTTTGTCTTCTTTATCTTCTCGACCCTGTTTCAGAGAATCCTAGGTAGAACCCTATGGATGTAAACATGTATTTGAAACATGTTATGATTGATATGGTTGCAAGTGGTTGCTCGTGGATGCGCGAATACACATTAGATACTAGCTCGACTCGGTCACATTTCATATTGCATATGCACGAGTATTTATACTTGTTTATGGATGAAATCGAATGTATTATCATGCGGTTGTTGCATATGAATGAATGATTGTGCACGCATATAGTATCTATATGACTAGGATTATTTGCATACATGTTGGATTCATGGCACTATACATATTTTGCATTAGAAAGATTATTCAGGCCTGATCATTAGCATTAGCTAAGGAACATGTACACACACGTTTTGCATATATTCATACAGCATTAGAAATCATCTAAGGACAATGGTTGCTTGTGGATGATGTTTTGAGTAGATGAATGATGGATGGTAGGATATGTTCTTCCTAACTTGGAGATTTCGGGGACGAAATCCTAAAAGGTGGGGAGAATGTAACAACCCGTATTTCGATAACATGTTAAGACGAGAATCAAGGCAGAATTTAATTTTAAATTCTGAATCAAGTAAAACAGGCTATGCCATTGCGTTCGTCTCGGAAAAATACGCGAAATAGAGTCTGAGTTTTCGAGAATCGGGGTCCGTATGACCAAGTTATGGTCCGACGAAGTTTTCAGAAAATTCAACTTCAAAAACGAGTTCTAATTTCGAAAATTTGGCCTAGAAGGCTAGGTGGGAAAATTCCCGCCAGCCACCCCAAGTCGACAGGGATATCGACTTGGGAGTCGACATGGCATGACCCAAGTCGACAGCCCTGTCGACTTGGGTGTCGACTTATGGTGGCCGGGCAATTTTGCCTGGTGCACCTGTTTTCTGTTTTGGTTAGGTTTTTGGGCCTGGTTCGAAATCTGATGGTTCAGGTTGATCCTAGGGTTAATCTAAGGGTCCTAACTAATCCTAATCTCTATAAATAAGCCCCTAACCCTCTCCTAAAATCCTCATTATTCATTCATGCAACTAAACTATGCCAAAATTGCTCCTCTCATGGCCTCCACTCAAAACCCTAGCCTCCATCCTCTTGCCCAAAGTTTCTATCTTCATTTCTATGAGAGGTTTCATGATCATGTGAGTGTTAGAGAGTCTCTATGTTAGTATGAGAGCTTCTCAAGTTGATTTCAAGGCTAAAGCTTTGATCTTTGTTCATCAAGATGGGGTTTTTTATTGATTTGGAGCTTTCATCTTTGGGTTTTTGGATGATGGCATGCATAGGCTTTGTCTAAATCTTTAATTTAATCGATTTGTGCCTTCATAGCAATGTAAGCCCTTTCCCTACTCTTAGATATTAACTATGAAGTTAAATGTTCATGTTGCAAGTTTGGGTTTGATCATTAAGTATGATACATGCTATCATGTCATGCAAGTTTATGAAGTCATTATCTTGATCTTGTGGGCTAAAAGCTACAACCTTTATGTTGAAATGTTGCATTATGCAACATGAGAACCCTCCTAACCTTTATGTCAACTTGCATATGAAGTCATAATCCTTATATGATCATATATGCGAGTTACTAGTCATCATTCCATGTCTTTTGTCACCATGATTCGCTTATGTGCCAAGTTTGGGTTTATGCATGTTTTTGAGGCTTAAGAATGTAACATGCAAGTTAATGAACACATTTGTGCCTCATTTTCCACCATGATTAACTTGTGGCTTAATATCCATTTTTGTCATGTCTTTGCCAAGTCTCTTCTTTTAATCCATTACGTTGTTGCGAACGTATATGCGAGTTGAAAAGTGTTGGGTTATGTTATGGGTAATTTCTAGTGACTTGAAAATATAACTTAAAAACATGAATTGAAATATAACATGGAAGTTGACATGTAAGTATGCTTGAAAATATGAAATTGGGAATTTACCTATTAAGTTAGGTCTACCCATACTATGGAATTGGGAATTTACCTATTGAGTTAGGTCTACCCATATTCTTAAGAAAACTTGAATATGAACATGACACTAGACTAAACATGAAAGTGACCAACTCGAGGTTGGGTTGAGTTTGCAACATAAAGCTACCCGGAACCGACCGGCCTAACTAGTAGTTGCAAACAATAGGACCCAATGTGAGAAGTTGGTCATGTTGTGCTTGAACCCGAGGTTAGACCAAGTTGTGGTGTAAAGCTACCCGGAACCGACCGGCTTAACTAGTAACCACAACAAAGTCTAATGTGAGAGGTTGAGGTGCATTAAGTAATTAATGCCACATGATAAGGTTAAGTAAGTTTCCTTAATGACACTTAACCGTATAATACAGTTAATGGATGGGGTTAAGTTAACTTAGACTTAACTAATCTAAACAGGGAAATCGGATGGGGTTAAGTTAGCCTAGACTTAATTAATCCAACTTGGTAGTTTAAGGGGGTTAAGTTAAACATTTAACTAATCTAACACGATGATTTGATGTGGTTAAGTGACCTATACTTAACCAATCTAACTCGTTAATTTGATGTGGTTAAGTTAACCAATACTTAACCAATATAACGTGAAAACATGATAAGGCTAAGTCACGAATCGCTTGAATACACTTGACCGATTTGACTAAGTAAATTGATAGGGTCAAGTTAATATATACTTAACCAATCTAGAATGATAATTGGACGAGGTTAAGTCGTGAATTGCTTAATATACTTAACCAACTTGACACATGGTTTGTAGGGTTAAGTCTTGAACTTGGATACTTAGCCAATTTTGACATGATTTGTAGACGGATTAAGTCATGAACTTAAGTGACACTTAATCCAATATATAAACCCTAGTTCAGAGAATTAGGTGGATAACCGTAATTAACAAGAATAACGGGAATAAGCTAAGTGATAAACCTTAGTTGGAGAATAGCTAAGTAATAATTCTTAGTCAAGGAATTTTGGACCAGTTCATAGATTGGATGAGTAACCCGATACGGTAGGTCATCGTTTAAGCACACGAGTAGGAGCAAGTTATCTGATTTAGATAAAAGCTCCAGCGAACTGGGTAACGAAGCAGCGACTTCGGGGAACGTGAGGATATTCTTGGTATCCCTCTGTGAGCTGCCAGGTGATCGCACTAGGCTCATGAGAGGTTAAGGTCTGCGTTAGAAGAACCAAGAGTATACCTTGGTTGCTATACGAGTGACCTAAAGACGGGGATGGATAGGGGATAGTCGACGATACACGGTAGTGCCCTAGATAGCATTTCGTCAGGCTACCTACCATCTTTGGTCAAGCGTGTACGTACGAAAAGGCAGAGAACACCCAAAAAACCATAATTGCTATCTAATTATGGTTGCGGTAAGGCTAGGATGTGGGTTGGCCAGTAGTGTGTTCTCATACAGGATTTATCCTGTCTTGTCTTTCACTAGTTGAGGGAGTGGTCTCGTGGGACCATAGCCACGTATAGGAAAAACAGACCTTAGCATCTGCATCGGCAGATAAATCGAAAGCTCCCGACCGAGTCCTCTATTTCTTGATCTGCCCTGTGACAGGACTCGGATGGCACGATGTGATACATGTGCATACAGTCATGGAAAAACGATTCACGATGAATGCGTGGGAAAAAGGGCGCGGTTGACGGTTAGCGTAATTCCTAGTGGCCCTGGGTGGTTGAACCCAAACCGAAATACGAAAACGTGCAATAGGTAAGCATAATCACTAGTGGTCCTAGGTGGCATAAGTCCTAGTTGCACAAACGATGATTCATGTTGGGAAAGCCTAGCTAGGTCTAGGGTAACAGTCCAAACGAGCTTAAGGATCATGGAATTACATCGGAGTAGTATAGAACCTCATGGGAAAGCCCGTACGGTCTACGGCAAGGAACTGAACATTTACATGGAAAGAAACATACGAGTTGAGTAACCTATAAATGCGATATATTAGGTTGACATGAACCATTACACGACTTTTGAGTAAGGGTCATTCATGGTTAACACATGATACGGTGGGGATACTAGTATGGTAGGTGCAGAGCTAAAATACAGGATATATACCATGGGACGTTATACGTGATAGATATCTTGGGAATATTATACTTGATAGGAACCTGACGATGGGATACCTTGTTTTATCTTGACATCGTAATTTATCATGACAACTTAGTTTATCTGAGTTTAGTAGTTCATCCTGTTATTTTGATTTAGCTTATCTATCTTGTCATCATGCTTATGTTCATCTCAGTTTCTCATGTCAGTTAACTTTACTAGTTTTTATGTTGATAGTAGATAGGGCTTACTCAGTCTTTTTGACTGACCCGTTTTGTTTCGCTTCTTGTCTTCCGTTCCCCCCCCCCAGGTTACAGGGAGGAAATACTGTTGTTTAATTCGGACTTCTTCTGCTTGAAGGTCATCATGGATGGCTTGGACTTTTCTTGGCTATGGCTACTTTACTGTTTTACTTGGGGAATAATTTTCGAAAATGTCTTTATGCTTCTTTACTATTGCAAGACAGGTTTTGATGTACTCTGATGTAAAAGGCTTTAGACCTTATTTATTCATGTTATGAAAGTTTGATTTTACTTCCGCTATTTTATATGTTCTGTCTTGTGATATTTCTGTGCATGTTTACCAATAATGCCCCTCTAAAGCTAGTGCATTCCCTTGCGAGTGACCCTAGCGGAGGCGGGGTGTTACAATGGAAATCCAATTTCCAAATATGACATTTTGCGGTTTTGATTGTGGAGCCTAGTATTGGCGACATGACATATGGTACCCATGTCGTCTATGATTGATACATTTATATTTGAAGTTGTTTTCTTCACTTATAGTAATAATATAAGATGAAATTTCATGTATCAAGCATATTTGGCTATTATAAGGGAAAACCCTATCCTCCGGCTTGCGTTGCATTGTGTGATGGGACCTGGGTCTTATAATAGCTTCATTGTTCTTTATTTAGCATTGCGCTGTTTGTTTTATGCACTGGTATTCTTGGGAGGAAACACGTTCCGTTTTATACGGCGTGGTCCCTTGATTTACCTGACTTTAAAAACAAAGATTAATAACTGTTTTAGTTCTCACACCAGTCACATGACTGACCTGGAGTTTGTTGTTTTAACCTAAACTCTGGGTGCCCCTATTTTCCGCACGGGCAGCTAGTAGTTTTGGTTTTGCAGATTTATATTCACAGGATCCTGGTTTACAACTGAAGCGATATTCGGAAAGCTCTGTATCTGTGTATCTGTTTTCAGTTGTGCTTTGTATTGTTTTTCCACTGCGATGTATCTAAATGTAATTTAAATCTCTGATATTTTTCTGTGTAATATTTATTCATACTCTATATATTCTTGTATTCTGATGGAATTGTTGTAATAAGCAATGAAATGTTCTTCTGTTTGTGTACTGATTTGTCGTGTTCTCGAAGCAATCCGGGCTTTCCTTCACGGGGAAGTTTGGGTTGTCTCATTTGGTATCATAGCTTTGGTTTACAGAGCTCGAGAACAGGACACATTAGAACCATACGAAAGAATTCATCAGATATTGGATTAGTAATATCCTATTAGAATGACTCGTTAGAGATAGGATCAGTAGTATCCTAGAACGATTGTGAAGAGTATATTTTTTCAAATGAAAACAATATTGTTTTGTAAATTTAAACCATTTTATACGTATTTGAATATTTTATTTGTATTGAATTTGGACAATCCAATACATAAAGATTTTGCATATACGCGTCATGAACGTATATTCAAAGTTTTAATATACTTGATAGATATAGATTCGCACTCTAATCGCTCGGGGATAATTCTGGTGATGTCTGGACATCATCAGTATTTATGTTCGTGTTTCGAAGGTGTGATATCTATATATTTCCATTAGACTGGTGTGAGAACCAAAATATAGCTAGAATACATTGTTGTGAATTGACATCAAAAATGTGATTTTTGACTATATATCAAAATTATGAATTTGAAACGTTAATCCACTAATTGATTGATGTTTGTGTTGTTTGTTTATTTGTTTGATAATTTTGAACCATTTATGCCAAATTGAATCGAATATTGAACTGTATTGAAAAATGATTGCAACTGCATACATATACATGTACTTTCATTGAACAGGTCATAGCAAGGAGGCTAGAGTAGAGAATAAAATTGTTTGCCCAACAAATAGGTACATTTTTACCATAATTTACTATTTTGTTTGGGTGATGTTGATTTTATGAGCCGCTTGGCTTTTTCTTTTTCTTTTGGATTGAAGAAGGCCATGGGAGGCTATATGAAATATCCCGAAGTCCCCGGTGCAGGGGAGGTTATGGCGAAATTTAGGGTGTTAGCCAAATTTTTAAAAAAATTGAAAAGTTCTTAGAAACTGGAAAGTTGTAGAACTTAAGCCGTAATGAAAACAATGGAAGTTCAGTTGATTTGTAAAACTACATTCGGCTTCGTTCCTTTTCGGGGACGAAAAGTTTTAAGTGGGGGAGATTGTAATAACCCGGAAATGCGAGCCAATTTAAAATTTTATTTTGGCAATTTTAGTGAATTTTGATTATTTAAAATGAATTATTTTAAATAATAATGATGAAAATTTAATTTGAATAGAATAGAACG